>JAQQZS010000017.1:4959678-4975918 GCA_030068045.1 Platyallabes tihoni | reverse complement strand
CAGTAAAGTATAGATACCAAAAATTTCTACTTAAGTAAGGTAACAAAGTATTTGTACTTCGTTACTTGACACCTCTGGTCATATGTACCTTACAGCACAGTGAAATTATTATTTATTTATTTTTTTGCATATCCCAGTTATTAAGAAGCTGGGGTCAGAGCACATGTTCAGCCCCTGGAGCACACGGGGTTAAGGGCCTTGCTCAAGGCCTCAACAGCGGCAGTCTGGCAGTGCTGGGCCTTGAACTCTCGACTTTCTGATCAGTAACCCAGACCCAGAATTGTTTGAGCCACCACTAATAAAGATGAAAATCTGGGAGCGCAACTCCTCCTCTGTATGATTTTGTCCAAAACTTACAGTACCATCAATACTGTCGAATGACATTCATACTGTACTGTATACAGAATGCAGTTCACTAAAAAGAAAAAGAAATCTTAAGAATCTTTAAATTGTTAAGGCAATGATTTTCCAAAGTTTTTTTTTCTTTCCTTTTCTACATCCAAACAGGCAGTTTCTCCGAACACCTGGACCAGCTAATACCACGGCCGGAGGGAGCGGACAGTCCAGACACATCCAGCAAGCCATCCACTGACACGAGCAGCCATTTGAGCTCCCTGAGACCAGAAACCAGAATCCCGAAATCTTCATCCACCAGCGCTCTGTCTCTCATGATCCCTCCAGGTGAGTGTCTACTGTATATACAGTATGTTCGTGCTCATGTCTAGTTGAGTCTCCCATTTTGTGGGATGGATCTCTCTTGGTCGGGGGAGTATATAGAGCTTTTGTGTTCATGATGATGTGGTACAACCATTAAACTCTCTTTGTCATTGTTTTAAAAAAAAATAAGGAACAAAAATATTACATACTGTAGGAAGACGCACGTTAATTATACATTATGTTCACCTACACACTTGTGTTCTTTTCGCAGATGTTTTCGCTGTGTCCCCGTTGGCTAGTCCAATGTCTCCACACTCACTATCATCAAACCCCTCCTCCAGGGACTCCTCCCCTAGCCGAGACTCCTCCCTGTCCGCCGCGAGCTCGCGCCAGCCAATCATCATCCACAGTTCAGGGAAGAAGTTCGGCTTCACGCTGCGAGCCATCCGGGTCTACGCTTGCGACAGTGACGTCTATACTGTCTATCACATGGTCTGGGTAAGGGCTTGTCAAGCTAATTAGAGATTATTAATTTTTATTATACATATACTATAATATATTTCCTTTTAAATGCAATTTTGCTTGGCAGAATGTGGAAGACAACGGACCTGCTCATAAGGCTGGGCTCAAGGCTGGAGACTTGATCACTCATGTAAATGGGGAAACTGTTCACGGGCTGGTCCACACCGAGGTGGTAGAGCTGTTGCTCAAGGTGAGAAAGAACAAACAAAGCACATATAACACATAACACGGCGGTAGTCACACACAGGTGATAATCACCACGCCTCCTCTTTGTCCGCAGTTCAACCACGCCTCCTCTCGTACCACAACGTACCCGGTGTTACCAACTACGACGTCCTATAGTCCAATGGCCAAAAAAACCCCACAAACTAGCTGTTAGAGGATATGCGTTTCCCATCCTCCTCCATGGTCATCTTTCCCCTCCATCTCCAAAATTACTCAGGATTATCACTCAGGATGCCCTGACCATTATAAAACTATTACACAGGGCTATAGTCATGGGCACTGAGGTCTGTGGAACTTAATGTCCATACTGCAGAAATGTGATCCACTTTATATTTTATAAACCAAAATGCTGCATGTGTACACTATGAAAATTGCTCCTACAAGATTTTGTGTATACTAAGGCTTGGGCCTCATGGCTCTAGAGCAAACATCACTAAATGGTGGACCACGGTCCAGACCATACGTACTATACTGTACGTACTATACTGCCTTGTGAATTTTTGCCTTAAGAACTGAAATTTGCTTCGGCATATGAAGAATTTTTGGTATACAAGCATAGGAACCAAGCTAAGTGAACGCCGGCTAAGTTCCACGTCCACAAGCCATTTAAAACTTGTTTGCATCAGTGGAAAGTCTGGGAAAGTGAATTTACATTTTTTTTTTTGTGGGTTTTTGCATTTCGTGCAAGATTTAGTGAAGACATAACACCATGGGTCTTAAAGAATGTTAGCAAGGCCGGTAACATGAAGGAAAGGAAGCCACTTTCAGTTTCACACAAAAAAAATAAATAAATAATAAAATGCCGATGTCAAGAGGGATCATAATCCTTTCACATCCGTTTATAGCCCGGTGACATGCAAATGAATGTTCACTTAAATTTGCATGGATTTTGGGGCAACATTTAAACAAAACATTTACTGATGGGACATTTATGTAAAGGAATGCTTGAAATGCTTGAACGCGGTTGCTCAGTCTTTACTTGAGAGTAAACAAAAAGGCAAACTGTGAAAAATCATCAACAAAAAAGACCGAAAGGTTAAACATGTAGACACAAACATAAAGTTCAGACCTCAACTGGAAGAAAAGTTTATTGACCTGGCCTTATTAAATTTAAATTCTGCTCTAGAGTGTCTGTCTTCCTATCATTAGATGCTAGTATGAAAGCAGTAACATAAAACTGTGTGTTTGTTCTAGAGTGGAAGCAAGGTTGCCATATCCACTACCCCTTTTGAGAATACTTCAATCAAAACAGGTCCAGCTAGAAGGAACAGTTATCGAAGCAAAATGATAAGGAGAACCAAGAAGCCTAAGAAAGAGAAGACACAAGAAAGGTACTTCTTTTTTCAAATGGAGTTTTATTTACATGTACATCCTAAAATAATCCAAAAACAATTTTGATTTCGACAATTTGCCTTCCTAGACGGCGGTCAATATTCAGGCGCTTCGCCATGCAGCCTTCTCCGCTGCTCCACACCAGCCGCAGCTTTACCTCCTTAAACCGATCACTGTCGTCAGGAGAGAGTCTGCCAGGATCCCCCACGCACAGCCTGTCTCCTCACTCCCCTACTGCCTCCTTCCGGCCCGCGCCAGACTTCAATCAATCAGGTCAGAGTTATGAAGATTTTTTGTTTTTCTTCTTCTTCTTTTTTTTCATTTAAAAAGCAATGCTGTTTTTCATTTTATTCCAGGTGGCACATCCTCTCAGAGCAGTTCCCCCAGCTCAAGTGCACCAAATTCCCCTGCTGGCTCTGGCCACGTCCGTCCTAACACTCTACATGGTTTGGGCCCCAAATTGCCCGGGCAGCGGCTTCGCCAGAGCCGCCGGAAATCAGCAGGGAGCATCCCGCTGTCCCCGCTGGCTCGAACACCTTCCCCAACCCCTCAGCCCACCTCCCCACAGCGATCTCCTTCCCCCTTGCTCAGTCACTCACTGGGAAGCTCCAAAACTACTCAGACTTTCTCAGCCAAGATGCACTCGCCCCCTACAATTGTCAGGCACATGGTGCGCCCTAAATGTGCCGAACCCCCTCGCTCCCCGCTTCTTAAGAGGGTTCAGTCAGAGGAAAAGCTTTCACCGTCCTACGCAGGGGACAAAAAGCACCTTTGCTCACGGAAGCACAGTCTGGAGGTGACCCAAGAGGAAGATCAGTCCGGGGTCGCAACCGGAGGTGAGCACACACTTCAGTGTGTGGAAGAGATCGCTTGTGAAATTCCCGCCATCACCCGAGTAAGACCTGCCGAGCAGGGCTGCCTGAAACGGGCTGTGACTCGTAAGGTGGGTCGCCAGGAAATGGTCGAGGACCTTGATAAGGAGAAACTGAAGGTCAAAGTGGCAGCAAAAAGACAGGACTGGCATGAGAGACGAGAATCTCTGCATAAGCAAGATGCTATTCAGGAGGCTGAATCTACACCGCAAAGCACCGCTGGGTGTTCCTCTGTTGAAAACAAAGCTGCGGGTTCAACAGTAAAAGATGTTCTGTATAAAAAACTGAACACCAGAGCATGTGAAAGCATTGACCCCATGAGCAACACTACAGACTCTACCTCAATATTGAACGAAGGAATAAGATCATCCCCAACCCAGTCGGACCGACAGCTGGCCTGGCAGATTAAAGAGGGCAGCAAACCAGACAGGCACGATTTCAAAGCTCCCAATATGGAATTTGCTCGAAAAAGGCAGTCCTTTGAGGAGCGCGAAGACTGTATGTGTCGAATAAACCCTGGTGTTCATGAAAGCCTTCACTTTAATACCACTAGGTCCAAAAGTCTCCAGCTGGATTCTACCAGTTCTGGAATCAACACGGATTCCTTGAGCACTAAGCTATTCGGCGGCCGAGGAGAGAGTGCGGTGGAAAAGCTTCAGATTATCTCATCCACCGAAGGGTCCATGAGAAAGACTTCGTCCGAGTACAAATTAGAGGCACGACTCGTGTCTTCCCTAAAACCACTAAAGGGCACACTGGACATAGGACTGCTCTCTGGACCCAGGATCTCCAAAACTGATACCTGTCTGTCAAAAATAGCTAATAGTCAAGCTGATAGTGGTCTGGCCATAGCTGTGCAAAATCAGAGTGAAAAACAGCAACAGATCCCTACAAATAAACAGGCACAGACTGCTATAGAGATGGAAAGTATTAGTGCTTTGAGCAGCAAAAATGCAGGAAAAGAAGAACCCACATGCAGTAGAGACAGTGTTGTTGGTTCACTTAGCCATGAAGGGACTCATGACAAAAATAAGCAGGCAGAAGGAGTCAAGTTACAAGCCATATCCGGTAAATTGGAGCCAACTGATTTGTCAACAGGTGGAAAACCAGAGACTAAGTTGAAAACAGTTCAGGAGATGAGGCCTTCTCGACACAATACTCATTTTGTTTGTGGGAAAACGCCCTCGATAAGGGAGGTCAGCAATGAAGACCAAGATGACGAGATGGAAAACCCAGAGGAAAAACCTAGCATGCAAAACAACACTGTAGAAACAAACACACCAGTGATCCATGACCAGGTCAGCAAGCAAATCCCGTCTGTACCTTCAGATCCCTGTAGTGTCGGTAAAGATAAAAATGTGAGAGAGATCCTTGTCAGTCCACACAATGTACAGCGGGTTGTTGTAAACAATAGCCAAATAACCATGGAGAAAAATGGAGCCTTGAAAACACTGGGCTTAAATGTGGTTTCTAAGGAGGTTTATCAATCTAAAACCGTTAAAGACTGTGCCTCAGAATCCCGGAGCTCAACAGCAGTGTTGGTGCAGGTTTTGCCTCAGAAACCAGACAGAACGTTTAGTGCACAAAACTCAAGTAGGCCTGTCGTGAGTGATGAGAAGAAACCTGAAAGCACATCTCAAACCATACATAAGATTTCAGAGAACATGCATGAACAGGCCACATCAAGTAGCACACCAGTGATAAGTGCGAAACCAGAACTTGCTCTCTCCCAGAGTTTAATCAAAGCTCCACAGAGTCCAACAATAACCTCGGCGTCAACCACATCCTCACCAGACATCAGGTTGCCTCCAGATCCACCTCTTCAAACCAAACCAGATAAAGACAATGCATCTCCAAAAGGTGCTCCTCTCAAGACAACTTCTGCTGTGGTTCTCCAGTCACCGCAGCATGTACACAAAAGCCCACAACCATCTGTTGAAATCAAATCAGACAGCACTGGAGTTAAACAAAATCAGCAAACGACATCGACAACACTAATCGATTCTGTCTTAGGAAACATACAGAACAGCTCAGATCCTGCCTCAAAAGATGCTGACACTGTGAAAATACAAAGCGCTGGGGTGGAAAGCGGCAAAAAGTGTAATTCTCAAAGTCAGGAGCCACGTAGAGGCAAAACACAGGACAAGGATACTAAAACTTGCATGATTCCAGAAGGGTCAAGCAATGAGTCCAAAACTGTTTTGTCTAAAGATAAAATGCCTCAAAAACCAGCCGCTGTAAAAGACGATGCAAAATTCGATATGTCAAACGAGACTCACGACAGCGCTAAGTGCGTTCTAGCTTCTACGCAAATGTTTTCCAGCAGCAAGGGAAGTCAGGATCCTGGCACAAAAGCTGGTGAAACAACGAGCAATACTTTGCAAGTTCAGTCATCAAACAAGCTTGAAGAACCGTTGAAAGCCAAGAATCCTCCAGATTCAGCCAGTCAGAAGATCTCCAAGCCGGTACTTGATGTTTGCAAGAAGGAGATTGTTACTGTGACAAAGAAACAACCACAACCTGCATCCACAACTGGAAAACAAGGCTCATCAAGCTCCAAGAATAAAGCCAAGTCAGAACCCGCTTCTGTTACGCAACAGAGTGGGAAAGCCACTGAAGAAAGAGGAAAACAAGAAAGCAAAGCACCAGTGCAGATAATCAAAGACAACGTCGATATTAAACCAAAGGAGCAAAGAGAATCTGCAGTTCTTGTATCAAAAACTCAACTACAGAGAGAGAACTTTCCTCAAACAGGCCCTCAAGTTGGTCCTGTATCTGTACCTACTGTAAAGGTTCACGCACCAAGCGGATCTCCATCAGGCAAAGGGGCCACAGTGGAGACCTCGACGTCATCAGACTCCTCACAGAAAGTGAACCGTAAAGACTCGCAGAAATCGACGGCTCCGGTGAAGGACGGCGTAGCACCGGAAAAAGATTCACCCCGCGCCAAGCAGTCCAAAGATCTGCCCCGCGGTTCGAATAATAAAAAGTGACAGCGGTGATATTAATCACGTTTTCTAAGAAAGACTGCAAGGCAATCTTTTATTTAAATTTTTTCCCTGAAGTTTCCATGCATTGTATTATAGTACCTTCCATTCTGAGGACCGATGAAGCTGTTACTTCAGTGTTTCGTGTGGAGGACGAGAGCAGTGTGTGGAGTGCTAGTGTCGTATGCTAGTCGGTAGTATGTTTCTGAAAAAAGAAAAAAAAAATCCTTGGTTTGAATGTACCTGAATTTGCTGCTGAATGTCATTTTGTAGTTTCTTGCATCACGAGAAAAGCGGTCATGAGTGTGTATAGAAAAAAATGCGTGCAATCCGTTTGACGTCGAGTGACCCGATCGATGCCTTGGAGTCGGAAATGAACTGTGCCAATTTCGATTGTACCAAACGAGGACTCTGGTGTTGTTTCGGAGTCGCTGGAATCATTTCGAGTCATAAAAATTAACCTGCGTTTCTCAGTCCGCATGAAGGTTCGTTGTATCGGAACGATGGTTTTTGTTTCGACATTAAAAAGCCAGAAGGGAAGTATTTGTAGCAAAGGTGCTGGTCTCCCAGCACACACTCTTCATGTAGAAAACAAACATACGCTCACACTCTTGTCAAAACATTGTTTGGTTTCGTTTTCTTTTGTCGATATTCTTGTTCTCGTTCGCTTTGACCTAGTTAAAGGCAAAGTTTGTTTTGGGTCGAGGGAACGCGTGTCTATCCCGTGCTTCTCACCTAGAACTATTTTATAATGGAATCATCTTAGGGTTCTGGTTTCGTATCTAGTGGAAGGGGCCTTAGAGTATTTTTTTGGGCTGTCCAGCTTGCTGTTCTTAGCAGGTTGTGTCGAAATTCACATTCCTTTCACATGCATTGACTAAATACTCATTTTTATGCAACGTACTGTACATAAAGCAATGTTAATTGTACAAACTCCGGTCGGTCGGATCGGGATTCTGAATATGAGCGTTGCCTGTTTTATATGTATATATTTTGTTATGTCACATACGTATGTTTGTAAACTGTAACTGTTCGTCGCTGAGCTGAATTTTTCACGACGCCATTTAAAATAAGCTAGAAAGGAGCAGAAAATAGGATCTTAGCCTCTGACGTGATCTACGTATACTTGAAGTTACAAAGGCACTAAAAGGAGTGATTGCATTCAAAGGCAGTTAAGCAAAGGCTGCTGAAAACGCCTGGGATGTCATCTGATTGTTAATTGTTTGAATAAAAAGACAGGACGGTGGAATGTTAACTAGTGCAAATGCTCTTTAGAAAAAAAAAAAAAGAATGTGAATGTTGAAATAAAGAAAAAAGTTTGGAAGCTTTCCCATGAAAAAAAAAAAACTTTTCATGCAAGGATTGTAGGGCTGTTTTTTTTTTTTTTTCCCCTCTTTGGTCACCTGCTCACCTTGATCATAAATATTGAGAGATTAAACGGTGGCCACATTTACAGTATGATCGGTCAGGATAAAATTCTATTGAACAGTCATGACTTTCAACTTTTGTTCATGTGTCTTGTTTCTTATCAAGTCAAGTACATTGTATAATACAATATAATAAAGTGGGACATGTAGTAATGATAATAAACAATAATAAATAATAATCATAATAATAATAATAATAATAAATAATCTAGTGTTTTTGCTCTGTCGTTTAGCCGTACCTTTAAACCCATGACTGAAACATGCTGTCAAATCCATTTGTTTAAAATGTAACGGTAACGTGTGTGTGTGTCGTCTCTGAGTCGCCCCGAGTCATTCCCGTAACACTTTCACATACACGGTAATGACACGTAACATTACATAAGATGCTATTCGATCGCTTTTTTGTGTGTGTGATCCGTGCTCTGAAATGACTACAGTACTTCAGTCCTTTATGTCATATAAACTTAACTGATGAGATATTTTAGTGGCGTAAAAAAAATCGTCTAATCTATTTGTATTAAAGTAATATTCTAGTTATCTGTAGATCACAAAGCCTATACGACGCTTAGGACCTGAATGTGAATTTGACTCGAAGGAGTCGGAAACTCGTAATTATTCATGTTTAGAAAAAAAAAAAAAAGAACGGATTTGAAAGATTTTAAGCGTTATTAGCAAGTCCTTGAAGCTTTGCAGTTGTAGCGTGTGTAGCGCGAGAAACAGGGGGAAAAAACGCACCTTATCGTTAATGTAATTTCTAAAAAATTAGATACAAAGATAACGAATTATGAAGGAAGAGGACGTTAAAGGAATGTGAATGTTTAACGGGGCAAGACTACATACATTTATTCGATAGATTGTCTTTCGGTCCCCATGCCTTTTTAATTCAAGCGACAGATGTAAACTCCTTAACTAAGCACATTTCTTTGTTTACAGTGAATTCCTGGATGTATATTTTGAATATTGTGTTAATAATTTGCCAAATCTGTGTTCCACATCACAGGACATCGCGATCGTAGTGTTTGCATGGCGTCCTTCTCCAGCAGGTTGTGCAGTTTTAAGATTTGTCAGTCTACGGTATAGTCAATCTAGCCATCGTGAACCTGTCGGGTCTTAAGTGTCCGGCATAATTTTCGGAGCGTTTCTTTTTTCCGTCATGCATTCTGTGAAGCTAGTGTTTGTGTAAACGGCCCTGCTTCGCCGTCTTCATCTGTCGTCTGTCTTTAGAATCTGTGCAATAAGAAATGTGGTTTTGAGTTTTGTATTTCACCCAATGGAAGCTCTATGGATGTCATAGATGTTGTATTCTATACAAATATTTATACTTCTAAAAATTGTATAATTCTGAAAATAAACAGGCATGACATTACGCTTTGGTCTCCCTTGATGTGCGTCATTACTACATACATTACACAATGTTTTACACGAGGAAATACAATAATGCAGTTTTTAAATCATGACTTCATATATTAAGAGGGAAAAAAACTGTCCAAACCTGGCTGGACCTCTGTGAAAAAGTAATTGCCCCCTCAACCTAATAACCGGTTTAGCCACCCTGGGTGTCAACAACTACAAACTACGTTTGCGATATTTGTTTTTTATGTAATATTAAAATTTTGGTTGATGATCTCAGGCATTTAAGTGTGACAAATATGCAAAAAAAACAAACAGGATTGCCAGTTGAAAACAAGTCAGCAATGTTTGCTTGCATTTAATTTAGGATTCATTTAAATATCTATACACAATACACGTAGTCGGCAGATCTGTGCTATTTTTTATTTTATTTTTTTTAAACAGGACTTATTCCTACATTCTACATTTTCCACACCAAACCGGTTCTAATAATTAAAATGTAAAACAATATATAGAAATCTGTCAAATAAATCAATAATGATTTAATAATAAAATAAAAAAACAAGAAAGGGTGGTACAATGAAGCAAAGTGGGGTTGTTTCCACACCGAAGTAGTAGTAAAACACGAAGGAAACCCACCAAGAACGGAGAGAACACGCAAACTCCATGCACACAGACCGGAGGCGGGAATCGAACCCGAACCCTGGAGGTGCACTGGAGGCGGGAATCGAACCCGAACCCTGGAGAGACAGGGCCAACCACTAAGCCACTGTGCTGCCTATATCTTTTCAGAACAATTTATTAAAAGGACAAATATAATATTGGGGATTCTGTATGTTTACTACGGTAACAAAACAACAACTGTTTTGTGTTTATGGGGTTTATTAGTATCATATTAATATGATGTTGGACCCGCCCCCTTTGCAGCTATAACAACTTCAACTCTTCTGGGAAGGCTTTCACTGGAACTTGACTGGCCTGCACAAGAAGCTCGCAGTCTCCGCTTAAATTCATCCCAAAGGTGTCAAGGTCAGGAATCTGTGCAGGCCAGTCAAGTCCAGGCAGTCATGTACAGTAGGAAGTGGTGTGGGGTTGTTTTTTTAGGAGTTGGGCTCGGCCCATTACTTCCAGTATTGGACAGACATTTTGGACAATTTTATGCTCCCAACTTTGTGGGAACCGTTTGGGGACGGCCCCTTCCTGTTCCAACATGACTGCGCATCAGTGTCTGACCTTCTGTAAGAATCCCCGTAAACACACTCCTAAACCTAGTGGAAGAGTTGAAGCTGTTATGGCTGCAAAGGGGCGGGGACAAGATCATATTAAACCTTATGGATTAGGAATTGGATGTTACTCAAGTTCGAGTAATAGCAAATACTTTTAGCAATATAGTGTATGTAATTCAAGGTTTTTCACCCAAAACTACAGTAGGTTCTCCTCTGGTACAATCTGGAGCTCCAAACCACTTCAGTCAGAACTGTCCTCAGTCTAAGAAAACAAAATAGAGAAAAAGATGTGAAAAGATAGTGCTGATTTTTATTAAACTCTAGAATAATAGCACTCCTTATACATTATATTGGAATTAGATATAAGTACATTATGAGATTTTGGACAGTAAGATGTACGTGTAAGTTTACGTTACACAGTGAGTTTATTACCTACAAAAATCCACACACCAGTGGCAGCTCGATACCTGTCATGTCCAAATTAGGACTTGGAATTTAGGACATGGACAATCTATACTTTTATAATTTGTCCTGTACTTCACAGTTTAAACTTTAATTCTGTAAATTTTATTGCTGTGCAATTTATATTTCCTAGTAATTCTATTTTATTGTGTAACTTATATGGATCCAAAAAAGCAGAACCTGTATTTCACAATTTCTGTTTCCATAGTGTTTAAAAACCAACATAATGATCCTTTATTACTTAGAAATAAAAACAAAACTGCAAATTGTAGCCATGTATGGTCAAGATGATCTCCTGACATTCAAACCAAGCATCAGAATGGAGAAGCAAGGTGATTTAAGTGATTGTGAACGTGGCATGAAGTTGGTCCCAGTCGTGTTGGTCTCAGTGTTTCCGAAACTGCTGATCTACTGGGATTTTCACACACAAGCATCTCAAGAGTTACCAGAGAGTGGATTGAAAAAGTGAAACTATCCAGTGAGGGCAGTTCTCTGGGTGAGAATGCCTCGGTGTTGATGCCAGACATCAGAGGAGAACAGCTGGACTGCTTTGAGCTGATAGAAAGGAACAGTAACTCAAATAACATCTCATTATGATGAAAAGCATCCCTGAAAGACAACATGTTGATACTTAAACCAGATGGCCTACAGCAGCAGAAGACCACACCGGGTGCCGCTCCTGTCAGCTAAGAAAAGGCTACAATTTGCATGTCCTCACCAAAATTGCACAACGGAAGACTGGAAAGGTGTAGCCATGTCTGATGAGTCTCGCTTTCTGTTGCAACATTCAGATGGTACGGTCATTCCGGTACCATAAATTTTGCCATAAAAACACCAAAGCATGGATCCATCCTACCTTGTATCAGTGGTTCAGGCTGGAGGTTGTGGTGGCTGTTAATACTAACTGAGCATCGGTTAAATTTCTCTGCCTACCTGAGTATTCTTGCTGAACATGTTACAAAACTAAATGGCATGTTACTGTACAAAGCTAAAATCATCACAAACTTGTTTCTTGAATGGGTTTACTATGCTCAAACATCTTCCACAGTCACCAGATCTCAATCCAATACAGCAACTTTGGCATGTGGTGGAAACGGCAGAGTAACATCACGATTGTGTCAAAATTTTGAAGGCAAAAAAAGGATCCAACCCAGTACTAGCAAGGCGTACCTAATGGAGTGGCTGGTGAGTACATGTTTTATCTTGGTGGGGACCAAATATACTTACAGAGACAGGAAGGCTTGACCTTGCAAGGACATTCAGGAGGTCTGAATAGCTAGCTATCTTTAAAAAACAAGACTTAAACGTGTTACTGTTAAGCACTACTTCTTCAACTTCTTTGATTGAGTCATCACAATTCACAGTATGGAGTACATTTCAATTCCAGTGCAGATATTCAGGGTGGGAGAAAATTTACTAAGCAATATTTAATGGCTATGGAACTTAAAATCCCATGGTGCACCACCCCATTTTGCTCTTACTGTGCGTGTATTTAGACCAGCATTTCCCAGGACATTGGCTAAGACGACGTGGACCTCATGAATGGCCTTCAAGAAGATCAGATCTTACTCTGTGCGATTCTTTTTCCTGTTGGGCTACGCAAAGGACGAGGTGTACAGGACAATGCTTCACACACTAGAGGACTTGGAGGCATGGATTCAGAAGGTTCTCATCAATATCCCAAATGACTTCCTTCAGAAGACCATACAGTCCATCCCTGGCTGTTTGAGAAAAATGGTTGGTGCCGATGTTGAAAATGAAAGGTTAGGTTTCATTTTCCTATATAATAAAGTACATATACAATTAGTTTAAATAAATTCGTATTTTAAATATGGACTTTATTACCAAATTTTCATGCTTAGTTACTTTCCACCCTTCCTGTAGCATACTCTTTACATTGTGCTTTGATGAGAAAAAACAGCGACTTTTGTCCAAGCTGTTCACAAAAAGTCACAGTGATGGAATGCAGAACCTGAAACTGAACTCATTCCCATTAAAAAACATCAAGTGGCTTCCCTACAGTAGGTCCGCCTCATTTTGTTTCACCAGTCACAAAAAGGAAGCTTATGCAGATGTTTTACCGCTGAATTTTATGGCAAGAGGAAACACTTCTTGTGTCGCTTCCTGAAATAAAATGGTTCGGAGTAATTTAACGAGCTTGTGATTCAGACTGGATGAAGAATGTGAATGGGAGACATAATGGCTGATTTCATTACACACCCACACACACATGTGCAGACAATGCACCAGGTCTGGCGAAGAACCCTAACTCTAACCCTGGAAATGATGTGTGTGTTTGTGTGTGAGACGCTTCATGTCTTGCTCTGCTGTAGACCAATCTACCGACAGGGGGCATGATCACTTCACTGTACGATCACTTCCTCTTTACTCTCGTCCTGTACAGGCTGTGGGCAGAGAGAGACTCTTAGTCTCACGTTCCTTTGAGCTGACAGATTTGCTGACCTTTTGCATATGAATGAAGAGAAACTTTTCAGGGGGAAGAAAAGCATGTTTCAGGGAATGTGACTCAGGATTTAACAGCTTCATGTATTATACACATGATGGAGTTTAATGGCTCAGTGTGACACACTGTATATGTATTACTTCACTGAATGTAAAAAGGGCTTCATATTGTATGTATGTTTGTGCATGAGTCACTCTCTCTTTCGTTCTCTATACTTATATTTCATTATTCCCTACAGGGGGATCTCAGGGGACAAGGTGGGGTACAAAGCAATACATGCAGATTTGCGCGCGAAAAATGAAACATTTAATTTTTTTGACGGTCCTCGCGGAAGTTTGCGGACCAAACATCGGCGGGTAATCGCGGCAGCTCACGGAGCCTGTTTTCAAAAAATGTTTTAGAACAATTAGGTGAAATTGAATAATTTCCCACGGCACACCTGACGATCTCTCACGGCACACTAGTGTACCGCGGCACAGTGGTTGAAAAACACTGATCTAGGTAACACAATAGCGGTTAGACACACTTCACTGCTTTGCATTATGAGTATTCGCTGCATTTGGGTTAGGAACTCGAGTTCTCCACTGTAACTGTTAAACCTCTGTTAAGATTTACTTTTATTTTCTTCTTCCTTGTTATCATTTCTCCATAATACATGATCAGGAACAGATGCAGCTATTCCCGCTCTTGCTGTAAAACAAACAGCCACAGTCACGATATCTGTCCAGGGTCTTCTAAGTAGTTCAGTGTAGCAGCATCCCACCTTTTTTCGTGACTCAGGAAACATGACCACTCGACATCCAGGCGCCCACGTACGCTGCAGTCGTGATCACGCTGATGCACTCCAGCTTACTAATACCTACCATATTAGTAATTATTCTCTCTTTCTCTCTGTCTCTCTCCTCATTAAATGAAGTGTGAGAGAAAATGTGATCTATTTATGTACAAGTGGTATATTTTTCTGGGATAATTTCGAGCCGGATCCTCAACAACGCTCTTCTCTTAATTCAAACCTGATGAACAATGATGACCTCATTTATAAAACTGTAATCCACTCTTGGCTCGGTAGAAAGAAAAACACTGTTTCCTCTTCTACTAATCCACAAACAATGTGGCATGATGAAGCAGATTTACTGTTCCCACTTTGAAGTTGATTATTTTCCCACAATGGCATGTTTTCTCTCTTAAAATTAATATATAATATAATATTGATAAAATCTTAATATAAAAGTCTAATTTCAATTACTGTCATTGTCACTGCTGTTATAGAAAGTTAGTTAAGCAATATCGCATGAAAGGGAGTGCTGTTGTACTGAATATCAGCACGGCTGTGATGTAATTGCCACAACCTCGAGTGTGGTATTGCATTTGCACAACAGGTTCCACAAACACCATTTATAATGAACAGATTATGATTTTGTTTAATCATTTTTTTAATCCGCCAGCACATATCCTTCCACACCTGGTGGAACTATTAAACAATGACTGGTGGAGCTGGCGACTGACATTTAGTTTAATTAGCAGGGGTGAAGGTCGTTTTAAATTCTTACCGGGACTACAGTATGTAGCTAAAAGATATCTAAAAGAATATCAGATAACTTCCGGGTTCGGGGTTTGACCCCCAAATAGTGTTAAATGCAAAGCTAATGCGCTATGTAGGCTGTAGAATCCCTTGTTCCACACACCAAGTTAGTGCCCTTGATCAGAGGTTAGAGAGGGATTCGGGATTCGGGATTCAACCTTGTGTTCGAAACTAGTTCGCTTTGTAGCTCACTAATCATGAACAAAACAGCATGGACGGTTCAGAGGCGATTCAGAATGACGAGGACGCACTTACTAAAGAGAGGAAGTGTTGTTTAAAATGACATAACATAAAATCAGATATGTTTTCATGCTGAAAGTGTTTCCGTGAATGGCAGGCAGCTGCTCTCTCCTCAGTGCTGCAGATCGTACAGAACTACTTTCAAGTGAAACCTCTCAGTGCTATGATGCTCTATGATCACGCATCGTGGAATGCCTCTAATCCAATCAGATTATTTGATTAGAACTATCTGTTGAATAATCTATTAAACTCATGAATTTAACAGTGCTGTGGTTTACATATCGTTGTACTGTTTGACTTGAGATACGCCGCTGATTGGGGAGAGATTTACGCCAAGGGAATTAATCATTGTCAAGCTTTGGTTTATTTCTCCAGGCTCTTTTCATTCTGTGTTTATCGTTCGTGTCATCACTTGCTCGAACTAAAGATCTGGGTTTATCATCCCAAGCTGCACATTAAGCATTCACTTCCTGTTTCTTTATATTTCATTATTAAGAATGATTCCAAACGCTGCCTAGACCATGTTCCATCATAAGGAGCTACTTAAATAAATAGAACAGACCCTAAATAAATGACCTTAATGTAAAGCAACAAGTTGTTGTTTTTCTTCCACCATGATTCTGTGATTCTGTCCGTGTGATCGAGTCACACTAACAAACTGAATAACTAGGTCATGTGTGGGTTTTTTTCCCCCTTTCCAGTAGGCCCCCTGTTTTCCCTCCTTAAACGCTTTTTAACTTGCGGCTATGTGAGGCCGAGCTCTCTGGTATGAACAAAGATAGATTGCAGGCATCTTCAGACCTGTGTTGCTAAAAAAAGGGAACCCCATACCTCTCCACGCCTACAACCCCCCCCCCACCCCCTCCCACCACCACCACCACCCTCTCCGCTTCC
>JAQQZS010000017.1:4915270-4926026 GCA_030068045.1 Platyallabes tihoni | reverse complement strand
TACTACTGTATACTATACTACTGTATACTATACTGTACTATACTGTACTGTACTATACTGTACTGTACTATACTATACTGTACTATACTATACTATACTACTGTATACTATACTATACTACTGTATACTATACTACTGTATACTATACTGTACTATACTGTACTGTACTATACTGTACTATACTATACTACTGTATACTATACTACTGTATACTGTACTATACTATACTATACTGTACTATACTGTACTATACTATACTACACTACTGTATACTAATACTATACTTTACAATACTATACTATACTACTGTATACTATACTATACTACTGTATACTATACTATACTTTACAGTACTATACTATTCTACTATACTAAATTAAATAGTATAGTATAGTATAGTATAGTATGAACATATCTAATATGATACAGTATGTACAAACATACTATATTAGATACCTTCTGAACTTTGTTACCCACTGTAGTACGTAGTAAGTACAGTGGTATTCACCAAAATATTGTGGAACACCACATAGTACTACCATGATACCCACTGAAGTGCCATAGTACCTACCCTGGTACTCTATAAAGTTCTATGGTACCTACAATGGCCATATTTATGGTATATTATGGTATGTACTATAGTTTTTACCATAGTAAAACTTATAATGGGTCAGCAGGTATCTAATATAGGTTGCCTGTACTATACTATATTATATAAGTAATATAATATCGTATAGTACAGGCAACCCATTATAAGGTTTACTATGGTTGTTGTACAACATACCACTTATGCAGTTATTACATGGAACAGTATGTCCAATCATACCACACCTGCTGAACTTTGGTAGCCCTCTGGTACACAGTAAGTAATCAACAAAGTATTGTTATAGACAACATAGTACTACAGAGTGCCACTGTACCTATCATGGTCTTCAACAAAGTATTGTGTCTTAGCCTTTGGAGGGTAAAATGACACAGCAGCGGTCATAGTAAGGCTAGAGTAATGGTACAGTGATACCATACTATATAAATATTGCTATTACGGTACATAAACATGTATAACATATTTTTGACAGTATCCAGATATGTAATGCAATGTACCATACTACAGTAGATGGTAGATACCATCCTATAGTCCATGTACCGTTGTACCAAAGTATGTACCATGCACCATGTACCATTGTGTGGTCTATGTACTGTACTACAGTATATCAGCAAATAAGTACCATGGTACTACTGTATATACTGATCAGCCATAACACTATGACCACCTGTTTAATATTGAGTAGGTCTCCTCTTTTGCCACCAAACCAGTAATGACTTGTGTGTCCTGATATCTTTCTATTGGAGCCTGCATTAACTTTTTCAGCAATTCTTATATTGAATTAGAGTACATAGACCAGCCGTCGCTCCCTACGCGAATCAATGAGCCTTGGCCACCCATGACCATGAACCACCATTTTACTTGGATCACTTTTGGTATGTCCTGACTACTGAAGCCTGAGAACATCCCACAAGAGCTGCATTTTTGGAGTTACTCCGACCCAGTCATCTAGCCATTACAATTCGCGCCCTGTCACAGTAGCTACAGTTACAATATCTCGTTACAATAGCAGCTGGAAGTGGGTGGGATATATTAGGCAGCGAGTGAACATTTTGTCCCAGAAGTTGATGTGTTGGAAACAGTAAAAATGGGCAAGGATTTGAGTGACTTTGATGAGGGCCAAAATGTGATAGCTACAGTAGATGACTGGGTCAGAGCACATCCAAAACTGAAGTTTAGAAGGAATTAAAACCGGTGAACCGGCAAAAGGGTCATGGACAGCCAAGGTTGACTGATGCACATGGGAACTGCTGGTCCATAGAAAGATGTCAGGGATGTTTTGGTGGTACATTCAGGGGGAACTCAATAATAAGTGAGTGCTCATAATGTTATGGCTGATCAGTGTATACCGTGATATAGCTACAAGTTGTAACATTACATCAAACATGCTTTATACAGTACAATATAGCTTAATCTTAGCTAGTAAGTAACATCGGGTTATACAGTACAGCAATACTTCACCTAACATTAGCTGGGTTGTTACTGGCAGTGCTATGTTGCTAATTTAGTTAAATAAGGACAAAACTTTTCTGTTACACACAAATTCTTGTGGTTTTTGTGTGAAAAAAAGTACAAATAGCCATACTGTGCGGTCAAAGCTTTTTTTTTTTCCACCCAAGTCAAAATAGAAACCATTTCATTTTTGAAAAAGAAGAATTTCTGAATGGATATCTTATGTTTGCACGACTATATTAGCTACTACGAGCTGTAGTCCATAGCGGTCCTTGTACTTTTTTTTTCCTCGTCGTTGTTGTTGTTGCTCTGAGGACAGATGGCTGTCTTTACACGTGCTCGGAAAGCGCAGCCGCTCAGTCATTATAAACTCTAAATTAGCCTGTGCCCTAAAAACTGTTCTCTGGTCAGGTTTAGCGTTTACCTAAATATTCTCAAAGTATTTAAAGCTGAAGGAGGGCCCAAAGGTTTCAGATGTGGTTGCAAGCCACTATTCCCACACAGGAAGTGTATAAAACTTAACCAGCCAAAGGCCACTTCAGATGGGTCACAGTAGCGGGAATAATGAGACTGCGCAAGTTAACGACAGGTCCCGGAAGGTTGTGTTTCTGGGTTTTTTTTTTTCATTCTTTTCCTTTTTTTATATTTATTCTGCCTTTTGTTTTGGTTTAGCTTCCTCTTTCTTTCTGGTGCCTTCAGAAGTGACTTCCCCAGATCATCTGCTCTCAGATCAGTTTGAGACAGGGGAGACATGTACTCAACTTCCTCTGAACTGGGGATGAGGAAGTGAGAAACACGTGCATGTATGAGAAGCTAAACCTCAAACCTAACAAGGATCTGAGTTGGGATTTTATTTTATTGTATTTTATTTATTTATTTATTTTTTTGGTACAGCGCTCAAATGGAGATTTTTTTTAATTTACAAATTAGAAAATAAATTGATGGAAATGTATAAATCCCCATAATTATCCATTAGAGCTAAACTTTATAAAATGACCCCTTTCATTCCAATTGGATCATTGCATTTACATTTAGGCGAGTGAATGTGAATGAGTGTGTGTATGTGTGTCCTGCGATGGATTGGCACCCTTTCCAGGGTGTACCCCGTCTTATGCCCTAAGTCCCATGGGATAGGCTCCAAATTCTATTTCTTCCCCCCTACTTCTCCCTGTATACAGAGATTAAACAGTATAAATCCTGGAGTTTGATTCCAGGATGATGTTACAGACACCTGTAGCTGGGAGCCTAGAGAGCAGATAGGCCATGCTCTTTCTGGGTTGTCATAGTGATACAAGCCAATCATGGGCTTCCACGTGCTCGTGCAAGTCAAAAGCATTTCCTCCGAGTGTGTTACTGCATCCCCAATATTGCATGAGCAACAATTAAAAAATATGCGGTCCGCTGGCATCATGTGTATCTTGGAGGAAGCATGTGACAGTCTGCGCCCTCACTGGTTGGTTGATGCTGCTTTCATGACATCGTTCCCTAAGAGAGGAGCAGACGGGATCTGGCTATGCCTAAATTAGAGAGAAAATCTGGCTATAATGACTATATAAATATATATATATATATATATATATATATATATATAATGACTATATATATATATATATATATATATATATATCCTGCATCCTGCTCCACAATCCAGACCAATATTGCTCACATAAACTCAAAGGAGAAGCAGCTATACTCTTGCAAAATGCGAGTATTTGTAAAAGATGTAAAAAGATGTTAAAAAGTCTGAATTGATTTGAATCAAAAACTGACCCAGTGATTCCATTTTTAATTTCTTCGATCAACAAAAGATTTTTGAAGATTGCAGAATTATTCACATCTTTTGTCCGTCGTTGCGGACAAAAGTTTTTTCCGAGCCATGCTTCATTGTGTCCCGAACCCTCCGTCTGCATTGTTCCCGGTGAAACCTGAGCCCTATGAAATGATTCCCTCGGCACTTCCTGGTGTTGTGCGCCAGTCGTTTCTGCGAGCGTGGCGTGCTTCGTTTAGACCTGGTTAGATTACACAGATTACACAGGTCTTAAGAAAGTCACATGACTTACCAACAGAGCTCACCCCAGAGCGCATACACAATAACAGAGCATTTAAAGCTAAAGCACAGGGTTTGCTACAGTATGTGCATACACGGTGGGTGGACAAACTAGCTATGAGTGGCAACTTAATTAATGTTTTTGAACAGATAATGCGTATATTCTTATCGTTCCTGTTTGCTCAACAGAAATGCTTATGCTGAAATTGCAGTTTGTGATGTTCAAGCTCTAATTAAGAATCATTACAGGACTGTTTTTTTTCCCTCTCTTTTTTCCCTGCAGCCACACTGATGATGATGATGATGATGATGATGATGTCAAATATTAACTTAGTAAAACTTGTCCTGGTCTTTGCTTCACTGTATAAACCCTTTCCCTTGTCTTTCATAAGATTATTACAAAGGTAAGAGATAACTTTTCACATTTGCATGCAGCTCCACACTCTTAATGCAGGAACGGTTCCAGAAATCCGACACTTTTTAATGTTCTCAGCTGCTGTGGACATTTTTATGTTGTTGTTTTATTCTCCCTCTGTCTCTCCCTCTTCAGTGTCCTTTCACCTATATTAAAGATATTAAATAACATTTCTGCAGGAGCCCACAAAAGCTTGTGAAAGAATCTGCTTGTCCCTTTTTTTTCTCTCTCTCTCTCTCCCTCTCTCATTCCTCCTTTTCTCAGAACCCAAGACATTTCCAAGTATCACATCCCCTCCTTGCTTTCAGCATTCCAGCATGGCATGTCTTTAGCTGTCTGCGCTTAGACACATCGTAACAGCCCTAAACTGCTGATCGTCGGATCCTCGGAACTGAAATTCGGGGTATCGCCAAAACACAATGTTCTTGCATCATAAATTGAGAACATAATCCTGTCACCGCGAGAAACGATTCGGTATTAGCGTTCATGGGAATCTGAGCATCGAGCTCGTGATTTCATTCGAGCGAGTCGGATGACGGCGCATGTTTGGGAATTTAATTTCCATTTGCATGTCTAACATCTAATATGCACTTAAAATGAACGATGGGTGGGACACATGACGAATCCCGCCGGCTCATAAAATCACCCCCTGCTTGTGTTATCGTGTTATCGAATCCCAGCGACATGTCCGAAGGGGGACATGGAAGAGCCGTCTTGTGCAAAGAGAGGTTCCAGTTTCAACACAGAACGTTTCTTTGGTGCTTTCATCTCCGTGTCATGCCATGCTCTACTGAGACGGTCCTCCCTTTCTCAGGTTGCCCCGGTGTGCGGTGTGACCGGCACCATGCCTCGCAAAGGACACAAGCATTCGTCTATCCGAACAGTGGCTGTAACTAAAATAGGCTGACCTGTGGGGCATTGCGGGGAGTGGGGATGAGATGAAAGTGAACTGGTGTACGGGCTGGGTCTAGCATTGCTGTAATTCCAGCAGCAGGAAACACTGGTGGGCCCCAGGGTAATGTGCAAACTGCCGCGTGTAAGCAGCTTTTTTTTCTGTACACTCTGGTTTTTCGAACTCAACCTGGTCTTTCTGGGTGTCACATGTCTCAATTTCACACACTGTCTATGCGTAAGGTTTCTGTCTGGTTTGTTTTTTTGGTTGCTATCACTCCATCACACAACCACTGGAGCAGTTAGTGAACCGCACACACACACACACACACACACATACACACACACCCTGGGGCTTTTAACTGAATTGAGTTTGTCTTTTTTCAGTCCCTGTTATCACTCTCTTACAATACACAAATTTCATACCAATTAATTACTCAAATGTTTCATTATGTTTCACATTATATAATATGAGTATATACAGTATGTAGGCAGAGCCCTGTGCCCAATATTTATGCTTGAGCAAACAGAAATGTATGCAATGAAATAAGTAATAAAGTAATAATAATTAGCATGATCAGCTTAAATTGTTTTGCAAATGTTCAGTCCACTTTCCACTTTAGCCCAGTTCTGATTCTGTACACAAGTGAATTAATATCAGTGTGAAAATGGAGTTGAGGGCAGGGGTCAACCCCAGTGGAAGGCCAGTTGAGTTCTTCCACACCGAACACATCAAACCATGTCTTTATAGTCATTGCTTTGTGCACTGGGACAATAGAAATGGGCCTTCACCAAACTGTTGCCACAAAGTTGTGAGCATAGCATTGTCCATGATGTCTTGGTACGCGGAAGCATTAAGATTGCTCTTCACTGGGGAGAAGGGGCCTGATTGATTGAAACTTAAATTCCTTAAATTCCAATAATTAACAGGTTTGGCCAAATACTTTTGTCCATATAGAGTATTTTAGGTGTTTCACACACTCACAAATGCCCAAACATGGGATAAAAATGTTTCATTTTGAAACTATGATTATGTCCACCAGGGGCGCTAAACTGGAAAGTTTATTTCCTAGCTGCTTAATTTCCTTAATGCTTAACTCCTTAGTTACAAATTCCTGCAGATACGAACAGACCACACGGTTCTACAAACATTTGTACATGCGAACAAATCGCAGAAGTAGCTCACGTGTATTGTACAAAAAATGGATACCAATATTTACACTCACTCACTCAATAATCTTCTATACCGCTTTATCCTGTATTCAGGGTCACGGGGACCTGGAGTCTATCCCAGGAGGCTTAGGGCACAAGGCAGGGTACACCCTGGACAGGGTGCCTATGCATCGCAGGACACACACATACACTACGGGCAATTTGGGAACGCCAATTAACCTAACCTGCATATCTTTGGACTGTGGGAGGAAACTGGAGAACCCAGAGGAACCCCACCAAGCACAGGGAGAACATGCAGACTCATGACGGGAATCAAGCCTGGCCGGGAATCGAACCCGAACCCTGGAGGTGCAAGGCGACAGTGCTGACCACTACACCACTGTGCCGCCCCAATATTTACAATGATATACAATATTTTCATTGTGTAAGTGAATGTATAAAAAGTCTGGTATATTGTATATATGTGTGGAGAAATGAGTCGGCCTCATTGGTTTCAATGAATCGATCCAGGAGCACGATGATAGTCAATGGTCAATAATCCTAATTTCGGAAAATCCTCAACAAGACAGAGTTTACAGTTCGAAACAGCTCTGAGACAAAATGGCATCCGTTCAAGCGCGCAGTAAACACCATATAGTGTTATTCTCCCGAAACGTCATCCCAGGTTCAGTTTACACAAGGTCAGCTGACCACCGGGATTTCCCGGGCGATTTAAAGGCGTAGTCTCACGAGAATATAACCAGGAACGAAAACCCCAGACCTGTGTATTCTTTTTTTTTTTTATGCTTTACATTGTATATTTGTGTCAAAGGTGTTTAAGACTCACTTTGACGGACTTACAAACGAATCTGACTTATGAACAAATACGACTTACAAATGAACTTTGCTCCAGGAACGGAACTCATTCGTAATTCTGGGACTTGCTGTAGTTTTCCACTAGGGGTGCTGAACTGGAAAGTGGTCTTCAATGTCACATCCAGAAAAGTAGCCTATGCACATGGGTAAGCCACATCTAAATAACTTTTCCTACACAAATTCGACCACAACGTATGGACATACCATACATACTGTATGATCACCATCTCAGCCGTCTTAGCTACTATAACAATATTTTTGGAAAGGCAATGCAATAATTAATAATAAAGAGATTTGTTGTATGAAACTTTTTTGCAACAGTTAATTCCATATTTGTCGAAAGAATTGAGTCACAGCCATTGACTGTATAAGCATTTCTTGAATTTGATCACAAGGCAAACACAAAAATGAACATTATGTAACTCGGTTCAAATAATTACATTACACAGACACTACAAGGCTGGAAAAAACCTGTTTATGATAGCTTGGGCTGGGCTTAGAAATGTTTAGCATGTTTCATGAACCATATCTTTGGTTTCGTTAAGCAATGTAATATATTCTGTAGTATTTGGCCTTTTCTTCTGTCTGTGTGTAAACCACTTAGCGACTAGCCCAGTCAAGCGAGATAAGGACAAGCCATATCATATGCAGAGACTGGTCTTGAAGCGGGTAGCTGGCTCGCTTTACCAGCGGGAAGAGGTCAAATCAATTTTAGATCTTTCCCTTGGCTCAGTCAATGGAAAAGTTAATTATACTCCACAGGTTGTAAACTTGCAAAACTCTAAATCACTCTTTTTGACTCGCCTTTAGGAAAGTCTTTAGCTGGCATGAGATATAGTGGAGCGTCTGATATGCGACCCAGGGTACGTGATCTGTGTGCATACATCATAAGTGATGAGCAGGTCAGGATTTATGGATTCTGAAACTGCTGTTTATAAATAAAAGCTGAGATCACCCCCATCCCCCCCCCCCCGCCCCCAATTATTCATTAGAAAACATACACACAGAAAAAAAAAATCCACTTATAATTGGTCATGTGAAATAAAAAAAAAACTTTATTAATACTAAGAAGGTTGTTCAAGTCGAACAGGGACTTTTGATTGTGCAGAATAAAAGAACACAATTATGAGAGTAAAATCTCCTTTTATTCTCTATACTTCACATCTGAAAGACTGGCCTCCCAGGATTTCTTTAAAGTCCCAAATATGTGAAAATGCCCAAACATGAAAAAAAAAAAGTAAGTCGCTCTGGATAAGAGTAAGTGCCAAATACCGAAATGTAAATGTTAATGGCTTGGAGCGAGGTCAGGACTTTCAGTTCAGTTCCCACACACAGTTGTGTCTCTTCTGCAAGTTCTGCAAGATGTTATTAATCTATTTTAAAGGATCAGGTGATTCATTCATCAATGTTCACAGGAACGACTGCGGTGGGCTCCGGGGGGCTGAGATCCACTTTCTTTCAGATGTTTGCACCATCAATTGTTTTCCTGCAGCAAAAGTTCTCATCACTGTACTGTGCTTGAAGTCTTCTGTGAATGTTTTGGATTTGTGCCTTCATTCATGAGCAATTTCATCATGAGTCCCAGTTTGACTTGAACACCACTTGTAGAATACTTGACACCTACACTAGTGTTCTTCTATTTGAACATTCTTTTGTTCAGGGCACTAAAGTACGTCTCTTTAAATATACTTTAATATACTTAGACATGGGGTACACTAGTACACTAGTTCCCACCCACAGTCCAAAGGCATGCATATTAGGGTAATTGGTATTCGCAAATTGCTTGTAGGGTGTGTGTGTGTGTGTGTGTGTGTGTGTGTTTGCACATAATAAGCAGTATAAAAAACTAAATAATTATATGTATATATATATATATATAAAATTGAACTGTAAATCCATCCTGATATACATTACTATGCTTGAACGTTTACCATTTCCTCCACGTCTGTGACATGTTTGATTGGTGGTTGCCTTGGTTACATAATGAGCACAGAGAGCAGTTCTGGAGATGCCTGTAATTACAAAGCGATTTTTCTTCTAGGCTTTAATCAAAGGGTTGCTTAGATCATCCCAACGTTCTGTCCGAGAATCAGCAGTTACACATTATATCACAGGCCTGTGGAATCCCTCGGAAACATACGTGGAAAGAAAAGTCAGCCACTGTTACAGACTATCATTTTAGAACCCTTTTTATTTTATAATATGATGGACATGACGGAGAACCTGAAAGATACCTGAAAGAGAGCCAAAGGTTAGGCTTGGGAATGAAGCAGAAAAATCTGTTAAAGTGCCGGTTGCGTATTCACCCTCACAACCTAGCAGGGTCAAACCACTTCCTTTGCTATTGTTCAGTGACATGATTAGCTGTCCTGAAGAGAGTGAAAGGGTTTCTGTCACTTTTGACATCCTGCCTCTCTGCTTTTTATCATCTCTCTCAAACATCCTTGTGGCAGAATTTAATAAAATTATATCGCTGAGTATTAAATCAGGTCAAACTCCAAACTAGTAAGTCTCTACTCAGTTCATGCTAACAATACAGAATCGTTAGCTTAGCTAGCATTTACCTTTCACTACAAACCCAGATATTTGACTAAGGTATGTAGGGTAGGCACTATGGCACTTCTGTAGGTACCCCTAAAGTGTATACCACAATATTGTGGTACTTACTGGGTAGATATGTTAGTACAGTACATACTACTAGGATATGGTATAGTACATTCATTACCACATTTTACATTGAGCAATTATTTTAAATTAGATTATTAAATCTGGCACATGCCTGTTCATAACATCACTCTGATTGAACATATTGATTTCACTTATGGTGCAAAAGTTCCATTAAATTCTGTCCAGCCGTTGATTTAAGATGCGCCCACAGTTTGGTGCATGCGCAGTACGCTGTCAAAACTTGCGGTGGCACATAAATGCTCATAACGTCACTTCTACTCAACATTTTGGCTTCATGTATGTTGCAGGTTTAACTTCAGGAAGATACCAAAGTTCTGTTAAAGTTTCATCACATTCTGTAATTCCAGTTTTATGTGATGCTGTGACAATTTCTGGCTGGACAGACATACAGACAGACAGAGACAGACAGACATACAGACAAAAAACATCTGAGACTTGTTTTGGGTCCTCCGATGTATGACATGTAAAGATATCATTGAATATCATTTATATACAGTAGATTTCAACATATACTATGGTATTTCATAAATGCTAGAGTACATACATACTGTACAATCCCAGCTGGCATTCGACCGACCTTAAACGTTTAAATGTGGTTGAAATAATGTCAGTTTATGAAAAAACATTCATT
>JAQQZS010000017.1:4868412-4882666 GCA_030068045.1 Platyallabes tihoni | reverse complement strand
TATATATATATATATATATATATACACCGATATACTTGAGTATATATGCTTGGGAGGAAAAAAAGGCTTTGCTTGTACATTTTTACAGCAGAAACATGACCATATGGGTTCCTTAGTTCATTACTTGAAAATATAGTCAGCTGCAAGGTAGAAACAGGAACTGCTTTCTCGCCGCCGTGACATTGATTAATTTCCTGTAACGCTTATTTAAATATGAATCCCAAATGACTTAATGGACTACATAAGGTGCCCCATTGTGCAGTTATGTACATTTATACAACACACTGTATAAGGTATAAGTGCATAGTGTTTGAGATAACTCATCATTTAGATGATTATATAACGTGCCTATATATAAAACGATCTCTCCTCTTGGCAGGCCTGGACAACCCCACGCTGTACAGAAACTTCACTGCTGGAGGTGGCCTGGACATACGGCAGTGTTTTGACGCTGGTGAGTGATTTTTGTTATTTATTTTTGTATTTTTTGTATTTTTTTTTACACGCTGTTGTTTTTCTGTTTTTCACACACATCTACTTTCAAAACAAATCACTGATCGTGTTCCCGTATGTTTGAATTAGACGGCCCAGCCGTAGATTTGGAGCAGCTCGACCTGCAGACACTGTGTGACAGTCTGAGACGATACCTGCTGGATTTGCCCCAGCCGTTGATCCATTCTTCAATCTACACTGAGATGGTACACGTTGCTCAAGGTGAGAATGAGAACATCGAACATGTGTACAGCTAATAGACGCTACTGCCATAACGGAGCACTGTTTTCATGAAGGCATGTACGTGTTCAAGAATAATGTTTAGGTAGGTGGTGTGTGTCAAAGTAATGGCAGGGCCTAAGGTTTCCCAGCAAACCATTGTCTAAAGCATTAAACTGCCTCTGGACCACTGGAACATCCCACCTGCGTCGACAAATGTTCACTTGCTGCTCACTTCCAGGTGCCAATGTAAAGAGATAATCAATGTCATTCACTACACCTCATAATGTTAGTGATCGGTGTACAACAGTCCCTCGCACCATGAATGAACAATGAGATGGTCTGCCACACTACCAATGATGTAACGATGGTACCACACGGTGGTGCTATTGTTCTGGCTTTGTTTCATTGTTCTTTTGTTGTGCCAACATCGCTTTTGCCTTTGTTTGCTCTGAGGACACTCTACGGCATAGCCCAGCCCTCCCCTCTCTAAGCCAAAAGACAGGTTGTGTATCCTGTTACGCATCTAAGCGCTCAGTGTCTCTGTAAATACGTCAGATTTAAACATGCATCAACTTTTTTTTTCTCCTCCAGTTTAAATTTGACTGTTTTTTTTAAATGTTAAAAACAGCATTCTGTAGAGCTAGCAAAGCAGATGGATGTTTAAATAAAAAAAATAATTCAAATTCTAAAAAGGTGGTGCCTGCTGCACCAAAAATGTAAAAATATACTCCTCAAGCTTTGCACACTGATTAGAGCCAATAACTGTATCGGCGCGTTGCACAGAACAGGATATCTGTGGTCAATCAGACCTAAAAGAAGGCTGAGAACTTATCTGCAGCATCAGTCTTCACAGCCAATCAGCAGGCAGAGTACATTTCTCTGCTCTGTCATTGTCACATTATCACTGTGTGGTTTTGGAGCTGCCTGAGCAAAACTTTCCACACGACTGATGAAAGATTATTTTTTTTCCTCCTCCCTAATACCACTACCCGTCTTCTATTTTTGAGCTCTTAACACATGATTAAGGGTGAGAGTCTTTTATAATTTGTTTACAGTTCACTATGCAGTGATGCATCTGTTAATTTCAGCTTATTTATTTTTTTTAATTAAATGCAGACTTTTTTTCTCTCACTTTTTGAATTACTTTCCATCCAACAAGAAAAAGAACTAGTTGTAATTCCCATTAAGGTTGTCAGAGTGAATTTCACTGATCGAGTGCGGTGTGAGTTTTCATAGTATTTACATACACAAAAGGGAAAGAAAACCATATTTAAATATTTTAAATCCTATCTTCTACATTTCGCCTAACACAGTGGCGGTCTTACTTTTTGGCTAAATGATTCCGGCAATGAATATAGTAATTCTACAATTATTGAAGTGTTTGTGTCAAGTGTCATAAGTCATCTTTTGGCCTTAAAATGTTCTGTAGCAGCATTATGACAAACCACACAGTTCAGGACTTCAGAATTCTGCCTTATTGTATTTGATTGTTTCTCTCTGTGGATCATCTGGGCAGCAATGTTGAGATCCGCTTCAGGTTTTAGTCCCTGTGTTTATTTTAGTCCTTAATTTCAATTATTTGTAACAAACACTAAATGGATTTGTCGCATGTTTTAACTTCGCAGAGGTTCAGGGTATGGAGGAATGCGCAGAGCACCTGCGGAGACTTGCTGCTTCCTCCGCTTTGCCGCCTCAGTACTGGCTAACGCTGCAGTGTCTGCTGAGACACCTTGCTCGCGTGTGCCAGGCCTCGGCTGCCAACATGCTGAATGCCCGCGCCCTCGCCGAGATCTTCAGCCCTGCACTATTCCGGCAGCAAGCAACCAGGTAGGCGTGTGCGCACACCTGCGGCCACACTACAGCTTTACAGTTTACATGTGAAAAAAGACTTTCAATGGAAGTATCGCATCATTTGGACGCAGATTAGCAGAAATAGAAATTTAACTTTATTTCATTAATCCACTATTTCCCGTCTAAGAATCGATGCCGCACAATGCCGCCTTAGTTTTAGGCCCTATATAATATTGTTCCACTGACTGATTTGTGGACTAACCTTCTCTTGTTTCCCTCCTCAGCTGTGAGCCCAGCCCTGAGCCGCACATTAGGATCGTTGAAGTCCTGGTGACCAGTGAATGGAGCAGCAGCCAGGCAGCTCCAGGTAAAGTGTGCTTTCTATCTGGATCTTTTGACCCCATGTTAAACATAGTGGCTGCTGACTGCAGTGGGTTTAATACCACGTTAAAATGCAGGAGTGTGTGGAAGAGGCCTATCATTACCCGAGCATTTTGGAGACTCGTGGATGGGAACAACAGACCAGAGGCTAGAGCTTGCTATTATTAGCATGTCTGCTGGATTGAATGTAAAGTTGCAGGAGGCTCCGCAGCGCAACACACACACAGCTTTTGACCTACAAACTTCCTGTAGTTCTACTGCTCTTGCACACACATGCAGCGTGATTCATGAGCATCTCGTGTGCTCAGATCGAGACCAGAGCAAGTCCACATCCTGATGCGTCATCTTTGTACTCACACCTCCTCTAGCCACGTTATAAAGGGGTTCTGTTACTCCAAGCACACTTTTTTTTTTCCCCCCACATTTTTTTTTTCGAGTGTGAGACAGTAGGGTCCATAGAGAGAGAGAGATCTCTGTACTACTTTGTGCCCTGAATGTCTAACAGTTTTACTACCTGTTAAGGTCTATTTATACACTCTCTTCACTTCTCAGCTGTGGGTAATTTGCACATGATGGATCCTGGACTGAGTCACTTCAGTTAGAACTTTTAGGTCTGTGCCAGCCTGGAATCTGGAACCATTTCTATAATTTTTTTTTGCACAAACATCCTGTTCTCATGCTTCCCGTCGAGAACCAATAATGAGTGTCATTTCATCACTGTGGGAAAAAAAAAGAAGTTATTTTTATTCCTGGGATTAGCTTGTGCGACATGACGTTTCGTTGTGGAGAAAGTTTTAATTAAATCTTGCAACTCTGTGCGGTCTGAGCAGAAACCTGTACTGATGCCTTGATTTAACTTGGTAACACTTGTTTGTCTTGTGTTTTTTTTTTCCTTTGCGTCTGCATGGGCCTCAGGTTTTTCATTGTCTCGATTTACTTGCCTGTACTTGTTTTTCTGCACAAACAGTTGTGGTGACTGTAGTTGTTAGTGGGCATGAGGGTACATGCATTTTTGTAATCATGTTTGTCTGGTCATGTGTGCGCCTGTGTCTGTCTGCTCCCAGTAACAGACAGGCTATTTTAAGCTGGTGGCCACAGTTCCACTTAGATTTGGTTGGTTGAAAGCGCTGATGATACCCTCCTTAACTTTCGAACGAGCGACTCTTTGCATACTGTCTTAAAAATACACAAGCTTTCTAGGGCTTCAGTCCACCCTCCGATACCCCACCTTCCCGAGACGAAACGGCCTTTCCAAAACACAAAGTGCCCAGCTCAGCAAATATTTGATCCTGAGCGAGTTAATCATAAGACTGAAGCCTGCAAGCCAGTACCACGGTGAGAGAAGGCTTTCCAAGAGGGCTAGGGCCGGACATTTAAGCAATCATTGACCATCCACCTCAGGCCAGCCTTCATTAATCAGCCTTCTCTTTTTTTTTTTTTTTGTGCAGTCGTTAACGCTAGAGCTCGAGGACTGTTGCACTTTGCCTCTGACAATTCGCCTGGATTTTTTTTTTCTTACCTGCCTCAGTTACCTAGTTAGAGTGCTGCTGGAAGGATTTGTATCGCTAAATCCAAGGAATGAGACTTGACACAAGTACTTTGGGTTTGAATTTGGATTTACAGCATTTTGCTGATCAATCAGGACACGTGGATTTGTGTGACCATCTCAGGAACATGCACAATTTACAAAGTAAGTGTCGAACACTCTGGCGTGTTTAATGTAAAGCATTGCGTCGACAGTAAATGGGTAAATTTTGAAAAAATCTTGACCAAAAAAAAAAAAAAAGTTGTCGACTAATTTACAGCCTGGTGTTAAAGGAGTTAAACTTAACAACGGTTTTTGACTTAACAACCAGAGCAGGTTCTTTCCTTTGATGCCCCGTTCCCCGGCCAGCCGAGAATAAATCACCATTTCATGCTTTTAAGTGTCTCTCTCTCTCTCTGTCTCTCTCTCTGTCTCTCTCTCTCAGATGTTTGATAAGTACAGGGCACAAAGTTGAGCATGTGTCAAGAAAAGTGGGATAACCAGTTTGAGTTGTCCCGGTCTTGCCTTAACATGTGAACATGTGAACACAACACTTTATTCATTAACTAAGAAGTCGCTTTTTAATACTAATTGCTTCTGAGTTGACTGCTGTTAGAGTCAGAGAAGTGTTTAAGTATGAAAGATTTATGAAAAAAAAAAAATTTCTAAGCATTTCATTTTAATTCAGTATTTGAGCTCTGTGGGTTCACAGCTTTCCCCTGACCCATTACAGAACTTAACGTGGACAATGGGCCACGTTCCTGTGGCTTCTTTTAGCCCTTCTAAGAAGTGTGGCTATTTGAGGTGCCCCTTTACACTCTGGCCAGCTGGATTTTCCCCACCGTGCAGTAAGCATCTAGGGATTACAAGCGGCATTCGCGAGCTCTTTGCCTGCCTGTGACCCGGCCATGTGCTTGACGTAGCAGCTGCCTACGTGCCTCTGCGGCAGCAATAAGAAGCGCACAGCTTTTGTCTGCCTGCCAGCACAGGAGCTTGTCTCATCCACCCCATTCACTGACAGGAGGAGGAGCGAAGGAGACCTGTAACAGGCAGAGAGAGGGAGGGGAGGAATTGAAGAGAGCGATGTACCACATCCTCTATTCATTCGAGAGATGCTGCGCTGCTGTGCACTTCACTGACTGCTTTTTTTTAATTTCTTAACCCGGTTCCAATATTAGCGGCACGGAGAAACGGAAGTCTAGTACATAAACCCGAAGTGGATATTACTGGAAGACACCGAAACGTTTCTTTTTTTTTTTTTTTTCCCCTCAACGAAGTGCATCTTCTCAATGGCGTCGTTTTGTTAAGGGAATTAACGATATCGGTGCAGACGATGATGCAGGAGTGGTTGGCAACAGTCTTGCGACGCCATTGGCTAGGGTAAGTGATGTAATGGTTTCGATTGAGAGTTCTCGTACAGTCTATTGAAAGAATATAGTTGTAATTCTGACTTTTACACTATCGAAATTTGTCCCTACATGGTTGTTCATGCAATCCCGGGTGTGTATGTTCATATCAATACAGGATATCCGCATTATACATAAAATTAGATCCTCTGAGTACTCTAGGAACATGTCAGAACATGTTGTACCCGTATCACTGATGGCTAGTCCTGTATTACTTCTACCGGAGAATCTTCTTTGTGCACATATAGTTTAAAGTTTTTCTTCCCCCCTCCCCTTTTCCCAATCTTGTGCTTAATTTTCGCTATGTAGGCGCTCCTGATGCGTCAGGTCTAGAGCTGGCTGGACAACTTGCGCTTAAGTGAACAAAGGAGAGAGTGGGTAGGTGATAGGGAGATAAAAATAGCCCTTCGCAGGAGCTCTGCCTCATGCTCCACGGAGACCACACGGCCCCCACAGCTCTCAGTCACTCAGCGCAGCAGCCAATCAGCAGCAGCCTTTTCTTGTTACCAATGATGTAACATGTTCTCAATGGCTGGAGAAAGAGAGCAGCGTGTCTCTGTGTGTGTGTGTGTATGTGTACATATATAATCTATGATTTAGCATATTAGTATGTTTTTTGCTGATAGGTTGAATATCATTGCATTAAAACGTAGGGGGGTTAATCAGGCAGATGATAAGCTCTTAATCTTCTGTCTCTGATTTATTGCTATATTTATATCCCCCCCCCCCTCCCGGGCTACCAAGGCTTTCATACGCTGTTTACATGCACAGCCAGTAAGGCTTTTTCTTTTTCCGATGCCATAATATCCTCCAAGATCCATTCAGGTCGTCCTGGGCGCGTTCAGGCTTGTACAAGGAGAGTTGTCCGAATGCATTTCATATGTAAATTGACCTTGAATGGAGCCGGGTCTTTTGCATGTAAATGGATGCCGCCTATATAAACCCTCTCTTCTCTTCTCTCAACAGCACTACCTCCGAAACCACCCAAAACAACGCCTGTCACTAACAACGGTATGAACAACAATATGGCTCTACAGGATGCCGAATGGTACTGGGGGGACATTTCAAGGCAAGTCCTTTTTTTTTTTTTTTTTTTTTTGTTTTGTTTTTGTTTTTTAGTTATTCATCTTAGTTTTACATTCAGTGTACAGGAAGTTAGAATAATGATGCGCTTCCTTTTAGCATCTTAAACCCGATTTTTTTTTCCTATGTTCTCCATTATAGGGAGGAGGTCAACGAGAAGCTAAGGGACACAGCTGATGGAACATTTTTGGTTCGTGACGCCTCCACGAAAATGCACGGAGACTACACCCTTACTCTGAGGTAATTTTTACAGAACGTTTATTTAACTCGCATTTTTTTTTATTCAGCTCGTATCCTTCGTGTTCTAAATGCGCTTCTCTATAATTACTTTACAGAAAAGGAGGTAACAACAAGCTGATCAAAATTTTCCATCGCGATGGCAAGTACGGTTTCTCAGATCCTTTGACTTTCAACTCTGTGGTCGAGCTGATCAATCACTATCGGCACGAGTCCCTCGCCCAATACAACCCCAAACTAGATGTGAAACTGCTATATCCTGTGTCTAAGCACCAACAGGTAATGCCTGTCAATCAAGTTGACGTTCAGTTGTGTTTAGGTGTTTAATCAGGCTTCTACTTAAATGACTTTTCTTGCCTTTTTCTGCAGGATCAAGTGGTAAAAGAGGACAACATTGAAGCAGTGGGTAAGAAGTTGCACGAATACCACTTGCAGTACCAAGAGAAGAACAGGGAGTACGACCGACTGTATGAGGAGTACACCAGGACCTCACAGGAGATCCAGATGAAAAGAACCGCCATCGAAGCTTTTAACGAGACCATCAAGATCTTCGAGGAGCAGTGTCAGACGCAAGAGCGCTACAGCAAAGAGTACATCGAGAAGTTCAGGAGAGAAGGCAACGAGAAGGAGATCCAGAGGTGAGGATTGAACTCGAGAGCCCCGATTTAAATACAGAGAGCATTTCTAGTTGTGCGTTTTATTTATGTATCTAACATGTTTTTGTTTTTCCCTCCAGGATAATGGTGAACTACGAGAAGCTGAAGTCCCGCATCAGCGAGATCGTAGACAGCAAGCGTCGCTTGGAGGAGGACCTGAAGAAGCAGGCGGCCGACTACAGGGAGATCGACAAGAGGATGAACAGCATCAAGCCTGATCTCATCCAGCTCAGGAAGACCAGGGATCAGTACCTCATGTAAGTGCTCAGTCCACTCTGCATAGCCTCTGTAGCGGCGCTTAAAGTCCCTGACACAGATCTCACACGCATGCTTCTTCTGAAACTTCAGGTGGTTGACACAGAAGGGCGTCAGGCAAAAGAAGCTCAATGAGTGGCTGGGAATCAAAAACGAGAACCAGGAAGAGTGAGTATATCCTCTAAATCACATACAGTATATTAGGTTGTATGATCACCGTCAAATCTTGTCTCTTAACACGTCATGATGGTTCTGTCACACCAGTCAATACCCGATGGTGGACGACGACGAGGATCTGCCGCACCACGACGAGCGCTCCTGGAAGCTCGGGAACATTAACCGCATTCAAGCGGAGGCGCTTCTACGCGGTAAAAAAGACGGAACATTCCTGGTCCGAGACAGCAGCAAGCCGGGCTGCTACGCCTGCAGTGTCGTGTACGTAGATCCAGAGTCTCATTTTTAGTGGCCGAAACTGTAAAACTCTTCTGTGGTGGTGATGTAATCGTGCATTGGTATTTTAGGGAATTTTTCTTTAGTTGTTCTGTTCAGACGTGAGCTGTTAAGATTTCAGCCACTAAACCTCTGCACACTATGCTAGCTAGCTTGTCAGCTTTGCTTACGTTAAAGAAGGCTATACTGTTGTTGCTATAGTAACGTCTACTGAAAGATGTGACTGTTATTATAACTTTTTTTTAAGTAGGAAAAGAGGTTATTTTCCTGAGCTATTTTTATATCTCAGTCTCAGCAGATTAATAATTTTTTTGTGTTTTTTTTTTTTTTCTTTTCTTATTGCAGTGTGGACAGCGAGGTCAAGCACTGCGTCATCAATAAAACTCCCACAGGCTTCGGTTTCGCCGAACCGTACAACCTGTACAGCTCGCTGAAGGAACTGGTCTTGCACTACCAGCACACGTCTCTCGTTCAGCACAACGACTCTCTGAATGTCACGTTAGCATACCCGGTTTACGCACACCCACGGCGATGAGGACTCACAGACACTGACATCGTCGGGACTTTCATTGTGACGCTCATTTTGGAGCTTAGAAGCAGAAGAAGGAGGAGGAGGAGAAAAAAAAAGGCCTCAGCTCCTGCAGCGATGCCTCCACTTTGGATTCAGGACAGAGTGCTGGTTTTTTCGCCCCAAAAAGCAGACATTTCAGCCTAGACCTTGAGGAGTTGTATCGTTTTTCCCTCAGCGTCAAGCGGAAGCTGCTGAACTTTGATCTCTCCCAAAATGGAGGACGATGGAGGCCTTTTCTCAAAATGGTGCTTGTTCATTTCAAAGCTTTACCCACTGCTGGAATGTGGAACGCTCGTGACAATGACCTCTGGAGTGCAACTTTTATTTGTGATTGCTTCTCAGAGAGTTATACGTGTGTGCGTGGGTGGGGGTGTGTGAATGTGTGTGTGTATGCGAGTGCGCATGAATGTGTGTGGACGTGATGTGACCAAAACTCACAGTATCTAAAAGCTATTCGTCATTGGCGTGTTCAAGGTGACGATGTGAACAGACCATGGAATCAGCTGATCAATGTAGCAAGATGGCACTTTCAAAACAGTATATTTTGTGTTTTGTTTTTTTTTTTCGTCACATAAAGGTCTGTGAACAAGCAAAAGATTTGAACATCTCGATTTAAATGAGCAAAAAAAAACAGAACGGGGACAGGATGCGTGGCATTTTATTCTGCGAGCATTACGGTGACTGCTTCTGCCTTTTATGGACTAGCAAGGCACGCAAAGGAACCTAAAATAGATTCATTTTTGTATATATGAACTTAAAGAAAAAGAGAAGAAAAAAAAACGTGATTGAAACCATGTTGTACCAAAAACAGCGCTCAGTTCCTTCTCAGTTGTATTCAAACGTGCTATGCAAATTCTGTTTCTCCCTTTCTCCTCTGCAGACTAGTGATTTTATGTTACACGTTGCTACCCGTAATATAATTTTCTCTTTTTTTTGTTTTGACAGCTTGAACTTTTTTTTTTTTTAATGGTAGTCTATAAGAAAATATTTTAAGTGTCAAAACTACCAAGAGAGAGATGGCTTCAGTTTTCAGATAAATGATAAAAGTACTTTATTACGAATTTCTTGATTAGATTAAACAGATGAATATTTTATTAGGGTTTTTTCCCCCACATTTTTTCTAGGCAGTGCCTAGAGGACTTTAACGATATTATTGACGAGAAGCAGCACTAATCTTGAATTGGATCATGTTCATTTTCACACTTCAGAGACTCATAGACATTTTGAAGTTTTTCGGGAAATCAAAAGCTCAATTATTTTGTTGTTGTTTTTTTTTTTTTTTTATCGTTATTATTTTGAGATTAATTTTCCAGCCAATGTAGAGCGAGGCAAACTGAATTCCCGTAAATTTTTCGATGAATGAAGAACACATCTTTATTCCTTATCCATATAATTTTTCTGTATCAGAAAACAACTCACTAGTGTTTACACGACCGAGTCAGGATCTGTATTTTGACTCGCCACCCCGTATATATATACTAATCTGCTTTTCAGTCGAAGCTGGTAAACGCTAGTTCTTCAATTTGCAGCAAAATCAACACAGCAGCTTTTTTTTGTTTGTTTTTGTGTTTGTTTTTTTTCTAACTGCCAGCTGAATGGCTCCATTCTGTCATCTGCTGTCTTTATAATTCCTCATCAGAGATTACAGTATTCTAAGCTTTATGACTGGTGAAGACTTCGACATAGAGGCTTGCCTCCAGCCACACTTGTGTCTATATTGCAGTTATGCATCCGATGATATTTTGCATAAATAAAAACAACATTGTGAACTAATAATCGCCTCGAAAGCTGCTTAATGAGTGTCGGGTTACTGCAGAAGGTTTAAGCATAAGGGACGCATCATTTTAAGGTGTGAAAAATGCTTTCTGAATATTACGGTGTCGATGCGCTCCGAGTCAAAATGGGTACTGTTACACATTTTTGCATGTATCAGATGTGTTCGAAAGAAAAACTCCATCAGCATTTAAAAATACTCAAACTCTAAAAAAAAAAAAAATGTTTTCAAAACAAAATCAATTCAAATTTTAAAATCTAAAAAGGAAAAGTAAAAAAAAATGTTTTTAGAAAAAAAAAGAAGCCGAGCTTCCTTAAAGCAATGTGCTCTTTCAGCTTTACACAGGAACTTCTTCTGAGCGACGCTTCTCACATCGTCCAACAATCGTTTTGCACTTTTAGGGTAATTCCAAATTCAAAACCGATATCTTGAACTCGCTGTAATTAAAAAAAAATTTCTTGCCCCGAGTCAACATTAAAGCAGTTTTAAAAAAATAATAAACTAAATTAAAAAAAATCAAACGGACCTAATTCATAATGTTTGGTTCTAACCCTGTTATCTGCAGTTTCTCTGGATTGGAAAAACCTTTGAAATATTTAAACTTTTTTTAGCCATGTGTAACCACAATACCAGCATTAAAGGCATGATTAAGCTGTGAGTCTTAAGTTTCATAAGAAAGAGAAAGAAAGAAAATTTTCATTGCTGCATTTTGCTCGGCAGCTTGTTGAACTATGTACAGAGGAAGAAGAGTTTGAGGTTATGCAAATTCAGCGGTATGGCACGCCATTGATGTCACCAGTCCTGATCGGGGACACAAGGTTAGAGTACTTTTTGTTCTCTAGCTTGAGTGCAGTCCTTCTCCGATTTTTGGCAAGTCGCTTTTTTTTTGTTTGTTCTATGTTTAATCTAGTGTTATTTTAAGATAAGATTTTGCACATGGATTTGCATCGGATCCAGCAGGGTGACTCAATGAAAATGAGTACAAATAAAAAGCAAATGATTTTATAGGAAGCACTAACAGTGTTAGACACTTCCTTCACTGATGTTGGAGCAATGCAAGTGGGGAAAAAAACCGTAAAAAGTAATGCATCAGCGCACTTAAACATTATTTATGATGACTGCAGATGGCACGTTGACGCGTGTCCAAGCAGCGGCCCAGAACTGTAACGAGCATGACTTAAATTAGGGCCTTCATTTAAAAAAAAAAAAAAAATTCTTTTTTTCCATTATGTTCGATGCTATGGTTTTAAACGTGCAGTTCCTCTAGAAGGCTTAGCCACTGTGTACTTCAGCATGACAGCGAGGTCCGGAAATGGTAAACCGCAGATGTTCTCTTGTGCACTTCTGCTTTTTTTCAAGAAGACACAAGATCCAAATCTTCGCTCTTAGACCCGACTCACGCGGCTTTTACTCGCCATTGTGCACCTCTAACATGTCAGTAATGGCATGTACACAAGTTATTTAGAGAGCAACTGGTTTAACTGATACCGCTAGCGATACTCGCAGTGTGACTGTTCATCGAGTCGTGAAAAAAAAAAAAAAAGAAAGCTGCTTGTTGCGCCACAGACGACAGGGATGAATAAGTTACTCGGAATTAAGACGGGTTCTAATAAAGAGATGAACACATGCTTGATGGAAAGTAGAGCTACATGGTTTGATGAAGAAGAAGAAGAAGAAGAAGAAGAAAAATCACATTACGATTTAAACTGTGATAATACAGTAAATTTAATATTTAATATTAGTATTTAAAGAAATGCATTTTAAATGTTGCAGCTTAAATAATCACACAGGGCCACCATCCAGGAAGAAAAAAAAAAAACCCTCCATTGATGTGATCACCTGATCATTCAGTACATTTAGGTCGTCAGCTGACTTTGTTTTTTTTTCTGATTGCCACGTAACAATCCTTACCGGTCTTAATAACACGTTGGACGGATCTTCCAGTCTTTTTAATGTTTGTTTAATGTTTAATGCAGCCACATAATAATTTGGCTCTTCTGCAATGGCACCGAACGAGCAGGTCCAGGTCCTACTCGTTCAGCAAATTAATGTAATAAAGTCATAATGCAATGATGTCATAAAATCCATCCGAGCTGAGGACTGTAACTGGTGATTACAATTTAATTTGGACAGAATGTCCTCGCTCGCTCCTTTGCCCCTGCTGTTGATGAAATCACTTGGTATTGACTCTCAAATCTTTCTCTCTCCATAACACTTATCCTGTTCAGGGTCACGGGAGGCCTGGAGTCTATCCAAGGGGACTCGGGACACGAGGCAGGGTAACACCCTAGACGAGCTTCTAATCCATCACAGGCCGCACACGCACGCTATGAGGAATTTGGAAATGCTGATTAGCCTAACCTGCATGTCTCTCCCATTTCTCGATGGTTCGGCCCTGAATTACAACCAGTATTAAAATAAAAAATGCTATGAGATTACAACACAAACTGGCTCTTTGTTCAGCAATACAATAACTCAGTCCGTTGTTGTGTGCTCTTAGGAGTCCACTTAAGGAGGATTATATAGTTTATAAGTCCGTGTGTGTGTTTAAACCTTGGTGACTCGTACATGTCAATAAACCTGCATAAACATTTATAAATTCCCCAACAGAAGACAAAAGCCACCAACAGACGGGTTACGTTTATGGCGTTTAGCAGACGACCTTATCAACAGCGACTTACGCTCATCTTGTTTTTTACGACTGAGCAGTTGAGAGTTAAGAGCCTTGTTTAAAGGGCTCTGGGATTTGAACTCATGACCTTTCGATCGGTAGTAGCGATGTCTTAACCGCTCGAAGTTATGGTAATAGAATTTGGAAATCTAAAATTTCATGTCTTGACATAAGGCTGTTATAAGACGCTTAACTGTGTAACAAATTCATCAAACGTCTTTAGTACTTCTGGTATAGGATGGTCATGTGACACCATGCCACGTAATCCATGCAACATTTCGGCTCTATATATGATGTCGGGTTTTACGTCTATGTCACCCGACACTTTAATGACGAATGTCAAATCAGTTCTATTTCCTTACGTAAGAGTCTTATGTCTAATCCCTATAACGGCATCATGATCACGGCAACGACGCCATAACAGCCTCTAAATCAGCTTAATCGCTAAATTGCTGTGTTGTGTTAATCTTTGTCATAATTATGAAACTCTGAGACGCTAACGGAAGTCATCTGTGACGCCCGGCTCATGTAAGTCGAGGAGGAAAATGTCATCAGTGCTGTGTCACTCAGGTATTGCGTAACACGTTGGAGGGAAAATTGGCAACAGTACTTCTCAAATTCAAATTCAAATTTTATTTGTCACATACACAGTCATACACAGTGCGAAATGCAGTGAAATGCTTATACGACCGCCAGTGACCTTAAAAATGAAATAAAAACTTATACGTAAGAAATAAATA
>JAQQZS010000017.1:4839018-4851518 GCA_030068045.1 Platyallabes tihoni | reverse complement strand
GACACGTTTAGACCGCCCTGACCGAAACAGAGCAGCTCAAGGACTTTCAATATGCCCAAGAAAAGTGATACGGCAAAATTAGCAGAAGGTGGGATGTTAAAAATTTAATACGTACTTTCATATATAAATTATTTGATGCCGAATTTTTTTAAATTGTCGTGCTTTAGGGGAACTGTGTGGGGTCTTTCTTTCTCTTTTTCTTACTTTTTTTCTCACTTAGTGGGTATAGAGATTGATGCAGTAGACAGCATTGAGGGTAAGTACAAACACACACCATTTCTATATATGTAGATGAATTTATGGAGTCTTTGCTTTGTTATTGCTATATGCTGCAGCCATAAAAAGATTAATATTTTGGCTGCAAAATAAGCCATGTATTGAACAGAAATGTGTTCAAGTTAAATGTAACCTGAAGGCTGAAGAATGCCAAAAAAAAACAACAACAAAAAAGATGAAAATGGTGTAACAACTGGAAATTTTTTTTCTTTTTTTCTTAGTTGATCAACTTCTTAGTAAAAATGTTTGTTGAATTGATAGATTTCTATACTTGAAGTACATTTTAAACTACTTTATAATTATAATTTTTTTTTATGATTATAATTTACATGCAGTATGTACAATTAACTGCAAAATACAAGCTGGTCTTTTAATAATCAATGCTGGCCGGCTAACCAGTGATCCAGTGATAGCGCAAGATTAAAGCTAGATAACTTAACTAACATCTGGTAGCTGGCCAACTTTAAAATTGCATCTGTTGGCACACAGGGATAACTGCGATTACCCCACTTTGGGATGTATGTCCTTGTATGGAAAATTTAGCATCAGAAGTTTGACGCAACAGTTCAACACATCTGTGGCATGAAAAATCATGAAGAGATTCGTTCGAACATTGAACATGAACACAGCTACATTTCAATGCTAATGCGATAAAATTTATATATATATAAAATGTCAATGTGTTTAGTTAGAACAATGTAAAAAGTTAAATATCTTCAATTCTTTCTGCATAAACAGTACATTATTAGATAGCTATCGAATCTATAAATTGTAATCCTTAAACCCTAATTCCTAAACCGTAATCCCTAAACCCTAAACCATAAATTAGAATCTATAAACTGTAATCTCCAAAACAATGTAATCCCCAATCTCAAATTCCAAAAACAATGATTCTGGATCCCTAAGCAGTATAAACTGTACTCCCTAAACCCTTATCCCTAAACTGGAAACATTAACTTGTATTTAGCCGAGGGCTAGCATGTTATGTTGATGAGGTAGCTTTTAGCATCAAGTGAACATTGGTTAATGAAAATTAATTGTAAAGCATTTCATTGGACTTTGCTGTTGTTTATTGAGTAATTATGGCTAGGCCGGTTTTTAAAAAGTTTTTTTATTTTTTATTTCACGAACACATTTCTCCTACCAAGCCTTCTTCTAACCGCCAGGCTTTAAAATGTAATTCAGGTAGCTTAAAGATTCTTAAGCATTGCTGGTGTGGCTGCTGCTGGTCTAGTTTACTGCACAATCAGGACACATTTCTGCCGGTCATCACATGACTTTTCCCAAAGCTATGATGTGAAAAATGTGTTGCATTGTTTTACCTGCATCCATATAAACCTGCCTGTATGCATTCAGACGACAATAAAGGCAAAAGTAAAGGCAAAAACGGTAAAGCAGCTGCAGGCAAACAGGGCAAAGCAGCCGCCAGTGAGGACGGAGGGGACGAGGACGAAGAGGCCGAACCTCGTAAAGGCCGTAAGGCAGCGAACAGAAAGAAGGCAGTTCCGAGGGAGGCGTCGGAAGATGACAGTGATTATGACATTCCTCCGAAGAGATGCGCAGGGAATCGAAAGAGAGGCAAGCCAGCTGGAGGAAAAAACAAGAGAGGCAAAAGTTCCAAGAAGAAGAGCAGTAGGTATGGTGGTTTAGAAACGAAAAAAAAAAATTTAAAAATTATTATTGAAAAAAATATATTACCAAATAAATAAAAGAAAACTTAAATCGGAGCAGTTGATGCAAAAGATCTATGATTTAGGAACAATATTTCTTCATCATTGTCCAGCCAACCAAAACACACAGTTTATTTTTTTTATGGTTTGGCTTTACATGCATCAATGATGATGCATGTAAATATGCATTTATGGCCAAAATATTATTTAACTGATCTATACTTATTGCACTATTACATAATGGCTTCTTCCCTTCCACCCCTGCGCGTCCCCACTATTCCCAGTGAGGACTCAAAGTGGTGAGTGGGTGTGGTGGGTGATTTTATTTTTAAGGAGTGATTTTGAAAATAAAAATAATAATAATTTCATTTTTAACTTTAACTGTCCCTGATCAGCTTTAATTTGTTTTAAGAGTGTCTAAGTGACTGGCAAATCATTCTTCACTTTTGTCCCCCTTATGGAAAATTCACTCGCATTTTACATGTACAGTAGGTATGTAAAACATCTGTTTTTCACATGGAATTATGTGAATAATGTGATTCACAGAAGATCACACCTGAAAATTAAAAATCCCAGGTGAAAAATAAGAAACTGTGTAAAAATCACAATTGAAAATTCATCATTTATAAAACATAAGTGAAAATGAAAATTAATTAATGAATAAATTAATGAAAATAAATCACTCATGTCATGAAAAAAACCCCACATGACAAACTAAATTAATGAATAAAGCAAAATTCAAATAATCTGGTGTAAAAATCACTTCGAATTTCTGATATACAGTATAAATGTGTTTGTCTACAAATCATATGCAAAAATCATGTGTAAAAAAAACTAAATAAATATATATAAAAAATAATGTAATATGTTCAAAATCACAGGAAAATAACTGAACCACGTGACAATAAATAACTCATCAGAAAACATCATGTGAAAATAATTCCATCAACTTGCACAAAAATACATTCAGTTAAAAGCCCATACACTGCATTTGATAAGATTTTGCATAATTTCACTTTTTAATCAATATTATGTGAGAAACATCACATGCGATTATTCCCATGTAATGTTTCTATGACTTTTCTGTAAGGGGCCTTAACCTAAATATTTACATGCATTATTAGTTATGCATGTAAATATTCATTGGTGTCCAAACTATTTTTTTTTTAAATATTTATTTAATTTTTCAGTGATTGCTTTAAAAAGATTAAACCCTTTGACCATCAGCCTCTGCTCTTCCCTTTTTATGCTAATCTAGGAGCCGGATAAAGCTGAAGCTGCAAAACTGGTCCTAGATCAGCATAAATCTGTTAATACTCTGTGGTAGTATTGCTCATTGCTCCTTTTTTCCCTCCCACCCCTGCATGTCCCCACTATCCCAGTGAGGACTCAAAGTGGTGAGTGGGTGTGGTGGGTGATTTGATTTTTTCAGGAGTGAATCAAAACATTTTAATGTCTTTTAAAAAAAAGTTTTGCATCATGTTAACTATTACATAACTTTCAATATAAACAAATTTCTAGTGACACTCATGTTTTAAGAATACTGTACCTAAGTGATAAGGGAATAATTCTTCATTCATCATTGTCTCCCTTACGCACAAAAAAATCACATCTCACATGTGATTACTTGAATACCATGTGATCACACGTGAAAATCAATTATTCATGTGGAAAAATTAAGATAAGATTGAATTGAATAAAGTCTCAAGTGTAGTCAAGTACTAAAATCAAAGTTGATCAAGAAATCAAAAGGGAATCACATGAGGAAAACAGAGTCACACGTTTAAAGAAATCTCATGTGAAAATAATCATTTTAAAACATACATGTGATAAAAAATTATATGTTAAAATCATATATGTAAATGAATTATTCATAACTTAATATCACAGATAAAAACAAATACACAACTTATAAAAATCATATGTAAAAGTCAATTAAATGTAGAAATGTGAATAAAACCACTTGTGAAAATAAACAAATCAAACATTTAAAAATTAAAAATTTAACATGTGAAAAAAGGTTAAAAATAACCACATGTAAAAATCCCATGTAAATATCCCTTCTGTAAATATATCTATATTTATATATATAAATATATCAGGTGTTAAAATCATAGGTTGATGTGATTTTTCTGTAAGGGGCTCAACTTTGACATGCATACTTTTTAGCATTGTGGATTTACATGCATTAATGGTCATGCATGTAAATATGCATTTGTGCCTAAGATTGGTTGTTAATTGACTTGGACTATACTACATAACTGCCTGATTGATTTTATTCCATGATTACATTAAAAGATGAAACCCTTTGACCACCAGGCTCTGCCTTCCCCTTTTTGTGCTGGTTTAGGAACCTGATGCAGCTGCAAAGCTGCATAACTGTTTCCAGATTAGCATAAATCTGTTAATATCATATAGTAGCATTGATCATTGCTCCTTTCTTCTTCCTCCCCCATCCCTGCATTTCCCCATTATTCCCAGTGAGGACTCAAAGTGGTGAGTGGGTGTGGTGGGTGATTTGATTTTTAAGGAGTGAATCGAAACATTTTGGTTTATTGGTTTGGATTTCACAGAATATTAACTGTACCCTGAAAAATTCATTTTATCAACGATCATGTTTTATGAAGTTACATGCAAATAATTTGTAATTGTCCGACCATTGTTTGAAAACCACATACATGTATAGTACATTTCTATGCGATTATTGATTTTCATGGGATTTAGCAAATAACATAATTACATAAAAAAAAACTTAAAGGGTCATTTCTTATGTGACATCATGTTCATTTGAAAAATAGGTATTTGGGTGATATCGTGCCACGTGCACAAAATAATAAATGAATCGTTAAAAAAAAATCATGATCAAATTCATGTGAGAATAAATGAATCTTATTTGATAATTTTATAAGGATAAATCACATGAAAAAAGAATTATGTGGAGAGAAAAAACACATAAACATAATATAATTTTGTGTAAAATCACGTGAGAAAAACAATACAATTATGTGTTAATAAAAAACCTATTAAAAAGCTAAATAAATTCATTGCGAAAAATGTGAAATGTAAAAATAAATAAATTTTGTAGAAAAAAATAAAATAATAATAATTATTATTAAAATGTCTCATGATATCACACGTGAGAAATAATATATTGTTTCAAAAAATCACATGAAAAAAATTAATTGTGTAAAAATTAGATGTAAATAAAGAAACCTTGTTGGGGAAATACATGTAGGAAAAATCATAAACGTAATGCATAAAATGAAATTTGAAAAATCACATTTAAAAAGCAAACAAGCCAAGTGTAAATGTACAAGCCAAGTTTTATGTACAATCACATTTATTTTGGTGAGAAAAATCACGTGATCATTACTGCATCATATGTAACAGAGCCGCCAATGGGCCATAAAATCTAATGTTACTAATACAGTTTCTGTTGTGCATAGCATATGTAATTCCATCTGTTCCAAATTTAATTCCATATGTTAATAATTTAATAATTTACATGTGAAATTCATGTGATTTTTTAAACATTATGGCTTAACAATGTGTGCATTTTAGTAATCTTCAGCTGAACTGCATTTATTGCGTTATTCCACACCTGCTTTAAGAGATGAAACCTTTTGACCAACCGGCTCTGCTTTCCCCTTTTTATGCTGGTCTAGGAACCTGACATGGCTGAAGCTGCAAAACTGGCCCCAGATCAGCATAAATCTGTTAATATCTAGTTGTAGCATTGCTCATTGCTCCTTCTTTCTTCTTCCCTCCCACCCCTGCGCGTCCCCACTATGTCAGTGAGGACTCTAAGTCAGAGGGGGGGGAAGAGGAGGAGGAGGAGTCCATGTCAGAGGGGGAGAGGGCCCGGCTAATGGAAGAGGTGGAGGAAAAGAAGAAGCTGATCGCTAACATTAGGAGCAAGCCATGGCGGATGAAGAGGAGACTCAAACACCTCAAGTACTGTGAACGAGTGTGAAAGTGTGTTCTCATGAGCGACTCTTTAGATGTCATACATGGAGTAACGCTGTAACATCACAATAACAAGTCTATCAATGGCTCCCAAAAATCTGTGGTCAAGTGACGATATAGGATTGATTTATTAAAATTGTAACCTAATAACAATTATATAAAAGGAAGCAGGGTGCAGGAAAGATCAAGATTAGATAGCTTCAATCATATATGGGTGTTCAAGTCGAACTGGGACTGAAGACACTTACGTATGAGAGTAAAAACTCCCTTTATTTCTCTTTGTAATCCCCTGCTACACTTACACCTAATGCACTTATCCAAGCTTGGATACCATCAAGATCTTCTCAGTATGCCGGAGTCATGATCAGACTGCCTGCTTCACAGCTGGCCTCACAGGAACTCTTTAATGCCCCAAACATGTGGAAATGGCTTGGAGTGAGGTCAGGACTGTACTGGGAATGTGGCAATAACTCTAAGTGGTGTTGGTGAATGATCAGTTCCCACAGACAAATGCATCTCTTGCAAGTTGGTGACAAGTTATCCTTCGATTTTTCATGTAAATGTCAAACGGTTTTGCAAAAAGTCCTGGTCCTGGTTTGGCTTGAACACCACTCATGTACTGTATAGCGCACAAAAGCTATAAGAGAAAATACTATTTTAACTGGTTTTAAATAAACTTAAAATGTAATTATTTTTGCTAAAAACTCAATAGCTTACAATTTTCCTGGGTGATGCTATAGCCTCCCACAGTCGAGGGCCTGGAGAGAGCTGATTGGCCGAGATCTCTCAGCGGGGTGGGACACCCCCACCCCCAACATTTCATGAGCGAGCAGTTCAAAAAGATGCAGTCAGCTAGCGTCATGTGGAAACATGTTCAGAGGAAACATGTGATAGTCTTTAGCCCTCCCTCCCTGACTGGTTGTAGCCATAATGTTGGAGTCCCCTAGTGATGGGTGGGAATCGGATATGAAATCTTATTTGAAGAATCAATATGTAAAATTTCAACACAATGGCAACAAATGTTTTGCAAGTTTTACCTTCAGTGCTTTCTTATTGGCAGCACTATTAACTATATGTGTCATATTAGACTATTTGAGAACTGGGCTAAAAATCATTAATTCTTAAAATGAGATTTTACATGCAGCCAGGGAGGTTTTTCCACTATGTTCAGCTCTAAACTGGCTGAGAGCGTTTAGATAGTGATGTGCAACCCATGGCTCTGAACGCTTGCTTTAAACAATAGGAAAAGTGAATACAGGAGGAAATTCATTGATAGTAGATTCGCTTAGAATTCAAAATGGTCTTGTGTGTTCTTATTACTTCATGCAAAACCAAGTGTTCACCAGTTCATTAAATTAAAAGAAAGTTGTTTTTTTTAAACACCTTTCCCAGAATAGTCTTGTGTGGTTAACTGCAGAATTGGCTAATATATTTACATTTAGCCTGCATCTTCTTACTGTCTGCCCTGCTTAGATAGTTATTGTGTTAGTTCAGTACTTGACTAGTCTTTGCGAACCCCTAGTCCTTACTAATTCATACTAAGATGGAAAGTTTAAGCTGTCGAATCCAGCCAGTGCTGTCTACAAAACTATATCATTACTCACTTGTTGATCTTCTGCTGTTAGGGAAGCTCAGGTGTTTGTCGATAAGTTTGAAGGTGCCTTGGGCAAAGGGAAGGGCAAGAAACTGTATGCTTTCAAGGTCATGATGACGAAGGTAAGAAAATATCTTATGCCTTGTTGACGGTATGCTTTATTTCCATACTGATTTGTTTATTGTTGTTGTTTCTTCTCTGTCAGAAATGGATCAAGTTTCAGAGAGATTTTGAGAATTTCAAGACAGCCTGCATACCCTGGGAACGCAAAATTAAAGAGGTTGAAAGTGAGTGGCGCATTTCCGTGTGAGCTGTAAATTACAGGATCGGCATGCTGTACATAAAGGAGAAAATCACTTGAGCATTGTAAAGTGTTGCTACCGATCTTTCATTTTACAGGTGAAGTTACAAAACACAACAATTTAAGTGGTCTGGTTGAATTTATTATTGTGATTAAGGCTGTTGTGAGCAATTCTTTCAAATTCAAATGAATCACCAGTCTGTAGCAGGCCAGTTGTTCAACCTCAATAATTTTGGATTTAACACTGATTCTCTTACTTTCTGTGGGTGAATGATCGTACATCATACCACATAATAGAAGAAAATCCCAAGAAATTGGCACCTCCTTTATTTTTCGTTCACCAACATGTATACAGGATAACAAAACTGTAGAAATACAAGATTTTCTCCACTGCTAGATTGCTAATAGTCCAGCAGATTCCAGTGATGAATTCTGAGGTTTTTCCTCATCCTTCTTCATTATTCCATCCACTTTGAGCAATACACCAGTTCCATTGGCAGCAAAACCTGGCCTTACCATAATCATGCTTAACAGTTTGTACAATCTTCCTAGGATTGAAACCTTAGGTTTATTTCTCAAAACACACCTAAACTGTCTTTCGGCTGCCCCCGTCAATGGGTTGCCACAACTTGGCACAGGTTTTATGCTAGATGCCCTTCCTGACACAACCCACTCCCCATTTTCCCAACCAGGCTTGGGACCAGCACTACATCCAGAGACTGGGGTGTGGCAAATCAACAGCCCAGCAGGGCTGAGACCCGGATCCTCAGATTCTCAAATTCTCAAATCAACTACCTAGAACATTATCAATTCAAAACAATCTAAATCTGACTTGGCTGTAGACAGTCACACTGGTGTTCCAGCAGCTTCCAGCTTATGGCAGACCTGAGCCTTGTTGGTTCCTGGGTTGTTCCTGACAATCCGAAGCAATTTTGTTTCAGCTGAGCGTTACCATTTTTATGTGATTAATGGTTTAAGGACCATTTAGGCAAGTCATCAAATAAAGACGAAGCTAATAATAAAAATTGTGGAATAAGAGCATTATTTCTCCCCAGCAGGTATTTGACTTACAAGCATTATCTCGAAGCACCACTTCACCTGGTCAAAACAATATGAACTGCATTTATTTAATTTTTCAAAGTAATGGTATAAAATTTATAAAATGATAATCCTGTACTACATATTTTTTAGGTCACTTCGGTTCATCAGTTGCCTCGTACTTCATCTTCCTCCGCTGGATGTATGGCATGAACCTTGTTCTTTTCAGTTTGACCTTTGGCCTGATTGTGATCCCTGAGGTCAGAACGGGTCATGATTTATTTATATGCAACAACCATGGTTCATATGTCTTAAAAATGAATGCATAAATGAATCAAATGCATGGGGTATTAATGCTTCATTGTGCCTATAATGTGGTAATTTGCTGTCTCAATGGAATTGAGCGTAAGGCTAGCAGTAATCAGCTTAAATCTGATCTTAGCATGTACCTTGTATATGTATTTAATAATCACGTGCTATATATATATTCCATTGAACTGAAATTGAACATATTTCTTCTAGGTTCTCATGGGCCTTCCTTACGGTTCTATTCCTCGAAAAACAGTGCCACGAGAGGAACAGGACACTGCAATGGACTATTCAGTTCTCACAGACTTCAGTGTAAGACCTATTTAACTATACACCACCAGTCCATATTTCGGTGTATATTTTTATTGCCTTGCAATGAATGCATTGCCTTTTTTTTTCAACATTATATTAAATCTTGTTTTTATTTTTAACAGGGTTACTGCAAGTACTCTGTGTTATTCTATGGGTACTATAATGACCAGAGAACCATTGGCCTCCTGAAGTTCCGCCTCCCTCTGTCCTACCTTATGGTGGGCATTGGGAACTTCGGGTATAGTCTGATGGTTGTGATCCGAACGTGAGTCTCATTTCATCCATTACTAGAGTTGCTAGAAATGGCATGAAATATTAGTGCAGGTTACATTCAATGTTGCTAGTCTGTCTGTAATGCATATCAGTTCAAGGTGTGTAAGCTCACATACAAGTACACTGCCTGGCCAAAAAAAAAAATTTTAATACTTCTCAAACTTTTCTTTGAACTAACTTTTTCCTGGTAGAACATCCTTTTGCAAAAGCACAACATTTATTTCTATCCAAATAGATACATTTATTTTTGGCTGCGATCTTGAATTGATGATGGAAGAGTAAAACCACTCCATAAAGTCTTCTCCAGCACATCTCAAAGACTTTCAATGATGATAATTTCATTTCTTAAAATGATTCCTCATGCTCCCAGAACCAGTCTTTTACAGTTTGAGTCCTGGAATATGCCTGTGCCATCAGGGAAGAAAAACTCCATAGATGTGAGACCCTTGTCACAGTTAGTACAGTCATGTTGCTGTGTCTAGACATTGCCTCCAGAGGCTTGTACAGTGGCCACTATGGATGCTGGGTGCATCATTCACCTTCTTACCCTGATGCATGCATCGCTCCGGAATAGGGTCCATCTGAACCCATCAGACCACAATAACGTTTTCTATTGCTCCAAAGTCCAGTCTTTATGTTCTCTACCAAACTGGAGTCTTTTTCCCTGAATAGTCTCACCATTGAGTGGTTTTCGTATAGCGACACCTCTGTTTAGTGCCAATCCTATGAGTTCTCATCACATTGTGTGTGTGGAAATCTCTCACTATTAATCACATCCCTTATTTCTATTGTAGATTTGTTTCTGATACAACTTCACCAAGCGTTTAAGTGATTTCTGATCACACCCTTTCATGATTTCTTTTCTGTCCACATTTCATCTGTGATGTTGACGGTCCAGCACTATCCTTCAAGATTTCAACAATGCATTGAACAGTTCATAACCCAATTCCAGTCATTGCAGCAATCTTCCCAGTTGTTTCTTTGCTTGGTGCAGGCGAATACTTCGGCTCTTCTGAAGCAAAGGACCATGTTTTTCCATGACCATGTTTTCTGACATGGCTGTTTAAGAAATGAGAAGGTACTCAATGAATTGGTGTGACCTGAAACATATTAATCACTGCAGTGATTAGGAAATCAAATGCTTTTAGGTATATGCTAATTTAAATCCAAAGTATGACCTTTTTTGGCCAGGCAGTGTGTATATACAGTAGTTGTCAATCTTAAAAGATGTAGATATAGAGGTGAAGTACAGTACTGTGCAAAAGTCTTAGGCACATGCAAATCCCTGCTGTAAAATTTTCTACATTAATAATTAACATAATTTCTACAATAAACAAAGTCAATGAATATTTTGGTTAAATATAGTCTCAGAAACATTTTCTGCAGTTTTATAAATGGGAAAAAAACCCCTGTATATTCTTACTGAACATCCTGCAGAAACAGCCACAGTCCTTCTAAGGACAGTTGCACTTGCTTCTTTTTCATGCAGCAAAACTTTTTTTTTTTTTTTGGCTGGTATACTAATATTTTTTGTGCTGACTCATTAAAAAAACAGGGTGCCAAAGACTTTTGCACAGTACTGTACATCAAAATGTATGAATAAAGTTATAGGTTATGTCTTTATACTGTATGTTAAAGGCTTCTATTTTCGTGATCATGGCGCAGGTCGGAAAATACATTATAAGTGTATGCCTTTATACGTTACTTGTATTTTTTTGTCTCCGAGAGCCTCTTTAAGAGCGAAGAAAGATAGATTTGCAGACTGATATTTAATGAGTTTGGCTTGAGATTTTATTGAATCTTATTTTGTTTACAGTTATTTTTTAAATAACTGTCTGAAAATCAAATGTGGCTGTCTGGAAAACGTCTCAGTTGTTGCTGTGACTGCATTCTAACTATAGCAAAAAATTAAGCAAAATCTATTTTTTTCAGTACATCACATTGTCATCTGTGAGTGAGTTGACATTCTCATGTATGTCCAGAAAAGGAATCTGGAGAGGATGTTTTTGGTCTTCTGTCTGCACTAAGAAAAGATCTAATATTGGCTCAATTTTTGGTTTAAAGTTTGTTAGATTAGTTAAATTGTCATACTCTCTCAATATTAGTTCAGATGCCTTTAATTTTAACCAGAAAAATATTGACTTCTCATGTATTGGGAAGCAATAACTCATCCAATAGGTAACAACATGTCAGCATTATACCAGCAAATTCTGCTTGCGCCTGCATGAAAATAGATCCTAAAAATCTTTAGAGTTCGATTTTAAGAATGACTTGCCGCGGCTCGAATCTGGTTGCTTGCGCCATGTGTCAAAACAGAAGAATGCGCTTCTGTTATCCTGCCAGCTAGAGTGGATTCCCACTTTTATGAACGCAGTCCACTCTCGCCGTTAGGATGGCTAAAAACGCAGATGTGGGGGGTGGGGACGGCGAGGACAGCGAGTTCACCTTCGCCTGGAAGATGTTCACAAGCTGGGACTACCTCATCGGCAACGCAGAGACGGCTGACAACAAGTTTGCCTCTATAACCACAAGCTTTAAGGTGTGTGTATGAACCTGAGGATGTTTTAGAAAGCGGGTGTTCACGTGTAGACTTTTTTTTATGGGCTTGTTGTCTGGGGATGAAAAGAGATCTGAGAATTCTGAGACTAAATCAGAAATCTAAGGGAAAAAGTAAGAATTCTGAAACTAAATCAGAATTCTGAGAGAAAAAAGTAAGAATTCTGACACTAAATCAGAATTCTGAGAGAAAAAAGTAAGAATT
>JAQQZS010000017.1:4828544-4838918 GCA_030068045.1 Platyallabes tihoni | reverse complement strand
CTGAGAGAAAAAAGTAAGAATTCTGAGACTAAATCAGAATTCTGAGAGAAAAAAGTAAGAATTCTGAGAGAAAAAAGAAAAAATTCTGAGAGAAAAAAATAAGAATTCTGAAAAAAAAGATGTAATGCAAATAATTATTAGTATTTCTTTGTTTTTATTTCATGGTGGCCCTGATACTCTTCCGTACCATTGACAGTATTTGAACTTACAGTACATTAATTTGGCATAATATGTGTACAAAGAACAACAACTCCTCAATTATTCAACTCCTTTTTTTTTTGGACAATTCCGTGGTCTTACCTGATTTTAATTTCTTTAGGCATCCAAAATATGCAATAATCGCCTTTGAACAGTTGATATTGAGATATTGTGCTAATTATGCTCTGTAAAGCCTTCACAATGGCTCTAATCTGAGGTACAGTCTGTTAATTGGAAAATTCTGAGGCGACTCTAAATGAACTTCTTCTCTGCAGCAGAAGTAAGTTCTGGTCTTGCCTTCCTGGGAAGGTCTTCATGAGAGACAGTTGCTTGATGGGTTTTGCAAATATACTTGACGATTTTGTTCTTGCAAGAACTGTTCCACAACAGTCTTAAAATATCTCTAAAAATATATTAACTGTAACTACAATATAAATAATGACTGTTGTTCTTGATGTTGTCTAATTACATAATGCAACATGCGTTTGAAATCTCCTTTATTGTTCTAGATTATGGAAAATAAATAAATAAATTAAAAAAACATTAATTTAGAATTTGTGCCCGAACTTTTACCTCGTACATCATGTCTTCTCTAAGTGTTGAGTGTGTGAGTGCTTGTATTGAATGGTTGTATCCTGTGTGCTGTAGGAGTCCATCGTGGATGAACAAGAGAACCAGAAGGATGAGAACATCCACCTCAGGCGATTCCTGCGTGTATTGGCTAACTTTCTCATTACCTGCATCCTGGGAGGCAGTGGATATCTCATCTACTTTGTGGTTAAACGCTCACAAGAGTTTGCTGGGAGGGATGACCTGAGCTGGTATGAGAAAAATGAGGTAATACAGTACAACTGTCTTCACATTTTACATTACATACCTTTATACGAGTCCATCCATATGTATAGAGACATTTTTTTAAATCGCAGTTTTTAACCCTGGCACGGTGGCGTAGTGGTTAGCACTGTCTTCTTGCACCTCCAGGATCCGGGTTCGATTTCTGCCTCAAGGTCTGTGTGCAATGAGTTTGCATGTTCTCCCTGTGCTTGGTTGGTTTCCTCCGGGTACTCCGGTTTCCTCCCACAGTCTAAAGTCATGCATATTAAAAACTTTGATAGAATTTTCATAGAGCTTTATTATTAGTGACATAACAAATGCTTTCTATTTGGATAAGAGGATTGAAAGGTCTGGTAACATTGGAAAGTGGTGTTCAAGTCAAAATGGGACTGGTGATGAAATTTCTCACGAATGAAGGCTTAAAACTGATTGACATTTACAGAAGATTTTAAGCACAATACGGTGATGAGGCTAAGCTGAAGTAAACCATTTGAATGATGCAAAGAAGGCTGTATGTCCATGTATGACGATCCCTACTAAGGTGTCTCAGAGCCAACTGCCATTGTTCCTGTGAACATTCAGCGAGTGGAACACCTAATCCTTAAAAGTCTATGGATAACTTGTCTCCAACTTGCAAAAGAGATGCATCTTTCTGTGGGAACTGTACACATGATCATTAATCAACACCACTTGCGCATGACAGGAACTTGGCTGGGAGTTATTGCCACATCCCCGGTACAGTCCTGACCTCACTCCAAGCCATCTCCAAATGTTTGGTTTATTAGAGGAGTTCATGGGAAGCCAGCGTTTCAGACATAAAGCAGACGTAATACTTTCTACCTTGATGGTGTCCAAGCATTAGTGAAATTGTGCATTAGGGGATTATATAGAGAAATACAGAGAGCTTTTACTATTACTTACTCATAATTGTGTTTTGTTATTCTGCACAATAAAAGTTGTAATTTTGTACAATTAAACAACATTGTATATCTAACAATATTGCCTTCCAAAAGTGGGTTTTTGCAGTCAACAAATTTTTTTTAACTGTGATAAGGAAAACTTCATATATACTGTACTGTCTCATAAAATACAGCAGGAGTAAAATGTTGGTTGGCCTTATGCAGATGGAGATTATAATGTCGCTACTTGGACTGGTGGGCCCAATGCTGTTTGAGACGATCGCCGAGCTGGAGGACTACCACCCTCGTATCGCCCTCAAGTGGCAACTTGGACGCATCTTTGCCCTTTTCCTGGGTAACCTGTACACCTTCCTGCTGGCTCTGTTCGATGAGGTCAATGATAAGGTATAATCATGACAATGACGTTGTTGATATGGAATCAGTGATGTGTACGATCATCGTCACAGCACATATCAGAACACTAATCTAATGTATTGGGTATGCTTGTTTTTTTAAGCTGGTGCAGGAACAATCCATAAAGAACGCCAGCATATGGTTCATGAAGGAATATTATGCCAACTACAGTGCAAGTAACCCGAACATGACGGGCACGCCGCCCCCTCTCGACCCTGCTGATGTGATCCGTGGCCCGTGCTGGGAGACAACAGTGGGGATAGTAATGACGCTCCCTGTTATCTCTCACCACCCACTGTGTTAATATGGAAATGTTTGATTAGATATGAATTGTCTTACATGATGATCGTGGGAAGATGCATTTAGCTTAGGGGTGATTATTATAAAAGGTGTTCTAGTCCATGGCAGCATGGTGGTGTAGTGGTTAGTACTGTAACCTTGCACCTCCATGGTCCAGGTTCAATTCCTGCCTCAGCCTGTGTGCATGGAATTTGCATGTTTTCCCTGTGCATGGCGGGTTTCCTCTGGGTATTCCGGTTTCCTCCTACAGTCCAAAGACATGCAGATTAGGCTAATTGTCGTGCTTAAATTGCTTGTAGTGTGTGAATGTGTATGTGTGTATGTGTGCCCATGGATATTTCATATTTTGACAAAACAGCAATTTGGACAAAAGTTGAGTTTTTCTCCAATTAATATATTGGACTGCCCTGCGATGGATTGGCACCCTGTCCAGGGTGTACCCCGTCTAGTGCCCGAAGTCCCTTGGGATAGGCTCCAGGTCCCCGCGACCCTGATTAGAGGATAAAGCGGTATAGAAGATGAATGAATGAATGAATGAATATATTGGACATTGGAAATTATGTCTAGTCAGTTAGTTTGTTACCTGTCTATAAGTCTATCTTGAAAATGTTATTTATGTCGTCTGCTTTGTAACAAACTGAGAGCTAAATGCAGACAGTCTGCCTTAAGTTATGTTAACTCAAGATGATCTTTAAAACCAAGACTCCTTAAAAAGTTTTTGGGTTGTTTTCTTGAAAATAAGAGAGTTTGAAGGTACCCTAAAGACCTCTTATTTTCCTGAAGACATCTGAGGACATTTTTAGGGCTTTAATGGATCTTGGATCTCCAATAGGTCTGTAGTTTGTATGTTCCTGAAGATGTCCAGCAGTCATACTCACTGAGTAGCTCTGATCATTATGACTTAATAAAGTTGTTGGACAGGCAGTTCAATCATGGTTCCAGTATTCGGAGAAAACTTTCTACCTTAATGGCATCCAAGCACTAGTGAAACACTAGTATAAGTGCATTAATGTAGCAGTGAATTATATAGAGAAATAACGGGTGGAAATAAAGAAACTCTCATAACTGTGTTCTGTTATTCTGCACAATCAAATGTCCCGGCTTGACTTGAATGCCCCTGGTATGAAAGGAAAGTCCACATTTGACCATGTGAAGGTTTTTCCCAGACATACGGTTGAACTTACAGTATTTTTCTATGTTTATTAAAGTGCAGTATAGTTAACATAATGTACATAATGTGTAGGAATTTGTAAAACTGACCATCTCAGATATCCAAGTGACGTATCTGACCATCCTCATTGGGGACTTTGCGAGAGCTCTGATTGTGCGCTTTCTTAACTACTGCTGGTGCTGGGACCTGGAGGCAGGCTGGGTAGGTGTTATAGCTTTGAACCTTTAATACTGCACCATTTTGGTAACTAACTTCCGCCTTTCATTTTCATCTCCAGCCCTCATATGCCGAGTTTGACATCAGCGGCAATGTCCTCGGATTGGTCTTCAATCAAGGGATGATTTGGTAGGACACAAATGCATGAGACACAATACGGTAATGTTTTTGTGCACATGTTGGTGCCATTGATCTGGTGAACTTGATAAATTTCTTGCATTCTTAAAAAAAGATCATTTGAATTTAGGACACAGTATTTCAGTGCTAGGGCATGGTGTCTTAGTGGTTAGCATTGCTATCTTGCATCTCCAAGGGTGGGAGTTTAGATCTCGCCTTCAGTCCTGTCTATGTACATCAACAGTCTAGGTTGATTGGTGCTTCCAAAAATTTTATGATAGGGTGTGTGAGTATCTGTGTGTGCTTGTGCCTCGTAATGAGTTGGCACCCCATTCAGGGTGTTCACAATCTTGTGCCCTAAGCTTCCTGGGATACACTCCTGGCCCCCCGCAATATCATTGGTACATGGATTTTAAGTTCATATACTGTAGTTAGAACCTTTATTGGGCTGCATGAATACCACCCCTGAAACCAGGACACCTGGCTACAACTCTCTATAGTGTGTATACTGTTTTCTGCATATCCACATGTAATACACAGGAAGTGTGAGTATAGCAAGGGAAGTTGCATGAATACTGAGCCACAACATGGATCAGAGACTTCACTGTAAGGTCCACTTTGCTTATTTCAATCACTTCCATATTCTAGTGTGTGTGTGTCTTTATGTGTGTGTGTGTAAGGATGGGAGCATTCTATGCTCCGGGTCTAGTCGGCATCAATGTCCTCCGTCTTCTGACCTCGATGTACTACCAGTGCTGGGCCGTCATGGCTTCCAATGTGCCTCATGAGCGAGTCTTCAAGGCTTCGAAATCCAACAACTTCTACATGGGTCTCCTTCTTCTCATCCTCTTCCTCAGTCTGCTGCCTGTCGTCTACACCATCATGTCCCTGCCGCCGTCCTTTGACTGTGGGCCCTTTAGGTCGTAAACACACACAGTACACTATATCATTGGTCTATGATACATTGACATTACAAACCCCTGAATCATAAACACATTATATTATTATCATCAATGGTGTTGAAACATTGATCGTACTGCTCAACTTTGTTTTTATTTTTTTCTAAAAGTTACCCACATTTTCAATATTATCAATATTTTTCACTATTTTTTTCATTTTTCTTTCATTTTTATCTAAATATAATTTCTCATTATGTACTACAATGTCCACCTCTTTACATTTTCAATTAAACTGTAGCTTTAAATACTGGATTTGTGAGTATTTAATCTCATCTCTTCTCTTCCCACAGTGGCAAAGACCGGATGTTTGACGTGATCATTGAGACGATAGAACTGGATCTGCCTTCGTTTATGGGGAAGCTGTTCGGTTACGTGGCCAACCCCGGCCTCATCATCCCAGCTGTGTTGCTCATGGTGTGAGTGACTCCGGCATTATCTTCATGCTCCATTGCATTAATACATAACTCTCTACATCAACCAACTTGTTACATAATTTGGCTCTCATTAACAAAAGAATGTGTTTTTTTTTTTTTTTTTTTTTTTTTTTTTTAGTCTGGCAATTTATTATCTCAACTCGGTGTCTGAGGCCTATCAGAACGCCAACAATGAACTTAAGAAGAAAATGCAAATGGTAAGTTTGGAGAAACAAATAGTGCAATAAAGTTCATTTTTATTAACCAATACGGGTAAAGTATATACAGTCGATACAATAAGCAAATATGAAGTTTCGAATGGTACCTTACTGATGTTCTGAAACAGTATTATTCACCATGAGCAGTTCAGTCATTCGAGGGACCTTCATTATCATTTACTGATTAATCAGATCTTTAAATCAAGAGTCTTTAAATCCAGTATGAGACTCTACCTGTTTACACTTTCTATTTTCTGCATGCAGTAAATCTATATCATTTTTAGTTAACTTATATTAGTTATATTTGTTATATTTAACATTTGTATGAAAATATAGATTTTTTTGGATTATATTTTATTGGATTAACATGTTTTACAACATATTTTCACAGTGAATTTTAATTTTTGTATTTGTAAGTCTTTTACTTAATTTCATCTTTTATTTAGTGCTTGTTACTTTTACTTTTGTACTTCATGTTTCTTTTTTTATTCCTTCTAATTTTAAGAGATGGCGTGACATCTTTTTTTTTTTTTTCAAATACCAATAATGAGAAACCGAGCATCAGCATCAACCAATATCTGTATCCATACAGTATATATACTCAGCAAAAAAAGAAACGTCCTCTGACTTTCAACTGTTTTTACTTTCAGTAAACTTAATGTGTAAATATTTGTATGAACACTAAAAGAGTCAACACCATAAGACATAAACTAAAACATTTCTTTTTTTTGCTGAGTATATATATTATACACACACACACACACACACACACACATACACACACTCTGTGGAATTTATTTAGAAAAGACAAATACATCATTTCTTTACATAATCTCATTGCTTTCCGATACAATTTGTCCATCTGTCACCCCTTTATTCCTTCATATTAAAAGCAATTAAATTAGGTAGATTAAATTAAATCTTATATGTAAGTGTGTGTATTAACAAAATTCTCACTTTTTATTGCAGCATGACAATGTTTTTTAACAAAAAATAATTTTTATTGCTTGCAAAAAAAATTATTTAAATAAAAATTCACTAATCATTTATAAAGTTTCAATGTATCAAAATTGTTCCTAATTAAAAAATTAAAAAATTTCCTTTGTTAGCAGTTTTAAAATAAATTTCCACCAAATTCCCTTTTTTTTAATGAAAAGTACTGTATATACAGTAGCTGAGAGCGGCACCTACACACTCGCTTTGTTAGATAACGGTTGACATCAGGACACAGTTGGCACAGTTATCACATGACCCACTTTACCCTTATTTCACCCTGAGGCTTTTTAAGGCTACTGTATATTTATTTACAGGATTGGATTTATATAATTTTTTTTTCTCTCTGTGATCTAATTCACCACTTTTTTTTTTTTAGTATCGCCTGATACACAAACATTTTGCAATTTTGAAAATAAAAAATAAAAAAAAACCCTGCTATTATAATTTTATCATTAACATTGTTCTTAGGCAAGAGATGAGGAAAAGAACAGGAGGAATAACAAAGACAGCACCAATCAAGTCATGAAGGATTTAGAGGATTTACTACCCAAAAGCGTGAATATGCAGAATTCAGAAGAACAAGCAGGTCAGAAAAGTTTGATGATCTCTATTTACAAAGATAAAGTAAAACCATGTCAACGAGACATAAAGTGTCCAGAAATTCATTGACATATTTTGTTCCATACTATAGGCAAACATGGTGGAGGAAAACCATCGAAAGTGAAGCCAGGATCAGCTGCGAATGGTGTGAACCTGCAGAAAGACATATCGCTGGCATCAGCAAATCCTCATGCTCGAGGTCCTGTGAACCGAGCACCAGGACCCAGGACAGCTGGGCCTCTGCCTGGGCATCCTGGGCCAGCTCCAGGAGCAGGACATCGCAAGGGACAATAGCACTAGACACTAGCACTAGACACTATCAGACTACTTCATAAATGCTGAAGTGAACTATTTCCTATATATTTCTTTCTAAAACTGTTTTATTATTTTAACGTCTCATTAACAGCTACATGAAGTGTACAGTTTATGAGTGATTGTGTAGTATTTTGAAATAGATTTTTGTTTTTTAAAAATATCTAACACAAGTAAATTATTCAGCGCAGTAGAATATAAATTTAGAGCAGCAACATGCGTCTTATCGTATTATTAAATAACTAGCATTGTTGAGACAGTGGAGACAGAGAGGTCAGGTAACGGCCATATAGAAATGTGATGTAATATACAGTATGTCCCAATATCAGAGAAAGTTTTTCACATCTGCTCTATTTGGATACCAATTTGAATATATGGTGATCGCACCTAAATAATAATATGATATGTTACTCATACGTACATGTAACTATAGGGAAAAAACATATATCGATTACATATCACTAAATCATTTTTAACCAGGAATATTTTGTCAATTACAACATGACACACACTAGTGCTTGGATAACATCAAGGTAGGAAGTTTACTCAGTACGGCAGAGCCACGATTAGACTGCCTGCTTCATGTCTGAAACTCTGGCCTCCCAAGAACTCCTTCAGCGACCCAAACATGTGGAAATGGTTTGGAGTGAGATCAGGACCATATGGGGGATGTGGTAATAACTCCCAGCCGAGTTCCTGTAACGTGCACGTGGTGTTGGTGAATGATCGTGTCCACAGTCCCCCCAGACAGATGCATCTCTTCCGCAAAAAAGTTGTTGATTTCTAACAATCAGACGTTTCACCTTCTGAATATTTATGGAAGTACAGCTTTCTTTAAAATGTTTGCACCATTTAAATCTTTTACCAAGGCTAAGAGTCTCATCACGGTACTGTGCTTGAATTGTCTGTAAATGTCTATTGGTTTTACGCCTTTATACAGTACGCGTTTATTCACCGGAAATTGCATCACTAGTCCCAGTTTGACTTGAACACCCCATGTATATTTGTATTAACAATAACTGTTTGTATATACACATACTACATATGTATCTCATATATAAAAAAGGACCAAGGACCATATATGACACATTTTTTTATATTCACACAGTATATGTCAATATATTACATACATTCAGTATGGACGGATGTTATACAGTATGTGATCCTACACAGCTTTTGGCACAAAAGAAACGGCTGATATAAACGACATATCAGGCTGGCGAGTTACAGTATAAGGAAATGCACTTGTTTAACTTTTTAGGAGTGTTTTTCCCCAGGTGCATAAATGAGATTCTATGTGAACACACTAAAATTCTATTAAGAGTGAATACAAGCTATCCTAATTAAGTATTATGGGAACTGCATGCGAAATCATGAGTAGTAGTTGTTTGCCTTACTTATTTACTAGACATTTGTAAAATACAGTAAGTGTAATAATGAGTCTATTTTCAACCCTGATAAAAGTACTGTTAAGTAAATTTTACTAAACTATACTCCTTTTTTAATATTGCAGCATGGTTACGAATATATAAATATAGTCATGATTTTTGTACTTTAATGCATCGTCTGAGAGACTTAAATTTTAATCAGTGGAATTGGGCTGATTTTATTGATTTTTGTTGTTATGAGTTTTAAATAGTTATTGCTTGTTTTTTTGTTAATGTTGAAGTTAAAGACTTTTTTTTTTTTGGTGTTATCGAATATAAACTGGAATCTTATGTAGCTTATAAATCAACAGTTTGCAATTAAGTCTTTCTCCACTAGAAGTCCCAAAGTTCCAAAACCCCAAAAGGGTTGCAAAATTTTGCTTTAAGTGGCATTTGTTTGTAAGTAATCAGCTTGCCTGGCATGTAACTTATTTTTCAATAGAAAACAAAGGTATTTGTTTTATTTTTCCTTTTATAATAATTGTAATGAAATATCGGTATGTGTTAATTGTCAACGCTTTTCAAACGCTTCATTAAAAACAATCTCTGAAATGCAAATCCTAAAATACGTGTGTTAACATTACTACACACATGGCATTTGGCGGTTATCAAGAGCATCCTACATCTATTTAAGTCTAACTTCTAACTTGAGGATTAAGAACCTTGCTTAACGGTCCAATAGTGGCAGCTTGACAGTGTCGGGATTTGAACTCATGACCTTCTGATCAGTAGTCCAACATCTTTAGTTTTGCCTCTAAAAACAACTCAATAAAACCCCTGGATTTTAACCAGAAAGTTATTGTTTAAAAGTAACTAATACAGTAACACTTGGTTGCATATTATACAGTGGCTAACACTGTCACCAGGGGTAGGGGTTTGAATCTCACCGCTGGTCTGTGTGCATGTAGTTTGCTTGCTCCTCCCTGTGTTTGTTGGGTTTCCTCCCAGGAATCTGGTTTCCCTCCACCATCCAAAGACATGAGGTGTAGGTTGACCGGAATTTCCAAATTGCCGGTAGTGTAAGATGTATGTGTTTGTGTTTGCACCCCATCCATGGGTAGATTCCAAGCCCCCTGTAACCCATTACAGGATAAGTGATTTGAAAACTGGTTGAATAAATAAATAAATAAATAAATAAAAGGCTTGTGATTTTGATTAGGAAATTTTTGTAGAACCCAACAAAAGAGGTTTTCTCTCTTACGTAGCTGTAAGTGGACCCCATTTATTTACATTTAGGCATTTGGCAGATGCTCTTATCCAGAGCGACTTACAAAAAGTGCTTTAAAGTTTACATCACTGG
>JAQQZS010000017.1:4809030-4824719 GCA_030068045.1 Platyallabes tihoni | reverse complement strand
TCTTATATCTTCCAGTCTGAGTCGTTCGTTCTTTTGAATCTACTGCACCGCATAGCGTCTATGGGAGTCACGTGACATGTACACATACTGTACAGCGTCATAAGTATTTTAATACAGCATCCATTAATAAGTACATCTAACTACTTTACATCTAATATAAGCAGTACTTCCATCCAGTGTTGTGATTTTGAATTAAAACTGTGTTCGCAGTCTCTGTTTGAAGCTGGAGAAAAAAAACTAGGAGCAGTGACTTCTGTTTTCATCTCTGTTCTTACCTCCAGAGGTGATGCCCAGTTGTGCAAAAGTAAGTAGATGACATGATCAACAATTAATTGATTAAATAAACCAACATGGCCAAGCTATATCAGCAGAGAACAACTCCAGTCCTGGAGCACTGACACTCTGTGTGATCTTCCTGTTTGATGCTACATACTGTATACACACACACACTGCAGTAACAAAACTAGGACGAGACCAGGGGTTTAAACTGAAAGGAAGATGATGAGGGAGATCAAGACCAGAAGGTGGCGGTAATGCAACACTGTCAGAAAACACGATAAGACAAGACACCTACAGTACTGAACCTGATAATTACCTGTAACTCCTGAGTTAAAAGGAAAACAAAATCCATCTTTTTTCAGCATCCTGACTTTTTTTCCTCACAATTCTGACTTTAGTCTAAGAATTCTTACTTTTTCTATTTCGATTTATTCTCAGAATTCTTGCTAATTTTCTTTCTCAGAATTCTTACTTTTTTCCAAGAATTCTGACTTCAGTCTCAGAATCCTAACTTTACTCTAAGATAAGTCACTGCATTTCACTGCATATCGTACTGTGTATGAGACAAATAAAATTTGAATTTGTGGCCCTAGCATTGTCAGAAATTTAAAAAAATATAGAATCTAAGTGTCGGCACTGCTACTGTATACAACCCTTATACCTAATACCAGTAGCAAAGCTTGCAACACAGGTACACATACAGTAGTGAAAGATGTAAGATGCAAAATGTAAATCGACATGCTAAAAAATATCCTTATAAAACCAAACTCACTTTGAAACATATTTTTTACAAGCCAGGTTTGTGGGAATTAATGACAGAAACTTAACGTAATGCAAGTCTAACATTAATGGATATTCATTTACAGTTACATGATTTGGTGAAGTTTTAATCTTAATCTGATTTAAGTGCCTTACAACTTCTCTCTACAGAATAAAGAATTTTCCTACCTACAGGGTTCCTGCTACATGCTTTCTACTGGTTTGTGATGCTGTGAAACCACACTTTAAAATTTCACCTGCACAAAATTGGCACTAAAAAAGTAAACGTTCTCAATACCAGTAACAAATTTTCACATTTTTCACATGTGTCTTTTTTCCAGCAAATTCAGTTAATATTATTCACGGTTTTTTAAAAAGGTTTTCAGCTCTTGTATTGCCGTAACAAACACACTTAAATAAAACATAAATGTTGGCAACTCTCTACTTTACACTAATGCTGGCAACTCTCTAGTTTACAATAATGTATGTGTGCGTGTTTGTGTGTTGTCAGTTTTCAAGCAGTATGAAAAGTTAAGCTCAGAGGGGTTTGCTAATGCAGTGATTCATGAACTACATGGAGACACTGAGGATTGCCTAATGACCCTGGGTAAGTGTAAATGTCTACATACTGTACGTACTATAACTATGTAAAGTTTTTATTTTTTAAACTGTTCAAATCATTGTCTTTTCATACTGTAGTATCGTCCCTAACAATGTTGATTTATGCTGATGGTACTATTAGTTCCTGGTGATAGTAGCATAAAGATGTTTTTGATCTAGAATACGAAGCACTTCAAGTTGCTATGAATAAGACTGACTCTATATGTAAAAGTAAATACTGTTCCAGTTTAGCATGTTAAGTTATGTTTCCAGTAAAGCATGGTTGCACAACACACCTACACACTTACTTGTATTAATCTGTATTGTTTTGAGGCTGCGAGTGTGACTGTAGAATGTGATTGCTGTTTATTCAGTGAAAGCAGCCTGGAACAAATCCGCCTACTTTGCAGAAAGGCTGCACCTGGCCATGAAGGTAAGACTTGAAGCTTAAGGTGTGTTCATCTGCCACATTTTATCTCCACAACAAAATGTATTGAAACACAATCTGTAACTCTAAAGTAAAAGTGTTACATTCGACATAATGATCACTGATGTAATTGCAATCTTTTAATACTCTGTATTCCTAAAAAAAAAAAAATAAAAAAAATAAAAAAGTGTTTTATAATAATAATTAAAATGAGCAGAAAATTCACACACACACACACAATGAATGAAATGTTAAGTTTGAACAGAAGGGGGTGCCATGTTGTTGTTGTTGTTGTTGTTATTATTATTATTATTAGATTATGTAAAGCTGCTTTGCAACAATGACAATTGTTAAAAGCGCTATACAAAGAAAATATTATAAAAATTTATTTGAATTGGGGCCTCCAAGTGGCGCAGTGGTAAAGTGCTCGCCCTATCATCCGGAGATCGCTGGTTCGGTTCCCAGGTGATACTGTAACCTCTCACAGCCGGAGGTCTAGAGAGAGCTGATTGATTGGTCGAGCTCTCTCAGAGGGGAGGGATGAGAGGTACTTCGTGCTCCCACATTAATTACGGCTCTACAGCCAATTAGGGGCATCTGTGAGTATTTGAAAATTGGGGAAAAAATAATATATATATTAATTTGAATTTTATTATTATTATTACTGTTAAATGTTAAGTTTGAACAGATGGGGTGCTATATTATTTTTATTATTATTATTTAAAGATTTTATGCAATTATTTCTTCTGTACAATTAATTTGTCCATATCTATTGGCACCCTCCAAAACACTGAGTACACAACTCATATAAGCTTGCATATAATATCTCCAATATTCCTTTGGTAGCCATTGATTTTGTAGGGCTCTCAGCATTAATGCTTTACATTTTATTAATACAAAATCTTTAGCATGTTAAAATGTTTTAACACAGATTAATTCAAATCCCACAAACATTCTCAATGTGATGCAGAGATGCACAAACAGTTCTGTGAACAGTTCTATAACGAGAGCCTATTAGACTGAACCAGTTCTAGGATCCTAAAACTTTTCTCAAAACTGTTTCAGCATCTTGTATGTGCTGCTGTCAAGCACAAATATGAGTCAAGTTCAGTAGGTTCGGAGTACAACCATAGAGTGTATAAGAACTTGACAAACCCTCAGCTTGCAGAAGCTGACTACACACAAACCCCGGTTACTCCATAAATGGGAAAATGCGTGGAACAAACACACCTGCTTACCTCAGTTACCACAGCCTGTCTAGCTTAGCTTAAGCTTACATTATATGCTATTTATATGCTAACATTGACGGAGGTAAATCAAATCAGAGCATTCACACTCTACACATCATCTTACATTTCTTGCACGTTTTTGTGGTAAGTTAAACTACAACAATTCCAGTTAGCTTGTTAGCTAATGTGATGCGTAGCAGACATCCACACCCTTAATTATGCATTATTTTGTGCACATGTTTTAGCACTTGAGCTTTGGACTCATTTTCAGAACTGGAGGTTGCCCTTTGGGTGCATCAGCACACTTGATCAATAAAGATTGGTGTGTGCATTTGCTCGCATCAGCTCCTGAGAATGGAATTAACCGATACACTAATTTCACAATATAGAGTTTTTTTTAATTTATTTTTTTTTATTGATTGACTACTTTCTAAATATGCTCTTTTTAGAGAAAGTACTATTAGTTGAAAATGCTTCTTGGTGATGAAAATCAAAGTTTTCTACAATTACTTAAGTCTGTTTTTCATTAGGGGTGCCAATAAATTTAGATTTGACTGTACTCATTGTATTTCGATGGATTTCTGATAAACGTGCTCCATCCTCAGGGCTCGGGGGCCGACCATGGCACGCTGATTCGGGTCATAGTGAGTCGGTCTGAAGTGGACATGCAGAAAATTTTGCAGGAGTACAAAAGGATGTATGGGACCACACTTCAGCAAGTCCTTCTCGTGAGTCATACAGGGAATTTGTCTGACCAATGTTTTTTTTTTTTTTTTTACTAACATTGTTTTTAACTTGTCAACTAACAAATTCTCTCTTTACAGGCAGAAACCAAGGGGGATTATGCGAAACTTCTCCTGGTGCTCTGCGGAGACCAAACAGGAGCCTGAGCTTGTAATTTCAAGATATTTTAATGTATATTAATTGCTTCATATATGAATAATAAAAAAATTAATGTGATTACATTCTAGCTTAATAAAGTTACTTCACTAAAATTGTCCCAAATGGACATGTTTTGACTTCAGTGTGTTCTGTCCATCTTAAATTAGTGTCCCATATACAAAGTACCAGTGGTGTAATCTGAGACGCACACTGAGCACAGGTCCACGCTGACATCCACACACACACACACACACACTCCACACTGAGGACACTTTAAACTGCGTCCGTAGGAAGCGACTGCGAGTTTGCTGATCGCCTTAGTTTATACAGTAATGTTGTCAACGTTCTAGCTACATATGAAAGTGGTGAGGTTTGATGGGAAATGACTGGAAGATGCCATTAGGTATGAGACCACCTGCAGCGCTTTTTCAGCTGATGATTGCTTTTGTACTCATATTTCTGGTATGTGAGGCACAATTGTTTACTAACCATTGGGCAGTGAGAATTAGTGGAGGTCAAGAACATGCAGACCGGATTGCTGAAAAGTATGGATTTCTGAATATGGGACAGGTATGTAACCTTAATGATGTGTACATATGTATGTTTTCAAAAAAAAAAAAAAGAAAAAAAAGAAAGAAAGCACAATTTTGTCTGCTATGGCTTTAAACGGTGACCACCAGCTTTTTTTGGTTTTGCATGTACATTTACATTTGGCAGACGCCCTTATCCAGAGTGACTTACCAAAATGCTTTGTAGACTCTATCAGAGAAAAAAAAAAAGAAACCAACCAAGTTTAATTTTGGCTATACACTGATTGATCTGCACTTTACATGATTTCAATTTTAACCAGATAGAATGTCCCAGGCCTACAAAGGTAGATGGGTCATGTCTTAGAAAATAATTACAATAAATCGTTTACTATATGATCCACTTGATAGTTGATCTACTATAATTGACCTACTTGATGGCTCAAAAACCAAACTTTTATTCATCAGAATTGTCATGATGTTACAATTCGACCATCTTTTGGCTTAAAACCTCCTTAGTAGGTCACTAACTCTTGTATAATGTATGTGTGCAACCATGCAGGATGAAACCTTAACCCACCATACCTGCTTTAGAAAGCTAAGCACCGCAATTTGGGTTCTAGTTTGGGACTATTTTATATATTTATTTTGCATCCTGGAAATGTTTGTGTTGGTCTCAAGCACTATGCCTTATTTAGTCATTGTGTAATGTTGGGAGTGACTGTTTTCATAGGCCAAAACAAAAAGAAATCCCCACCAGAAAAACTTTTTAAAGGGCAAAGTTTATTTAAGTGCAAGTGACAAAATTATGACTAAATTGAAAAAAGGTGTCACCTTACCTTAGTTACTTGTTAACTCATCCAACAATTCTCCCTTCCTTTATACAGTAGTGTGCCAGCGTGCCATTACTTTTTGTCTTCTTTACTATAAAATCTTTTTCACACAAATTTCACACATACTATAATAACTATGATCATAATTTGTATATGCATGATATGACCAAATGTTTGTGGACATCTGACCATCGGACCCACACGTGATATTTCCATGAAAAGTTGTGACCATTAAACCCATCAAACTTCAAACCAGATATTAAGTCACATTTTTGGATGATTTGAGGTAATCATATTTTCAGAATCCTTGTTCAACAAGTTCCATTTTGATACAGAGTTTATTTCTGTATCATGACCGGTTGCTGAGATACTGTATGCCCGATGTGTGTTTGTAACATCAAAATCCTATGTTTAATATTTAAATGAGGATTCTGGGACGTAGTAAGAAAGAGGAACCCCTTGGCCTAATTTGGCGCCAGGATTTCTCTGCTACCTCTACAAATAACTTCGCCAGTAGTGCGGGTTTACAGCGAAAAAATACATGGACAACCATCTTGGACAGTGTCCATTAAAGTGCTTTAAAACATTGTTTAAGAGTAACTTAGGATAGGGAAGATATGGTGTTTATCTAAAGTTTTGGCAAAAATTGAAGATGCAAAACACAATATAGGCCACAGCGCAAAACTAAGATATGACGGCTCACATTTGTATAGACCATCTTTGTTCAATTTCCTTCTGGAACTAAGAGAACCAAAGTGGTTCCATTATGACAATGCTTCAGCGCACAAAGAGATCTCCATGAAGGTTGGCAAGTTTGGTATGGAAGATCTTGAGTGTCTTCCATTGAGCCATCAACCCTACTGTACACCTTTGGGATAACCTGGAATGCGAACTGTACACCAGGCCTGCTCACGCACCATAAGTGCGTGACCTCACACTTGTCGCGAAATGAACACAAATTCTTTGGTGGAAAGCTTTTGCAGAAATGTGGAGTTTATTGTAAGAGCAAAAGTGGAAAATATCTTGAATGGGATGTTCAACATACTGTACTGTATGGGTGTGATGGTCAGGTATCCAGAAACGTTTGCACATGACAAACCTATTTGATCGTGTAGGATATGATTTTCTTGAATGTATTTGATTTTCATGAACACCACATTTCTTGGGTAAATGCTTTTGCAGATGATTTATGGATACATTTCTTTGTAACCGACCTAAGACTAAAGAAGTCCCGCTGTGTGTATCTGTTACACGGTGTGCCAGCTGTGTTTTAATCTAGGTTACATTATTCAAGCTCAAGCCACCATAATAGCGCTATGACCCCATCGTATCAGAGATTGAGCATCAACCAATAGCTTAAGCTCTGACTATTTCCCACTAGGTCAAGTTGCACCTTGTTGGTAAGTTTATCAGTAGTGTAACACGAGCTGGTGATTGACTCAATGGAATACATCAAGGATGAGTGCATAATTTATACCTGTGCCAGTCATGATGAAGATGCAGACATGCCCGAGCTGGTCTTGGATGCACAGCCTGATTCCTTTTTCCTTGTCCTACTGCAGATCGGGGGTCTAAAGGACCACTACCACTTCCTGCATCCAAGAACCATCAAACGTTCCACAGTAGCAAGCAGAGGGAAGCATAGCCTCATTGCTACAGAGAGCAAGGTACACAGATCATGTGCCAGCTGTTACTGAGATGCCAATGAATAGTTTATGGTCAGACTACACCCCAACAGACATCTGATTGCTAACATAGAGACACACACACACAGACACACACACCAGCCCACAACTATACTAATGCAGCCACAAAATTGCCAGCCATAACTAACCATGTTTAATTATTCATATTCAGATTTCTTCTCTCTATTTGGTGTTGCTGTGTCACCATATGTTCTCACGTATCTCAGATATAATTTCATTCTGTTTTTGGTGTTAAAGGTGAAGTGGATCCAGCAGCAGGTGCTTCACAGGAGGGTGAAACGAATCAGCAGAGCCACCGAGACCCAGTTCATCAGCTTTAATGATCCAAAATGGGGCAGCATGTGGTACATTGTTAGTATTGTTTACACCAAAATTTTATGATTATTCCCTTCCAAAGGTCTGAGCCTACAGTATGTTGATCTGCACTGATTTCACTCTCAGCTGTTGCATGGTAAACAAGTGAACAATTTGACAGCAAAACCAAATAAAAATGTATAAAAACCAGAATAAAATGTTTGAGCTTTCGTCTGACACACAAGGTTGTCTGTAACAAAATATGTCATTTGGAAACCAGTATATACTGTATAGCAGCCACATTTTTACCAAAAGTTGACACTTTTTGACCAATCATAAGGCTTCTTTCTGTCATGTTATCAATGTTAACTGCTCTGAGTGAATTAAATGCACTCAGTGGATTTTGGAGAATGTTAAAGCATGAAAAAATACATACATGTCCTTAAACTGTTACATTTTACCTACTACATTATCAAATATAAACAACATGCATGAAGTAGAGCCTGGGGGTGATTTCGTTGTAGACCCGCCTGTTGTAATTAGCCATAGCATTACAATTCAACATATTAGGGCCAGTATTGTGTAGGTTCCTCTTGTGCCACCTGGTAAGCTCTGGCCCCTTGGGCATGACTACAGAACACTTCTGGGGTTTGGGGACTTTTGGCGGTGTGTTGTGGTCTCTGGCACCAGGATGTTGTCTGTAGATCCTTTGGATGCTGTGGGTTGCCGGGTGAGGCTTCATTGGATGGGACTCATCTGTCTGGCACAGACCATGAGTGCTTGATCGGACGGAGATCTGGGGATATTGGAGGCCATGTCATTGACCTTGGGCTTTTTGTTTGCTAGGCCCTGAGCTCAGTGGGCCACTGGATCTTCTGGTGCCTTGCTATTGTAGCCAGCATTGACTCTTTTTGATAGTTTGTGCTTCACTGACTGTTTAGTAGGATCAGACCAGATGGGCTAGTCAATGCTCCCCACAAGTCATGTTCATTGATTAACTTGGTGAACTTCCCATAGATTGATGTCCATTGTGTTCATTTCACAGACTAATCCACTGATTGAAACATGATTGTGAAGATGACATTGAACTAGACATTTGTGTTCCTTTAATTAGAATGGAAAAAGTTGACTTAATAATTAGTCCTATATTTCCCTGTAGCGCTGTGATCAGAACTGCATGACTGACATGAACATTAAGGCTGCATGGAGCCGAGGCTACACTGGGAAAGGGGTCGTGGTCACTATTTTGGATGATGGTGTGGAGACACAACATCCAGACCTGAAGCAAAACTATGTAAGTACAGTACTCCATGTTCTACTGCAATCATATTTTCCCTCATATAAACATGGTTACTTATGTTATCCAATGTTATCCTATCACTATAAGGATGCACAAGCTAGCTATGATATTAACGGGAATGATGCCGACCCATCACCACGATACGATGGAATGGATGAAAACAGGTCTGAAAAGATTCAAAGATTAAACATATTAAACATAGTCAACAAAAATTGTCCGTAATTGTATTATCATTTCCGTTTAGACACGGAACGAGATGTGCTGGAGTGGTGGCTGCTACTGCGAACAACTCACTGTGTACCGTTGGAATTGCCTACAATGCCAGGATCGGTGGTATGTCTTTAAATTAAGATACCACTTTTCCAACCAGTCAATATTTTCAGCCTTAAGCGCCTCAATTTGTATGTTTAGGTATCCGGATGTTGGATGGTGACATGACGGACATGGTGGAGGCCAAATCCCTGAGCCTGAGACAGCAGTACATTGACATTTACAGCTCGAGCTGGGGGCCTGAAGACGACGGAAAAACTGTGGATGGTCCTGGACGCCTTGCTCGCCTCGCTTTAGAAAACGGCATACGTAAAGTAAAGTGCTGTTTGTTGTTTTTGAAAACTTATAATGATTTTTTTGTTCCCTTTAATCATTACTAAGACATTGGCTTGCAGGGCAGAAGAGGGCGTGGTTCCATATTTGTCTGGGCATCAGGAAATGGGGGAAGAAATAAGGATCACTGCTCATGTGATGGGTACACAAACAGCATCTACACCATTTCTGTGGGAAGCACCACCCGGAGTGGGAACAAGCCTTGGTATCTGGAGGAGTGTTCCTCCACTCTGGCCTCCACCTACAGCAGCGGCGAAAGCCTTGGGATTGTGAGTGGTCAATCTGTTTTTAGGTGCTTTTTTTAATTAATGGATAGAATTTACAGCTTCCAGAGTTGATCATGACAAGCGACATGATGCAGAGATCTTTACAGAGCAGGTGCTCAAAGCACAGTTGTAAAAACCTTGCTTTAGTGGATATTCTAACTGCCATGCTTGATGCCGCTCATACTGGGCATTAACACAACTCAACATCAAAAAATTAACTGTAGACGTTAAGAAGCTAAAGACCCATCATTTCAATCTTTAAAGAGTTCCTGGATGCTTAGTGGTACTGTTTTTAGTTTGGTCTACCTAGAAGGTTTTCAATGTGGGGGTGATTATTTTCAGGTGACGACAGATCTAAGACAGCGATGTACTGGTGAGCACTCCGGCACCTCGGCTTCAGCTCCCATGGTCGCCGGAATCATCGCTCTGACTTTGGAGGCAAAGTAATACACAACTTCTTCACATAAAGATCATAAAGTGTATTATATAGTTTGTTCTTTATGATGTTCTTCATGTTGTTTTATTTCTTGCTAACTGCCTAAATGGTTGTTTTTTATTTTATTAGTCCTTTGTTGACTTGGAGGGATGTGCAGCACATCATCGTGAAGACGTCCCGCCGAGCCCATCTGATTGCCCCTGACTGGCACACCAATGGAGCAGGAAATAATGGTATCATTAGCAGCGTTTCTTAAAGGTCCTATATTTTACATACTTTTTCACTCCTCCTACAGATTCACCATTTCAGTGTCTATGTAAATGAGCTACTGCTGAGCCACGACCTCTCCAGACAGAGCACAGTGGGTAGAGCTGAGCAACAAGCTCAGCGAGGGAATCTTCTAATATGAGGTCACATGGGAGGGGGGGATCTCATTGTGTGGTTGAAAACACATTCTTGTACAGTAGATGCACACTGGAGACCTATCTAAGTGCCTACAAAGGACAATAGGTTCTCTTTAAATCCAACCCAGACTCTATGGATATTACCAGGATTAATTAGGGTAGATGGGTCAGGGTCAAGGTTTTGCCTGTGTTACCATTCGAATGATATTTAGATTTCTCTCTAATAACAAAAATGCACATATAATAAAGTAATAAATGAGTTGTCTATCTATAACAGTGAGCCACCTATATGGATTCGGGTTGATGGACGCTGAGGCGATGGTGAAAGAAGCTGAGACGTGGCGGCAGGTTCCCACACAACAAATGTGTGACGAGATCATTATCGACAAACAAAGGTATTGTTACACCTCAAGTCAATTTGAAAATAATTAGTAAACTGCTTGGCTAAACTTAGTTACTTACTTTATCTCTTACCTTGCAGAGTGATTAGTCCAGACCGGGTGTGGCGCTTGGTGCACAAGTCTTTAGGTTGCGCTGGACAGCCTGACAGGCATGTGATGTATCTGGAACATGTAATTGTACGCATCACCATCACACATCCACATCGTGGAGACCTGTCTATAACCTTAACCTCTCCATCAGGGACCAAATCTCAGCTCCTTGCCATCCGGTAAGAGCTTTTTAAAATTATTGTTTTATTACAGGAATAATGATTTTAATAATACCTGCTAGGCATGGCGGCTTAGTGATTAGCACTGTCGCCTTGCACTTCCATGGACCTGGGTTTGATTTCAACCTCGGGTATGTGTGCATGGAGTTTGCATGTTCTATGGTTTCCTCCTAAAAAAATCCAGATTAGGCTAATTGGTGTCCTTAAATTGTATTGGCACCCTGTCCAGGGTGTACCACACCACAAGCCCTAAGTCTCCTGAGACATCTTCCAGGCCCCCGTGACCCTGTATACAGGATAAAGCGGTACAGACGATGGATAAGTGAGAATAATACCGGGTCAAAATGATCTGATAAACCCTATCATTTCCAGCACATACTGTAGAACTAACTCTTATTAACGTGTTATTGTTTCCATATTAACACATACTGTATACATGGAATGCTTCACTTGAACAAATGTGTGTTTGTGGGGGTTTTTTTCCCAGACCCAATGATCACTCCCCTGGTGCCTTTAGAAAGTGGGAGTTCATGACCACACACTGCTGGGGTGAGAGCGCATCAGGAGACTGGATCTTAGAAATCAGTGACACTCCATCCCTGAGGAGGAACCCCGGAGTGCAAGGTACCCAAAGTCAGCTTGCAGGTTTACACCAGCTCGAGTGGCTGAAACTATTAGATCTGTTAGCTACAATCATGTAAAGAAAAACTCTCACAAGAGATTTTTTTGTGGTGTCTAGGGAAACTTGAAGAATACAGTCTGGTGCTTTATGGCACCTCTGAGCACCCATACAAACGACACGAACAGCCCCGGTCAGCCGAGATGTCCAGCGAAGATGACACCGAAGAATATAATAGTGCGTTTTTTCAATGTAATCATTCACTTCAATAATGTGAAGCTGTGAATAATTCGCCAATTACTTTATTCCTGCCTTCTCCTATCTGTTCGCAAAAGGCTCTTGTGATCCAGAATGCAGTGAGGACGGCTGCGAAGGACCGGGTCCACATCAATGTGTTTCCTGCTTGCACTTTTACTTAAAGTTTAAGAATGGCACCAGGTGCAACACTTGTTTCATTCACGTCACAGATCACAAAATTTACTCTTTTATATTAGAACCTAAGACTGTTGGTGAAACTGATTGTAACTGCCACATTTTGATTAAAAGAAAACCACTTGTGCCTGGACGTGCATTAAGGGAATTATACTGATGGTGACTCCCTGTGCAGGACATGCCTGTCCCAATGTCCACAAGGCTTCTGGGGGGACAGGAAGCGATGCCGGAAGTGCTACTCTACCTGTATGACGTGTACAGGAAGCCGTGGTGATCAGTGTTCCTCGTGTACGACTGGCTACTATTTGGATCAGGAGACAAAGAGATGCGTGACCAGCTGTGGAGACGGATATTACCTCGATTATGGCAAGTAGGCAGCGGTTGAAACTGAGGTTTAGGAATCATAGCTATGCTGCAGACTGGATGGTGGCTTAGTGGTTAGCACTGTCGCCTTGTACCACCAGGGTCCAGGTTCGAGGGAGTTTTCATTTTCTTCCTGTGCTTGGTGGGTTTTTTCCGGGTACTCCGGTTTCCTCCCACAGTCCAAGGCCATGCAGATTAGGCTAACCGGCATTCCCAAATTGCCTGTAGTGTGTGAATGGCCATGTTGCACCCTGTCCAGGATGTACCATGCCTCGTGCCCTAAATCTACTGGGATGCGCCCCAGGCTCCCCACGACCCTGTATACAGGATAAAGCGATATATAGACAACGATTGAGTTGAGAGAGTGAGCTGCATTCCTCTGTGGACAATGCTGCATTTATATTTCTCTAGGTTTAATTTGGCAAGTACTGTATAAATGCAATTTATAATATGCCCAGAATATTGCGTTTCCAAACTGAGTGTGCACATCTCTTCCCTTCTGTTTTTATGGAATAATACATAGTCTGGAAATTTTTATATACAATCTTGGACTGCGCATTGCAATACACAGGACCACCGCTTTAACAGTTAAAGGAAAAGAAGTCATGCTACTGGTGCTCTTGCAGCCATGCAAATTCTCATAACTTATTAATAGTCTTAATATGTTTGTATTGTGTGTATTGTCAACACAGAGGAGAACACGTGTTGGAAATGTAGCGAAAACTGTGCCGAATGTACATCGTTCAGTATCTGTACTGAATGTCCAGAAGGCACAAGGTAAAGTAATCCTTTTCATAAATTAATGATGGCTTAACTTATGATAAAAACAATAATAATAATAATAATAATAATAATAATTGAAAAAATTCGACTATACTTGGGCAATCTTTTGAGTCAATTAAATACTACAGTAGATTCAGTGTTAAATATCTTTTCTCTTATCCTTTTTCTAAGCTTGATAGGAAACAAATGCCAGAAGACCTGTGAGCCTAGAACCTTCTACCACAAGCAGAAAGATTCCTGTGAGCCGTGTCACTGGTCCTGTGCCACCTGCTCAGGTACGGACTAACAGATACACCTTTAATATTGCATGTCGTTTTTTTTTTTTTTAAATAACTCCACAATCTTCCCGTGTAGAGTGACTGCTCTTCTGAGGGTTAACTGCTCTAGTACCTTTAACTAATATTCAATTATTTAACTTTGTATGAGATGTGAATGTGTATAAATCAAAATGATAAGACGACGACGGGGACAGTGGCGAGGAAAAACTCCCTGAGATGGTAATAGGAAGAAACCTTAAGAGGAACCAGACTCAACATGGAACCCATCCTCATCTGGGTGAAACGGATAGCAGGGATTGATCTGTATCATACTGTGTGAGACTGGAAGTTCAGTGTAACAGGAGATGTGTTTAAGTTAATATGGAGTCCAGTTCGTTATTGGAGGCTCAGGTAGACTGTAGTAAACTCCAGTCCTGAACTATGGAGCGACTGAAGTCACACGCATCCCAAGCAGACCACACGGGGCTTCCATGCGACGAGATCTCCAACCAGGAAGTGGGGCACCGGGACGAGTCAGACAGATCCAGAGAGCAGAGGGGATCTGGATCACCGGCAGCTCAGGAGTGACATGTGTAGCTTGACAGAGAGACAGGAAGAGGGAAAGAAAGAGAGAGAGAGAGAGGGGACCTATGTATGTTTTTACCTTCCTACTTAACTCTACTTCAGATTTGATTGAACTCTTGGGCATCCATACCATACGCGGACAGCTAGTGGTTTGACACCTGCAATGTCACAGCTGTCACTTAAATCGCCACGACCAATTATGCACAAGTTTATGCCTTAATATAATTTTAACTAATGAGGTACATAAAAATTCACTCCCATAAAGGGAGTGAAATGAAAAATATTTTTCCTCCGATTACTCCGAGTTTCCTTCCACAGTCCGAATACATGCAGATTACAAACAGTAATCGGCTCTCCAAATTGCCCTAGTGTGTGAGTGAGTGTGTGTGCTTGTGCCCCACCTAGTGCCCCGTGTCCCCTCTGATTGGTTCCCTCAACCCTGAATAGGATAAGCAGTACAGAGACTGAATGTGAATAGTCATAGTAGTATTAATGTGTGTATGATTATGTTTAGCTGCAGGTTCAGAGTCGTGCACTCACTGTGCTTATGGTTACGTGAAGGAGGAATGGAAGTGTGTGTCCTCCTGCAGTCAAGGATTTTATCCTGTACAAATTCCTCCTGACCTCACAGGACAAACTCAGGCCTATTGCAGGAGGTATGTGTGTGTGTATGTGTGTGTGTGTGTACGTGTTTAGTTTATGTAGTGTTCTAGCCTGTGATCTGTAGCCCTTCCATAACATGTATAAAGTTATTACCAGGTTATAATTAATAATTTGTCTGTTTATATTATGTTACATTATGCTTTTATGGCTCTTGCTGATGTCTAAAATATATTATTCTGTTATTATCTAATCTATCACACAGGTGTGATGTGAGCTGTCTAGCCTGTACTGGGCCGGGCAAAGGGAACTGCAGTGAGTGTGTGGAGTGGCTCACACTGCAGGATGGAGCGTGTGTGCTGACTCATAACTGCGCTGATGGTGAATTTCATTTTGTTTAAATTTTTGTTAATTTACTGAAGGATTGATCATCAATGGCCATATGTGTGTGTGTTTGTGCTTATCCCAGGAGAGTACCAGGATGAGCGTGGGTACTGCCACGCTTGTGACAGCACTTGTCTTAAATGCAAAGGACCAAAGACTGATGACTGTGTCGCGTGTGCGTCCAACCGGTGAGGGTTTGCTTAGATACATTGCAATCTGTGATGATGTTTTTTTTTATACTGATATGCATCTACAGTGTATTTTTTCCCACTACACTGTTATACCACTTAAACCATTTACACCTTACATTACCTGTAATACATTTCAAAACATTTCACACCTCTTTTATTCCCTACATTATTTTTCTATTATCCTCAATTCAATTCAATTCAATTCAATTTTATTTATATAGCGCTTTTAACAATGGTCATTGTCTCAAAGCAGCTTCACA
>JAQQZS010000017.1:4766934-4790428 GCA_030068045.1 Platyallabes tihoni | reverse complement strand
CCTGGGATAGGCTCCAGGCCCCCCGCGACCCTGATCACAGGATAAAGCGGTATAGAAGATGAATGAATGAATGGATGGCAAATGAAGCATCGTATCCAAAACTCCAAATTAAGGCAGGAGTTCAGGCATGGAGATCACTGTCATGAATGCAAATGTTCTTAAACCAACCACACTAAGGATGGAAAACACGCTGTTTTGTATGTACTATAGTAAATATGTCCTAGTTGAATTATAATATATTATTATATAATATATAAATCTAGGAAATTAAACTCTCGTGATCTTATACGTCTGTTTTATACAGTACTTACACTTAGAGTCATTGGTAATCCAAGAATTTACTTGTTACATTCAATGTATACTGAACTGCTTTGAGTTTTAACCTGAATTAAAGTTTAAACATACAGTAAGTTAAACAAAATAAGTAAGTTAAACATACTACAGCAAAAGTAAAAATAATCTGGATTGCATTTAAAACATTTTAATCCTCTTGCCTCCACTTTAATCCTTCTGCACGTTTAATTAAACCCCTGATCAAAATTTCCATTAGCAATAATTTTTAATTAAATGTAGGAAATTTACCAGAGGGATTGAACAGTTTTGTAAATGAAAGCTGGTGTGGAAGAATAAAAGTATAGATTATGAGCAAGAGTAGCGTGGCATTTTAATTATCAATTTGTTTTAAATCAGGTGGTGCAATGTGACTCTGATTAAAATTAAACACAGCAAGTCCTTGATTAGTTTAAAGGTGAAGTGCAGTGGATCCTTGACACCGATAACTCACTTTGAGTTCTCTCCCGCTTCCTGTAACTCCTCATCAAGTCTGTGGTGGAGGAAAATGGAAATAAAAGGAAAGGGTTTTAAATCAGAGGATCTTAACCCATCTTGCTTTTGGAGATACATACGTACTCATTCATTTCAGCACTGCGTGTTAGCTTTATCTGCTTACATTACAAGACAGAATGAATGTGCAACAAGGACAGCAACAACCAAAACCCATTTGAACATATCATTGAGCTTTTAAACCACAGGCTACTTACACTATATTTCCAAAAGTAATCGCTCGCCTGCCTTCACATGCATATGGACTTCAGGAGTTGGGCTGGCCCCTTACTTCCTTTGAAAGGAACATTTAATGCTTCATCATACCAAGACATTTTGGACAATTTCAGGCTCCCAACTTTATGGGAACAGTTTGTGGATGGCCACTTCCTGTTCCAACATGACTGCGCACTAGTTTGGTGTGGAAAAATTTTACCTGAGTCCTGACCTCAACCGGATAGAACACCTTTGGGATGAATTAGAGCGAAGACTGCGAGCCAGGCCTTATCGTCCAACATCAGTGCCCAACCTCACAAATGCGGTTTTGGAGGAATGGTCAAAAATTCCCATAAACACACTCCCAAACCTTGTGGAAAGCCTTCCTAGAAGAGTCGAAGGTCCCAAACATTAGGCTGCAAAGGGGCGGGGCCAAGAACATATTAAACCCTGTGGATTCAGAATTGGATGTTACTCAACTTCACATGCAAGTGAAGGCAGGTGAGCGAATACTTTTGGCCATATAGTGTATGTACAATAATGGACGACTTTTCAGAAAAAAAAAAAAAGATAAAGAAGGCTGATAAAAAAAATTACATTTTTAGAACACTGCCATTTTAGGAGGCTCATAAATATTGGAACAAATGGCTGACAAGCAGTTGCATAGCCAGGTGTGGCCTCCTCCCTCATTACTTACTCCATGACTAATCAAGCAGATAGGAACAGAAAAGTATGAAGAGGAGAAGGAACAGCTCATTATCCAAAGCATACCATATCATTTGTCAAACATGTTGGAGGCAGTGTTACAGTATGGCATAAGAGTACCAGGTCACTCGCTCACAGTATTCAATGATTACCTGACAGTTAATAAAAGTAGCAGGATAAATTCTAAAGTGTATAGGGCTATACACTCTGCTTAGATTCAGCAAAATGCTGCAAAACTGGAAGGATGCAACTTCACATCGCAGATGGATAATGACCCAAAACATACAGTCAAAGCTACCCAAGGCACAGGAATGGAATATTCTCCACTGGCCAAGTCACTTACCTGGCCTATATAGAGGATGCTTTTCACTTACTGAAGACAAGACTGAAGATAGAAAGTCCCACAAACAAGCAGCTAGTAAAGCTGTCAAAGCATCTTGAGGGAGGAAACTCAGCATTTGGCCAAGTCAGTTTGTTCCGGCAGTCATTGACTGCAAAGGATTCTCAAACAAGTATTAAAGACAAGTCTTATGTTTGTAATTATATTCATTTGTCCCATTATTTATGAGTCCCCAAAATGGCTGTAATTCCTAAAATGTTAATGCCCCACTTTGGTCAAACCCCTTGAATCAAAGCTGAAAGTCTTGACTTTGCTCACATCTTAATAGTTTCATTTCAAATTCAATGTGGTGGTGTACAGAGGCCAGTATATACATCTGACCATGTCATAAAATAATACACAAATGTCACAAATCAACGAAAACATCTAACCTAACGTTTATTATTCTTGAAAATCTATTTAGCTGGACCCATCAAAACGCCTTCCTTCACGAAATTCTCATATTTGCAAGACAAGGTCAGAGGAAGATAGTGGCTGAGATGTTTTTTTTTTTAAAAAGCCTTCATTAGCACTTGTTTCGGCACATCAGTATCTGTTACCATGGAAACCACATTGTCAAGGCTCTCGGTGACTCTCAGGAACACACCAACACCTCCACCACATTACCCTGTTACCGATTATGTACAGCATTTCAAGCATACACACTACATCCTGTCAAGACAACAATTCACATGGCCATTCTGCCATGCTGTCAAAAGGTGGCATCCATAAGACAAAAGGAAGAAGACAAAGACATACTGTATGATATTTATAGATCTTACTTCATCGTCATGTGCAAGGATGGTGCAACAGTGTATTATGAGATCATTCATATGCCCACCCTTCAAACGCCACTCTCTTTTTTTGTATCCTCTGTGCAGCTTTTCGATCCTCTTCCCTATAGCCCACCCTACCATCTTCACATGTTCTGAAGACAGAGAAGGTGTAGATAAAACTTTTTTTTTTAAAGGATTTCACCTTATATTTTGGATTTTATTGCTTATTGTACACCCACCACCACCTTGTCCATGTTTCTGTTCAATAACCATGAAGGATGCGAACCTTTGAACTCAGCTGTACATAAACAAGTGCAAAAAACAAACCAGTCTAAAATAAAATGTATAGATTGAATCGAATGACTGCATCCTTGTATTAACCACTTGAACTGGGAGGTCTAGATTGAGATCTAGAAACTCCTTTCTTTAATAATTATTTATTGAATTATTTCATCATACCGAACAATTTATAGTGTTTAGTAAACAATATGCATTTAGACCAGTTATACCACAGCTTTTTTTCTTCTCAAATTACTATAAATTTTCTATAAAAGCACCTCTGACTGTAGTTTGAGTAACTACTACTATATTAATGAGCTTGTTCTAATGCTGTATGTTAGCATTTCTATGGAAACAGCTCATGCACAGGGTCTTATACAAAAAACATTTCACATATTTCATGACTAATAATAAAAATATATTTAACTTTTATAACTGTAGAAGGTAGAAAGCATGTTATTGCTATTTACCATTCTAATTTACATAACTTAACTAACTGGCTAATTGAACAAAATTTACCTAGCTAGTTAATTTATTCAAATAATTAACAAAACTTAAGTAACTGGCTAAATACACAATATTTAACTGGCTAGCTACTTTATACAGATAATTTACAAAACGTTACTTATTATATGAAGACAGGCTATTTACAAACTTATGTAGCTAGATAACTAAAAATTTAAGTAAAAATATAAAACAGAAAGGCTAGTTAGTACAAACAGCTATAACATGGTAAGTGATAAACGTAAAATCTGATTATGTATCAGAACAAGTCCAACCCCATTCAACAATTTATCATTGTTTCTCATGGTCAATTTTAAGGACATATATTTAATCTGTCCTAAGGATTTTTTTTTAAAGAAATAATTTACCAAGCTAATTACAAAATTATGTACCTAGCTAATTTAATTTTAGCTAGCTAGCAAATTTGTTAAAATAATTTACAAAACTTGACTAGCAAAAGCAATTGACAAATGTAATTAGCTAATTTACATAGCTATTTAATTTATGGCAATTTTTTAAAGCAGATATTTATTTTAAAAGCAATTACTTAAAACAATATGGAAAACAGAAAGGCTAGTCCGTGAAAGTTGCTAACATGATAAGCTATAACATGACAAAATGAACTAAATTGTTTTATGGATGTTCCACAAATTTATACGTTACTCTAAACAGTTAAAATATGTAATGTGACATTCATTAATAAAGCATATATACTGTATATATGCAGTTATTGTTGACAAAATCGCTGTGGTATAAACAGGAAAAAAAGCACTTAAAATAACAGTAAATGCTGTTTTAGGAAAACAATTGATTATTACACCGCCCTAGGATAGATGATTTCCTATAACAGCATGGCCTGTCATGCCTAATTTTTACTAAGCAAATAATAAGTAATAACTTTTGAAGCACATTTTAAATCAACAAAATAAACTCTCACTTACTTGATGATGCATTCAGGAATATGGACGTATTCCATAGGGATGAGCTCTTCCAGCTCTCCTAAACTGTTCACATACTTAATCTTACTGCTGAACTTTGAGCTGTAGGGAGCACAAACAAATTAACATGAAGCATAAAAATGGAAAAGTAAGTAAGTAAATAAATATCTTAATATCTGGTTCCTAAAACGTCTTTTACCTGATAAAGGGTCTGGTGATGGCTAGGATAGTCCTTATGAACCAGGAAGGATGAACAATAATAAAGGACTTCAGGTTTTTTCGGAGCCTGTAAGCAAATTTTAAAGTCAGACAGCTTATTTATTTTAAAACCAAACATGCATATTTCTGCATTATAAGTTAGCAGCTACCTCCTGTCGATCATCTGATAACATCTCTTCAGCCAGCCGAGGCCAGGCGTCCTCCTGTGAGGAGTGGCCCCATTCAGGTAGATGATCATGTAATCCTCTGCTACCATCAGCTCCAACGTGCTGATAACATACCTGATAACAATTTCATAGCAAAGTGCTACTGACAATTCAATTAAAGGAAGTTAATACGGTTTATTGATACACAAATAAGAACTCACAAAAAGAGGTTCTCCATTATGTCATGGTAGTCCTCACTATCGCTGTCCGGTAGGAAGCAAGCAGCGAACACAATAATAGCATTCGCACCATTTCCGTAGTAGCCTTTTAGAGAAGAGAGATCGCTGTTACAAATACAGCATCATACTGTACATAGAAATGAATTACGTTTTCAGTCTCCAGCAGAATCCTCCAGATTGAAAAGTGTCTCTGCACCATCTTACACTAATGGTTCTTAACGTACTTAAGTGAAAGTATCGGCACTGTGTCAGAATCTTTCACAGTTAAAAAAGGAATAAGGGAGGCTTAGGCCTTAATTTAAATATACACAAGTATTCAAAAGTAAAGGTGTTTTTAAAAAGTGAAGAATCAAATTTGCTAATTTATTATTTTTTTTGCTCATTAATAATATTTTTCGAACCAATAACCTCTCCATAGAACATTTCAAATCAATGATGGAATTTTGCTGTGCTGTGTGTTTGTGCGAAATTCGCCTCACTTTTTCATACCATTTATTCACATTTAATTCTGGTGACTAAAGACTGTAAAAATTATTTTTTACTGATGAAAAGCTATTTCTTTTACTTCAACATTCACGTTCATCATGCTCAACCTTGACTAGCTAGGCCATCTGTCATAAGGGAAATAATCTGCTAGCACAGACACACTTAAAATTTGACTTGCTTGCTTTCATACAGCTTTTTTTTTACTAAATTTACTAAATTTAACTAGCTACCTAACGTCGCTAACTAAGTAGGGAAAATCAAATGAATTCATTTACAAAATATAACTCTCTATCTAATATAATGGTCTAATATAATGGTATTATTCTAGAGAAATAGAAATAAATAACTAGCTAATTTACTAGCCTACTTTAAACACTTTAATGATGGAGTTAATTTTAATCAATGGTAATGAAAATGTAGATGGTACAGTATATAGATAGTAAAGAGTATTTTAAATGTTAAAATAAAAACATAAGTTTAAAAAAATAGTTTTTACTTGATTAAAAGTACAAGTACAAGTATTCAATTTTAAGTTTTTTTTATTTTATTTTAAGTAGAAATCAAATCTTTAGATTGATTAAGAGCATAAATACAATATCAAATTATAATTACTCATATATTTTTGGTTTCCAAAGTATGTTTATTTGGGTCTCTTATGGAACACAACTGGTTTTTGAGGGGTTACCAGCTTGTATACCTCCATGGGAGATGACTTTTTGGTAGGGTTCAATACACTTCATATTGATGCGGTGTTCTTGTTCCCCGATGATGACCGTCCTCCAGAGTTTGGAGTCCTGTCGTTCCTCCTCGGAAGTGTATGCCGGGATGGGTTCACTTTCTTCCTTCACTGGAGCTCTCTGGGATTCCTGAGGCTCTGAATAGTGTAGATTTAGATGTTTAAACAATATGAAGTGCAAGAATTATTATGTACCACTGACTGATGACTGCAGCTGTACAGTATATCACCAAGACAAGATCAAGACTAAGGAGCCTTTCCTGAACTGTTTGTCTAACTGTCCCAAATTAAATGGCTTGACTCTTTCTGGTCACTCAACTTATGAAGTTGCTTCAATCACCTATGAATTGGCTATGCATTAGCTATGAAAAGTTAAAATGTACTTATGAGCGAGCACGGACTGCACCAAAATGAACCATGTCAAACTCCTACTGAACTGTCAACGACTGTCCCAATTTACCTACCAACTGCTTAGTAGTTTACTTTGAAAGGCTGGACTTAGTATAAGAGGGTTTCATGAGTGATTCAGTAGTAAAATCTCAAATCTTTCCTCAAATGTCAACACTAAACAATGGATTTAGCATGTTTTTGAACTACATAATTCATCATGGAAATGCAAGAACCATCTACAAAATGTCTTAATCTACCTTTGAATAATTTAAGAACAGCTACAATGCTTTTTAGTCGCTGACTAGGTTTCAAAATTTCCACCACAAATGAATATATTTTCCTGGCTGGCTAGGATTCTTTCCGAGCCGCAAGCTTGTGGTGATTCTACAGTACTTACACTTAGAACACTTTTGAGAATAGCTCCCCACAAACAAACCACAACTCGCCGTAATGAATTCTCAAGAACTTCCTGACATTTTTTTTATTATTGTATGCAATCTTGAGATGGCACCAATTTGGGATCAAATTTAGAAACATGGGAAAGGCCCCTAAAACTCCAAGGACTAGTTAAGATCAAGTCAAGGCAATGTATTTAAGGAGGTCAAGTCAAGCTTTGGACTGAAAATCATGAAAACATTTTAGAGGCTAAGCCTTTGCTTAAGCTAGTTGGATTTACTGTACCATGTGCCTGGAGGCCAAGTAAAGTCCAACTACAAACATCAACAAATATAAGCTCAGCTTATACAGAAAGCTCAAGTCAATACAGAAAAGGTTCTGCGAATTAATGCATGACTGGACTCAAATCCTACAGCCTTACTAATGTTGGTTAGAGATCACTTACTGACACTCTTCATGTACTTATATACAGTGGAGATATGTGCAATAGTATGTGTAAATATGTAATTATCTAATGTACATATGAAGCATTTAAAAACACACATGGGTTTGGAGAAACTTGAACAACCATCTTGCACCACTCAATTTTTGTACTAATAAGGAACATTTATTTTATTTTTAAATATCTACGGTTCTTCTTAGACTTCATTCAAGGTTATTAGTAGGTTTCAAATCACAAAAGTGAGTTGGTGTACAGTTTTTAAGAGGTACAGTAGGGCCTCCGTGGATCGGACTTGTCCGGCACATTCCATGGGTGCTTGATCCAATTAAGATCTGGGAATTTGGAGGCCGGATCAAAAACTTTGACCCCTTTGTCTGCTAAGCCCAGGTAAGAATGTGGCAGGATGTGATGTGGCAGGGTGTGATGTGGCAGGGTGTTCTGATGCCTTTTTATCATAGCCAGCATTAACTCTCAATTTGTCGTACATTAGCTTTTCTGTGGGATCGGACCAGACAGGCTTGCCTCTTGTCCCAGCGGGCATGGGTGAGCTTTGGGTGCTCATGATCTTGTCACCAGTTTACTGATATATAATTGATAATCAGTGTTATTCACTTCACCTGTCAGTTATTATAATGGTATGGCTGATGGTGTAAATAGAGTAAGGGACAAATGCCTGTTGAGATGCCAATAACTTGTTTTATGCATTTAAATTAGTTAGTACATTTGTACTTCATGTCCTACCTTCCCAGTCTAACTCATGATCAGTGTAGTCGAGAATATCAGCCTCGTCAGGTGTGTCCAAATCGTCCACATTAATGTCCAGGTCATCGGGAGTGTCGAACAGATCGTCTTCACTTTGATCCAGAGAGAGGCTGATCCGGGGTGCTGAGAGCTTTTTCCTTTGGGAGCCACTACCATCACCCTTCAGTGGCAGTGTAGTGGGAGGGGCTACAAGATCAAAGGGGAATTAGATTTCATTAAACATTAACATCTATAATAATTTCTGTAAATAAATAACTGTGCTGTGAATTGTGCTTCTTTTTCAACCTGGCCTAATTAGAATTCTTGAAAATGAAATGAAATTCTTCAATGTAAGCAACGTTTAAACCAGGTCATGATCACACACCTGGTCGGCCTTCTGCCCCCTCAGAGCTCATCTTGTGTTCAGGAGGCTGCTCCATCCCCTCATCACCGGGGAGTAGGGAGGAGGGCAATCTGGAGGATAACACACAAACTCATCTCTGTGGTTGATTTAAAGACAAAATCTAACAGTGAAATGTTTTATGATGTACAGTATGCTGACTGTCAGGGTTAGAAGTTATTTATGCATGTTTTCAAAATCCTTTGATAATTCAAAATTCTTGATTTCAAAATTACTTTTAAATGCACTGTTAAAACCTGAAAGGATGGTGCTGAAGAGTTTTTATTCTGAAGTTGCAGAATAAAAAGTAAAGAGACAAATTTCCATACACGCAATGTGACGAGAGCTCACAGGATTGGGACTAAACAGTTGTGTTTGCATAAGAAAACCACTTGTTAGTGATGAGGAAAAATTTTTCATTTTCCTAGGGAGAATAAAGATTGGACTTTGGAGCAATGGAAAAAGGTCATGTGATCTGATGAGTCCAGATTAGCCCAGAGCGATGAGCACGTCAGGGTAAGAAGTCAAGCGCATGATGTGATACAGTACATTGTATAAAAATGTTGAAACAAATGCAGGCTCATAATCAAATATTGATACTGCTTTGATTAAACACTTCTTACATTTATGTCATTGGGCAGACGCCCTTATCCACAGCAACTTACTTTTTTATTTCATTATACATCTGAGCAGTTGAGGGTTAAGAGCCATGCTCATTTATTATTAAATTCTTAATATATTATTATAATATTTCTAACACAATGTTGGCAAATATTTAAGCTCCCAAAGAAGCAGCATAGATAAAATCTTGGCAAACTGACTGACAACAGTAAGTGTAACAGTAAGTGTAGTACACAACTAACTTATGGGACTGAATCTTAAATGGTGTAAAAATGAAAAGCTAGTGCGCACAAGTTCTTGTTCCGCAAACCAAGTAGTGCCCTGTATCAGGGGTTAGAAAGGGATTTGCGATTTAGAAGCGATTGCTAAGGAGACAAAGTGTTGTTTAAGTTGACAGCATTATCATATGTGCTTTTTTGCTGAAAGGGATTTAATGGTTGTTTTGAATGTGTGTTTTGGCAGGCAGCTGCTCTCTCTTCTTTCCAGTACTGCGGAACATACTGATCTACTTTCACCCATGCTGCAACCAACAGTTACGTAATTTATGGTTGTCAGATTACCTGCGGTCTAGTGGAAATTCTGCAGACAGATGCCCTCAATTATGGATTTTTGCCTTAAGAATCGAAATTGCGCAAGAAATTTGAACTGGCATACGAAGCATTCGAACAAATGAACTGAACCGAACCGAACACCAGCTAAGTTGCGTATATGTCCAGGAGCTCTTAAAAAATTGTTTGCGTCAGTGGAAAGCCAAGTGAAGCAAGTTTACGATTTCTTTTTGGTCAGCGAAAGCTGTTTAGAAAGAATCACCCCACGATACCAACTTTCGAACGTTCAAAAAAGTGCTTTTTCACACACACACACACACACATATATATATATATATTTTTTTTTTTTTTTTTTTTTTTGGGTGGCTGGAACGGATTATCTGCATCAACATTATTACCCATTAGAAAATTCGTATCGCGATACAAATTTCCACCTTAAGAACTCGTCTCCAGATCGATTTAAATTCGCATCTCGAGGCTCCTCTGCAGTTAAACGTCCTAGTGCTGTTATGCTATATGTGAAATTCCTCTTGTCAAATCAGATTACTCAGTCAGAACAAACTGTTGTATAATAAGTGTTATACTAAATATCAGCGATTTTGTCTCGGAAGCTAACATGCAGCCAGTTTTCAAACCTACACATGAGTATAAACAGTATGACATCATTCTTTTAAAAATAAAAACTGGTGTTTTATTCCTTGGAGGAATGTGCTGTTGTAGGGAATTTATCAACTTTGCTGGTTGATAATTAGTAGTTACAGTACAGTTACTCTGTACCATGTCACATATCAGCACCATCACTGATTATTATCCCGTAGCAGCAAGACACAAATGTTGTTTTTCCTTCTGTGAAGTAGTCCATGTGTTACAGCTTTCCCATACAGTACGTCCGGGGTATGCACAGCGTTACTATTAATAACAGCACAACACATTTTATATTCCATTAAACGTAGATGGAATGACAAACAACTGAATCTGCCTCCGTTTGCTTTTTTGGTCATGTTTCGAGGTGGAGATGTTTTAAAAGGCACCGTAGACAAAATGGCAATCTCTCCATTTTGGATCAACATTAGAAAGCTGATTGGTTAAAACTGAATACTTTTTGGTCCATATATAGACATTTCCTTCGATTGCGTAGTTTGTTGTGCATAAAAAATACAAATGTTATGAATGAATACTGTTTGCACTCAGACCATCTCTGTGCTGTTAAATCAAATCTCCTCCACCTCCTCCTCCATCTCCTACAGTATATAGGGCATTTACTGTGTATACATTTGTAGTGTATAAATATCCAGAACACAGCAAATCCTGCCAAAGCACCGATTAGAATCTTGAGATCAAGCTTGTGATAGAGAAATATGATTATGAGGATTGGGGGGCATACAATTCATAACAAGAAGCTTACAGACAGGACCGGCGACGGATCCTTTTCCAGAAATAGAATTTGTCTGTTAGTTATCGGTGTTGTTCTGTCAAGAACGATAATTCAATATGAATTAAAGACCAAGTCTGGTAAAAAAAAAAAAAAAAAAAAAGTGGAGTTAACGTCATCGGCTAATTTTCATCCCTCGCTTCCCTCCTCCCTCTCTAGGATTTTCGTTTCTCTTCCAACTCGGCGGTCACACGTGTGTGTATACACACACACACAGCCAGAGGCAAATGCTTTAGCTGGATGCAAAAAGCTGCAAATTTAAATAACCAGCTCCAGGGCAGCCATGACAGTTGGAAAAAGTCTCCTGGATAAAACCCTGAGAATCATGAGCAAAACACATTAACGAAATTATTAAACACACACATGCACAGGTACGCACTTAATTATAAAACAAACAGAATGCTGAAAATAAACCTCACTACAATACAGTATACACACACACACACACACAAACCGGTTCTCTCTAAACAGCTGCCCCTCCCATGTTTCCTGTTTCTCTTTCAGATCTAGGAAAAAAGAAAACATGAGCCATCTCTCTTTCTCTCTGCTTCTCATTCTCACTTCAATTGCTGCATCAGCACACACCAGTCACTCACCACTGCTGATACACACTTCTCCGTTCCTTTTTAATCTCTCTCAGTCCTGCTCCAGGTATCAGAAACCATGTGTGTGTAAGTGTTAGAGAGAGAGAGAGAAAGAGGGGGAGGTTTCTGCGTTTCTCCTCCGTTCCCCTGTGCAGCTACAGAGATGCTCGGCTCACCCACCGACAGCCTCCACCATTTTGTAGACATGTGACTAGGACTGAACAAGTGCCCGAGGCTGCTCACTAAGGCTGGCTCAGAGGAACGAGTGCAGCTCTGACAGCACAGAGAGTCAGCATGCAGCTAAAGGAGGACAGGTGGAGAGGAAACAGGGAGGACAAAAGGGAGGAGCAGAGAGCCTGAGTCTGACTGTGCAGGTGAAAAGATAGAAAGCCAGAGTAAGGAAGCTAGAAGAAGGATAGAGTGGGAGGGGGAGTGCGATCACAGCTGATTCTAAGAATAAAAAGAATAACATTTGTGCTGCACCACTGAGCTCGACGATCCACATGCGGATTAAACTGGGGGACGTTTGTGCTACATGATGCACATAAATGTAAATGTTTTTTTGTTTTTTTATTCGTAAAATTTTGACATTTCATATTGTATCTGTTTGCTTAAATTAAACATTCTAGGCTTGGAAATTGAATGTGTTCGTATTTAAAGCTTTGTGCTTTGTTTTGTTATTTTAAAAATACATATTGTGAAATAAATATCATTTTGTAAATCTAACCTTTTTGTTTTTCTGTGTTCTGATTTTTTATTTAGATTGTTTATTTAGTGAATTTGACTTCTTTTTTTGCTTCTTTATGTATTTGTTCATTTAGATTATTTTGTAGAATAAAAGCAAAATGTAATTTTATTTGGTATGAATTTAAAAATTGTAATCTGTGTATAATATACAACTTACCTTTGAGTTTTCTTTTGTTCCTAAAATATTAAACTTAATAAAGTAAAATGAATATATTTTTTCCATTTTATATGGCAATATGTAGCAAAATTTGAAGACTAAAATTATTTTATTATGATTATTATGTTTTTCTTTTTTTTAAAGGAGCGAGATACTGATACTGGTTCTTCATCCGATTTAGAGATAAAGTTTATAATTTATCTAAGGCAAACTGAGTTAAATAAAAATTTTAAGGTAACATATGAAAATCTATTAAAATTACAATTTTTATTTTTTTAGGTTCAATCTTTTTTTTTTTATCAAAACATGAATTTGAATCTAAACAACTGGACTTCACTTGTGTTTATTCATAAACATACTTATTATAGAATCACATTTATTCAAAACTGTACAATGTACACACAACTCGGAAACAGCTCTATCATTTAATATATCCTGAATAATTGATTAATAAATGGAATCTAGAATGCTTAGGGGGTCCTGTAGTTTACTCAACTGGAGAACCATTATGTAAAAAAAAGGATCTATGTACAATTTTAGAAAAGATGTTTGTTCATCCTTCTAGGGCAACCCTTAAGGGTTCTATGTAGAACCATACAAGAGAAATGGTTCTCTAGCACCCTTTTAGAAAGCTTGGAAACCTTAATTATTCAAAGACCTCTTGAACATAATGCAAATTGTTTTGAAAAGTTGTTTCACAAATCACACACTACATCCACTTTTGAGACAGCAGTGTCGCACCTGATTACTTTAAGTTTAAAAATGAAATGCTAACAAAACACTAACAACCCTGTCACACTACCTGTACTCTTTTGAACTTTCAGTGAAGCTAATTTCCGCAGTGTCCCTTACAGACTGTAAGATGATATCTTAAATAAACAATAACCATCACAGCATTATTCACTGTACAGCCAGACGGAAAGAATCTGTGTGACAGAAAGCTTTTTAAAAATGTTCAGCAGTGTGTCAAGTTCAGTTCTCACCTTTTGAAATCCAGAATCTTCTCCAACAATCAGGAAGTAAACGTCCCTTCCTGACCTCTCGCTTATAATCCAAAGGTCATCACCATGACAACTTGTCACTTCACAAGAGAAGGATCATCAGAATCACCTTAAACACTGTACTGTACACTCACAAAAACAGAATTCTGGCCTTGGCTCGATTTACATATTGATACTATGTCCATTTTTCTAAAATATATTATGTTTATAATGTAGTTACATACACACCAAGCTTTTTTATAATTTCTTTTGCCATTATTTACCATAATTTATTTTCGTTCAACAATATTTTATTTTCCATATTTAAAAAATTCTGCCCTTAATTTAAATATGTTGATACAGGAAGCTATTTTTTTCAGTGTACACACAGTTATACTGCACATAAAACTGGAACATGCAGAGTTAGCATTAAAACAGAAATTAGGAAATATAAAAAAAAAATAATAAAAATGAAAGGTAAACAAGCTATAGAATTTAAAACCATGAAATGTATCTGTTCCTTCCATTTTGAACCCGCAGCACAAATAGACAGTGTAATAAAAGTGTAAATGTAATAAATTTCAAACATAGTGTACATTGTTATTGTCATTAATCATCTTCTGTATACTAAAGTAGTGCATATAAATGTCAATGATTTGTTTTTCAGAGATTTTCTGCTCATTCTGCAGCATTTCTGGCGGGTCCAATGGTCATAGGATTGATGTAACAAAAATGGTGGTAATAAAAATATTTGGATTATTTCTTTCTATAAAATACAGCTGAAATTTCTAAACCTACCTGGATTTTTGCATTAATAGATTTACCATGTGGACTGATCCAGATATAAAACAATAGGCAACACATTCAGCACCTTTTATTGTACATTTAGATTAATCATTAACAAGTACTAACTGGAGAGGGAAAAGGATGTGAAAGTGTTTAAAGCCACTTTAGCAGCAATAACCTGCACAGAAGCAAATGAGTCCTATGGACTTGTTAAGTGTGACATAACATTCCACTTCCTGGTTCAAACTCCAACAAACCCAAACACCCTCCATTTGTTTTTGTATTTAGGCTAGATTTGACCCGGCTTGATTAGCCGATCTGCCTGGTGGTACATAAGGGCAGCATCCAGGCATCACAGACAAAGTTGGTTCATGAAGTTTGGAAGATAGTTAGAACTTTGTCAACAACTAAAGATAATCTATACCAAACTGCTATAACATTGGACATAAACTCATAAATCAGCATTTGAATTGTAATATTGTTTATCTAGGATAACATTCAGCATTAGGCATCTAATGATCTCCTAGCTAGAGAACATCACTAGCACTATCTCTGAGATTTGTATTAGAGGTAGGGTTGCTGCCTTTCCCGTGTTTGCCCAGGACCTTCACTTCTTTACCCGTCCTGAGAAAAGCATCACGTAGCAACCTCATTTCCCCTCTCGTTTGTTCCAACCACTCAGCATTCATCGTCACCAGTGTACTAATCCCCGGCCTGATCATCTGTCATCATCTGCATCTGTTTCTCTCTAGTTCATGGCTTAAGTTAGATGAAATATTCATCAAAAATAAATTAAAAAACAAGAAGTTCTGGCTCTTTGTACGCAAAAGATAAAGAAATGAGGGATGGCTCAAGACTTTTCAGCATTTATACTTAGTCACTTTGGCTAGTTTCTAACACAGTCAACTGTAATAATCCAAATGTTCTAATTCACCAATATAAAACTTTCAAATGTTTCTTCTGTAATGACTGGTTAAGAAATAAGAAGTATATTGAGTAGGTTAATCCAGTTGTTAGAGGCATATATTTGGCTACATGCAGCATATGCCTGGCAAAAGCTTTAGCGAAGCATAAAGGAAGAACCACTTTGCCCATGTCCATGCTCCAAGTAAAAAAAAACACTTCAATCTAAAAGACAAATATAGGAAATTTCAACATCTATGGTGTAAAGCTGCTTTTTTGAACCATAAATGTTCCTGTAAACTTCTTGATATTTGATAACTTTAAATGTAAACTGCTAACTGCTCATAACGCGACTACAATCCATGATGCACCCACCACCCTGCTTCACAGATAAGAGATTTTGGTGTTGCTGTGCAGTGCCTGTCTTCTATTCAACTTCTATCTTATCTTCCCATAGGACATCGTCCCTGAAGCGCTGATATCTCATAATTATAAGCTAGCTAAACATAAAACATAAAATTGGGTTTTCGTTTCACTTAGGAGCAGATTAAAATAAATACTATGCTAATAGCAGGAATGTTATGGAGCATGGTGTGGTCTCCACTTGCCCATGAATTCACAAAGATTCAGGAATCATAGCCTAGACAAATACAAGCATGTTATTTAGCGGTGTGCTTTGAGGTCGCCCTAAAGGCCTGGAACGTATTTGTTTGTACTTTGGCTTTCAAAACAGCGTCAACTTCCGCCCACCAAAACCACTGACTGTCCCTTTAAAACAAAACTGTGCTGTGTTTAACTTAGCACACCTTCGAATTCTGGGACCTTCCTAGACAATCAGGTTGCACTGCAGCTTTTCTGGTGCAAAGGTCATCCCTACGGCAGTGCAGGAGCAGAGGAGTTAACAGTAGACCTGAAGCAGAGCTTACATATGAAAGCGTGCAAAAGACAGAGTACGGTTTTATAGACATACCGTTTGAAACAAGCATCAGACAAAAAAATAAAACAGGGTCACAAAATATATTACATATTAAAAATTCTGTATACATCTGTATATAAACATTTTGTATATATATTATACATTTTGTTTATACAGTGGGGCAAAAAACTTTTTAGTCAGCCACCAATTGTGCAAGTTCTCCCACTTAAAAAGAGTGAGAGACAGACATCTTGCTTGTTTGTAGGTGACCAAATACTTATTTTCCACCATAATTTGCAAACAAATTCTTTAAAAATCCTATAGTGTGATTTTTGGATTTTGTTTTCTTATTTTATAGTTGAGGTATACCTATGATGAACATTACAGGCTTCTCTCATCTTTTTAAGTGGGAGAACTTGCACAATTGGTGGCTGACTAAATACTTTTTGATAACAATAATTATATGATTTTAAAAGCCATAAACCTTTGACTCTCAAAAGCAAAGCAGCTCTAATGCACACACCACCGTGCTTCACATGTAAGATGAGGTTTTGCGGTTGGTGTGCAGTGGCTTTTTTATCTTTTGTGTCTTATCTTCACAGAGAATCTCATACATGAAGTATTGTCATTACTAGGACAAAGTAGATACTGAAACATTTTTATTTTGCATTACATTAATATTATTTATAAATGTATAATTTAGGTGGAACCTTTTAGTGAAGTGTCAACATATTTATACTTAAAACACTTACTACTTACTGTGCATTACTGTACATTCACAAACATGCAATATTTATCATTTAATGAGACAGAGTTTTAAACCTACAGCAGCATTTCTTGTTCCTTCAGAAAAAGAAAATAAAAATGGCCAAGATGTACAGTACAGTATATCTGTCTATGTATATCTACATCTATACAGTATCATTTCAAATAAATCACATGTTATCAGGCTGGCTGTATTTAAACCCGTGGTTGCCAGATCTAAATTTCTTTGATCATTTCAGTCGTGGTCTGATACCTCTAATACAGGACAATGTCCAATATTATAACAGTTTACTGAGGCTTTTTTTTTTCAATGGCAAAACACACAGTTGGGTCAGTTGGTCAACTAATTAGCAAACAACTCTAGAAAAATAAGAATGTGTAGTTAGTAAGCTAAAGTACTGCTTATACTAAATGTGTAAGTTGTCTAAATCAGTGTAGTGGAGATTAAGTCATGGATTTTTAAACAATTGCTATAAACAACTTAAATACTAACCCACTCTAGCGGCATAAAGGGCATGGTTTAGTTGCTTAATGATCTTTAAAGTGAATGTTGATAGTGTCATCAGATTGACACAACAGGAGCTTAAAATTTCCATTTCAATTTCAAAATTCTTATGGCGTGAGGCACAGTGGTTTAGTGGTTAGCACTGTCGCCTTGCACCTCCAGGGTCCGGGTTCGATTCCCTGCCAGGGTCGACTCCGATCTCTGTGTGCATAGAGTTTGCATGTTCTACTCATGCTTGGTGGGTTTCCTCCCACAGTCCAAAGACATGCAGATTATGCTAATTGGCATTCTCAAATTGCCTGTAGGGTGTGAGTGTGTGTATTTATGTGCCCTTCGATGGATTGGCACCCTGTCCAGAGTGTACCCCATCTTGTGCCCTACAGGATCAAGTGGTATAGACGATGAGTGAGTGAGTGAGTGAATTTGAATTCATACTGTATGGTAATTCCAGTTCATTTGGGTGAGTATGATTATTTGGATCAGTAATACAGTAAAGAACCTTTAGAGTCAGTCCTTTCGGCACACGAATGGCTTACCATTTTGCAAAATCACGATAGGTTGGCTGAGCCGTTTTTTTTTTTTTTACAGAGACAATGCTGTAATTATTGTTGGGCAATTTAATAAAAAATGCTTCAGAAATATTCAGGCAGGAATGGATACTGTATTTGCAAATGCACATGTGTAGTGCCTTCCTGATTATTAGTTATTGTAACAGATTTTTAAATAAAATTCCATGTAATCTTATACTGTTAATTACACACAGGTGCTCGATTTAATTAAATAATTTTCGGTACAGTACTTTAGCCAAAGAGGGATAATAATCTGTTAATATATTGCAGACAATTAAAAAAAAAAAAAGAATCTGTGACCTCGTTGATAGTAAACATATCCAAATACAGTGCTGCCACCTATTGGACCCATTCTGAAGTACAGCAAAGAAAATGGTTAATGATAAATGACAGAATGTTAATAATGCCATGTGGTTGTATTTTCAGATTTAATGGTGTCTTTAAGAGTACATATTCTTCATTTGGGAACATCAATTAAGATCTCTATGCAGGATATGTTATTAATGCCACACCTAAACTCTTAGGGATAATAAAAAAAAGTTTCTTAGGGGTTTGAATGTTGAATATATTTTAAAGTGAAAATGTAATTCACAATGGTACGCCTTCATGTGGTCACATACTGTACGGAAAATTAATATGCACACAATTTTAAAAACACAACCAAAATTATGCAAAAGAAATGACGTGGGGAAAAAATTTAAACATTTGCACATGTGAAATATTTATAAAAGTATTAAATAAATATTTATAATACCAAAATAATAGATGTACTGTAGCTGTCCTACGTCAAATTGAAATCGTCAAAGTTGTTCCTCATTATGGTGTCTTTTACAGCCGAAAAGATTAAACGGATATTTTCTGTGTCTGTGGCACAAGTGAAATGCGAGTAAAGGCGTCTACAAGCGTCTGTGTTCAGAGCTTCATACATTTGGAGGATGAACTTCATGGCTGCATCTGGATCATTCTCTGGACCTGGGTAGGGGAAAAAGGTTTGCAATGTTGTTGACAGTTTTAATAAACTTAATTTTAATTAACTGCTATAGGAAACATTGTTCTTTAAAAAAAACTGATTTGTCTAGGTCTGATTTAAAAATGATAAAATATAATTATATAATGCTAACCCTTAATCTAAACACCTAACCCTAACTCTGATATTACACGTAAAATGTATGTGTGTTTTAGAAAGGTTACTTGACTTATCTGTTATATAATTTAGCTTAAATGTATGTATTGTATACTTTAGAAATACAGTACTGTGCGAAAGTCTTAGGCACTATATTATATGCTTTTGTTTATGTTTATCATGTCTGCATAATTATGTACAAAATCATTCAGTATTTCCATATAAAACTTAAGAATTCATAAATAAATAACATTACAGGATAATGTATGCATGGCTGTAAAGAAAGAAATATAGTACAAGACAGACCAGTTTTTAGATGGAAACAAAAAACCTAATGTACACTCTTGGGATTTGCATAAAAATAGAAAGAAAGAAAGAAAGAAAGAAAGAAAGAAAAAGTGTGACAGAGTTACCAGAAGAACTCATATTCTCCAGCAAGCTCAGTAAAACCTAACAGATGTTTTCTTATAAAACTGCACAAATCTGTGTCTAAAACTCTTGATTTTAAGCAGTTTTCACACCAAATATTGACATTTTATTTTATTACTCTTTATTGCTCTTTATATAAGTTTCTTTTATGCAGAAATGTTTCAAAAGCATCTTTTGCTTATGCCATATTTTTGTGCTCAAGACTTTTGCACAGTACTATAGGTAAAATAGATGTTAGGTTTTACTGAGCATGGTAGAGAATATGAGATCTTCTGGTAACTTTGTTGAGTAAGTAAAGTGAGTGAGAAGAGATAAAGTTATTAATTAGACAAACCTTATAACCATTTTAATAATTATATTGCCAGTTTACTTGATTTGACCTGACTTAATTTTTTTGCCTTTCCTTGACTTGTTTTCCTGTGTCTTGACTTGAATTGTTTTGACCTGACTTGATTTGAATTGACTTGCCTTGATTTGACTTGATCTGCGTTGATTCAACTCGAGCTACTCTGCCTTGACTTAACTAACCTTGACATGTCTTGACTTGATTTGACCATTTTTGATGTAAATCCTATTGATGTCCAGTTTTATAATGATTTCACAAAAACAACTAGGGATAAGATGTGTGAGAGCTAAAGGTAAATTGTCGAAATTAGATTTAACAGATTTATTAACCAACACTGCTAGAATGTCAATTCAAAGGAGGCAAGCATTTCCACTAAAAGTTCACGTGGGTTTGAGTTTTTGGGTCTGGAAAGGTCAAATGTGTCTTTATTTGTCTAATAGACACTTTATACCTGAATATGTTTGTTATTTGGAGCTGCCCATTATTTTCCTGTATCTAAGCAGTCTAAACAGAAGAGAAGCAGTGCCATAGTACGATGCTGCCACCACCAGGTGTTCTTTAGGTATAATAAACTGTCTTGATTTGATGTCTAGCCACCTAATCTTCATTTTTGGTTAATCAGAATCGATTGGGTGATTTTTTTCATCCACTCCACATTTAAGATATATGACCCACTTATTACTCTAGTCATAAGCTAGATTCTTTTTGTTTTAAAATATAATTCATTTACAATTTTTCTGTATCTCAAACCAGTCCCATTCCCTATACAGTAAATATAATCCCTACTACTACAGTAACAAATTTCTTTGATTTATCCCCTCAATATGCCAAAGAGTTTTGCACAGTACCATATATATGATGTGATTTCATAAAATTGTAACTTGTTCATAATTGTTTCTACTTCTTTCAAAGACAAAAAAAAAAATCACATACGTGTAAATCCAAATAGGAAAAATATATCAGTTGCTGTAGATTTCATTATGAATGCCTGAGGAAGTGTAAATCTACACATTATTTTCTGGTTAGGATGCTCAATCTGGAGCCTTATTCTTTTTTTTAATAAAATCTCTGATGACATATGTTTTGGGAGATTCAAAGTTTAAAATTTTAATTTGCAAATAAAATAACAACCTTCTTGATTTATCCTACTGTAGTTATTTAAGCAGGATTGAGCACTTAGACAATACTTTTTCAGCCATAATTAATACAGTTACACCCATCCGAAAGTAAAATGATTGAAGGACCAAAAGTTTATACCATGACCACCGTAAGCACAGCCACACACTCAAGCACTCAAGCTGGGAAATGCAGTTTTTCATTTATTTTATTTTGCATGAATCATGGAAACATGATAAAATCTATATAAGTTTAATTCAATTGAATCTGCAACTTAATTATCCTAGCTATATTACCACCAACACCATGGCTAGACCAGCTAATTTACCAAAATTACATATCAAAAGCATTAACGCTCCTTGCACCATCTAGCTATTTCTAACTACATTGCTCAATGTCTCACAATTACGCGAAATGTTGCTACAAATCACTACGAATGAACAAATTATGGTTAGTTATACAGACACAGTAAGATTGTGGCTTGCCGAGGTGAGTTGCGGAACTCGTAATTATTTGTAATTTGCCAACATGGAATAGAATTTTTAAATAAGAGTATGAGTGCTAAAAACAATCATGGTCAGAGCTTTGATAGTATGTTTCCATGGCCTATTTGTGCTCATTTGTGGCGTAGTTAGTCAATCGTGGGCACCTATTCTGTAATCATGGTACTATTTTCAGTACTGTGCAAATGTCTTGAGCCACCCTTCATTTCTTCATATTTCGCTTCCCACGAGACAGACTTTCTCGTATTTTTATTGTGGTCTTGAGGAATAGTTCTCCATTCTTCTTGGATTACTTTTTTTGTCTCTCTTTTTTTTTTTGGCAAGATTTAACGTCTCATTTTCAGTCTAATCCCTGTACCTGAGCAGTTTCAGGGCAATTGTTTTCTCTTTGTTAAGCCACACAGTGACCTATGAATCATTCAAGTGTGACAAAAACATCAAACTTGAGGCATGAACCAGTGAGAAACAGGTGCAAATGATGACAGTTGATCAGGTGATTAGTATACTGGTGATGTTGAATGTGGAGTGGGTGGACAGACGAGAGGGGAAATGAGGTTGCTGCTGAGGCTGTTACATAAATAACTGATTTTTAGGCACTTTGCAGCCTGTTGCAGTGATTTTTTTTCCCATTTGTTCCCATTTCTTTGATTTATCCCCTCAATATGCCAAAGAGTTTTGCACAGAACCATATATATGATGTGATTTCATAAAATTGTAACTTGTTCATAATTGTTTCTACTTCTTTCAAAGACAAAAAAAAAAATCACATACGTGTAAATCCAAATAGGAAAAATATATCAGTTGCTGTAGATTTCATTATGAATGCCTGAGGAAGTGTAAATCTACACATTATTTTCTGGTTAGGATGCTCAATCTGGAGCCTTATTCTTTTTTTTAATAAAATCTCTGATGACATATGTTTTGGGAGATTCAAAGTTTAAAATTTTAATTTGCAAATAAAATAATCTAGTAAGTAATCTAAAATGCTCTTTAAGATTATCTTTTGAATGTACAGACGTATCTGCTGTAGATATGATACTGTATTATGTTGTAACCTTTGCTATGTTCCTGGAATTTTAATTGGCATATAGTTTTATTATTATTTAGTAATTCTTGTGAGTCATTCATCGCACATTTGCTTCCAGCACTTGAATGAGATGACATTGGAATGCCGTTGCAATGCAACTTTCAACCAAGACAAAAGACAAACATGAAGGTGTCATCGGTTTCTGTCTGATGATGTAAAGACTGTCGACAAGTAACGTCTCCAAAACAGCAACACAAACAAAAAAAGGATTTTCATTGTGGTTGTTCATAGTTTCTCTGATGACATATGATCACCCACAAATCTTGCGTATAAATTATAGAAAAGTAAAACACTTATCCATAGCCATGAAATAATTCAGTTGAGTAAGTCTCATGCATTTAAATGTCAGTTTTATATTTTGTTCTTGTTTCTGTCAATGAAGTCTTTTTTAATCCTGATTCAAAATTCTTAATAAACAGAGCCAATTTCCAAAATACCTTAATTTTTTTTTACTTCACGTAATAATATGCATACTTTTCAGTACCCTTAAAGTGCCCCTATTATGCGTTTTCAAATATGATCTTTCATGCAGTGTGTCATGTAGCTGTATGTGAACATAAACT
>JAQQZS010000017.1:4709426-4731598 GCA_030068045.1 Platyallabes tihoni | reverse complement strand
TCAGATGTGTAATGAGATAAAAATGTAAGTCGCTCTGGATAAGAGCGTCTGCCAAATGCCTAAATGTAAATGTGTGTAGTGCGGCAGGAGGTGGCATTTGGAAAAGATAACTCATGCTTTCTGAAACCGATAGGAATTTTATTTTCCCCCCTTTCAGTTAAACGCAAATTAAATCTAAACACAGATTTTACAAATCGACCTGTCCTGTCCACCCTGTACAAGAACTCCAAGCCCTCAGAAGTGCAATTATCTCTCAGAGGCAAAAAGTTTCGAATTCCGATCTGAAACTCATCCATGTCACGTAGACTGACAGGCAGACAGATACTTCATTGAACTTAACCATATACCAGATATAAATGACCAAATACCAAAATGACTGAGATCTGAGTTGAAGAACATTGGATTTTTGCATTTAACTTGACCTCCTGAGTTGGATATAAATCCCAACTAGAACTATATACCAAAATGAATGAGATCTGACCTGAAAAACATTGGATTTTTGTATTCAGACAGCCATTGAAAAAAAACAAGAAAAAAAGAAAAGTCTTACTTGTATTACGGTAAAACAAAAAAAAAATCGGAATAGAGTCGAGAGTTCAAACTGGTAATATGAACGCAGCCTATACCTTACCGTTAGTGTCAGTGTTGCTGAATGTGGTATCTTCGTCCTGCTGTTCAATTTCTGTCTCCATTGTCTTCTATCAAGGAGAAAATAGGAAAGGGCTCTCCTCTCCGTGGGAAAACGCTGTGGCATAGAAAGAATTGTGTATATATGTTAAAAAAAAAACTGATACAGTGGTGTATATGTGAATCTGAGTTATAATGTCTGAAGATAACACAATGAACAGAACACTCAACAGTGCTGACATGCTTAATCAGTAAAGGGATGTCAGGGTAGGAGGACATGAGGTGCATTTTAGGGTTATAAAGTGGATAAACTGCAAAATATTCAAGGACTTGGCTGAAACACATCCTGACACTATTTGACTCAATGAATAAAAATAACGTGATTTCCAATCAACAGATGTCTGTATAAGCCGAGCAACAGGGCCTGATGCTGTGCTTCAAAATGGTGCGCGCGTGTGTCTTAACATTAGCAACATGCTACCCTGCCAACTGCCTCAGCCCTGGGAGTTCGAGTTTTAAATGTTAAATTATTTTTAAAAAATAATAATAATAAAATAACGGATCAAATTAAACCGTTCATTTCACGTGCATGCAAGTTTATTTCGCGTTTAAAACACGTTCTTCAAACCGAAGCGTGTACTCTGGTGCTCGCTTGCGGAGACAGAAATCACAAAATGGCTTGCGGAAAAGCCTGCGCTTGACGTTAGCATCTCAGCTACTTCATGAGCAACACCGTTAGCTTAAAAGCGTTCAAACGGTAAACGAGTTACAGTTGCCTGGTTGCCGTGACAACCAAACCCTCGCGTCATTAAATAGCTAAAAGCTAACAACATCAACAAAAAAAACACTCCGTTTTTACGTCTTGCTTAGCACGCTAATGTGCTAACACGCTAGCTAACCGGAAAGGCTGCATATATCATTACGCTAGCTGCTAATTAATGTCGACGGACACCTCCATTAGCTCCTCATGCTCCCTACAACGCTCTTTTAATGTATTATTGTATATCACTACTCGAAATATATATTTGTTTTATATTCTTTATCCTGTAAATGAAATTACAGACCTGCTAACGGCGCCACTCGGCACTCCTATATATATTTTTCTGGGCAAGAAATCGAGCTACGCGTTCAATCCTGATTTCACTGCATATTTACACGAGCGTCTGTCCTAAGCTGTGATTGGCCAAGAGAGACGCTCGTGCGAATCTATTTCAAATCCCGATTGGACAGATCAGCTGTCAAATAAACGTTTAAGCGCGGTATCCAAGCTGAGCCATTCGTAGAGGAATGTCAGTTAAGCAGATATCCCGCCTCCTTGATCTGCGTTAACGTTATCGTCATAGCAACCATTTAAAGCGATTCTGTATTGTATATATGCAATTCATCTTCTATACCACTTAATTAGTACTTTATTAATCCCAAAGGAAAACGGTAATTTTCACATAACCCAGTTAGGAAGCTGCAATCAGAGCACAGGATCAGCCAGGATACACCACACTTGGAGCAGATAGGGTTAAGAGCCATGCTCAAGGGCTCAACAGTGGCAACCCAGCGGTGCTGGGGCTCAATGTCCCAACCTTCTGATCAAAATAACCAGTAACCTGCAACCTGCAGTACAGAGTGATATTTTAGGCATGCCATTTAGCCATTTAGTCTTCAGACTGTCGGAGGAAACCAAAGTACCCAGAGGAAACCCACCAAGCACGGGGAGAACATGCAAACACCACACACACAAACAGAAGGCGGGAATCAAACCCAACCATTGAGGTGCGAGGGGACAGTGATAACTACACCACAGTGCCACCTGGAACTTATTGTTTATTCATAATATTTTCTGAAGTCCTCCTCATGTCATGTCAGCTTCAATAAAATGACAACAAATCCTGTTTCCACAAGGTGGACTACCAGCATCTGATCCATCAGCACACTGGAGGCAGACATTACTCAAATAATCATGATGATCTTAGCTACCATCTTGTTTTATATAATACTAGAGGGTAACCCGGGGCGCCACCCACATGCATATATAATGTGTAATAATATATATTAATTTAGATTTAGTCAAAATGTTAAATTTTACAGTTGGTCTATTTCATTGTCACATGAGCATCGATTTGAGCATCTATTTAATTTAATCTGGTTTCCCCTAGTCTACTCTAAACATACCTATTCAGGCAATTCTGAGCAACAAATACAGCAAGCAACATAAAACTACACAATGTACAGTATAACATACTGTAATAGAAAACAGAAAGCTGCCTGTTATATTACGCATTGAGACGGCCAGGGCTATTTATTAGCTGACTAAGCTGTGGACTGTGCAGATCCATCTAAGTGCCAGTATAATGTCATAAATGTCGTTGTTTATCCTCCAGCACTGTAGGTTTGTACATCTGCGGTTCATCAGATACACAACAGTGGATATCAGCACTTCTTTTCTATAAATAAAGACTTATTACAAGTACACAAGAGGCTCCTGAAGGAATGGCTGTTTTCGACTGCTATAATGTAAGCCATAACAAAAAAAAAAGCTTTTTTTTTTGTATGGATGTCCAACTAAATGAAACATAACTATAAATGGATATGATATTTATTGATGCTATAAAATTATGATTGTTGTATAAAGACAGGGATAAAACACTTGTAGAAAGTATTCAAATTCAGGGTGGTAGCAGTCACTCTGCCTGGCATACGAAGGCATACAATTCTCTACAGTACATATTCCTTACATAACAGTATCACAGAGCTGTCCGAGGTCACATAGTCGGGGTAACAAACTGCATTGTCTCTCAGCAGTGTTTAATTCATTTGATGCTCATTTGTATACTGCTTATACTTTATGTAGGTGTTAGTTTCACAACAACACTGCCATTTTGTTCCTGAGTTTCCTAACTACTTTATACTGTTATATATTGTTTTAATTCTGAGGTAAACCTATAAATAATCTTCATCGCCCTCTTGTGGTGAACATCTGTTAAAACACCTCATTTCGTTCTGTCCATTGTGTGTATATTTCTGAAACTCATTCTCCCAAGTTTTTTTTTTTTTTACATTTTTTTTCATTTAAAGAACAGAAAATATATTGTAATGTAAACCTTTGATGTACATGAACTGAAACTAATTTGTTAAGGCGCTGTATCACAAAAAATATATATTAAAAATTTATTTTAATAAACTTGTGATTTGTTCATTTTTTAATTTTTTCTTTTGTATATGTAATATTGAGGATCTGTTAAATAATGAAGTAAAATGTTATATTCCAAAGACCTTACCCAAAATTCAAGATAATTATTTACACGCAGGTGAAAAGCGGTCAGCACTGTTGCTCCGCCAGGTGTGTGGGTTTCCTCTAGCTACTCTGGTTTCCTCCCACAGTCCACAAACAAATTGAGTTGTGTTTCTAAATTGAATGTTTGAATGCAACATGAATTAAAAAGAATGCATTATATAGCTTTTAGTTTTAAGCTTATTTATTAGTTTTGAGGTTATGTTATTATTACTTGTTACTTGGAAATTAATTAATTCATTCTAAATTATTCTAAAGTATTCCATATACATTTAAGCCACTTAGTCATTTATGAAATTATTAAAATAATCATGTGGCAGCAGATCAGGGCAGTGGTGGCTCAAACGGTTTAAGCTCTGATCAGAAGGTTCTGCTCTCCCACTGTTACGCCCTTCAGGCTCTTAACCCTATCTGAACCAGGGCACTGTGTCCTGACTGACCCTGCTCACTTCCACCAGGAAAAAATTCACTCTGCTGAATGGTACATGTGACACATAATTTAATCATAATCAGTGCACAGGATAAACAAAATGGATGAGGACAATGCATGCGTTCGTAGTAATTTGAATTGTTGCATGGTTGCTGGTGCCAGACAGACGGAACTGAACAGTGCGAAACACAAAAACTACCCAGTGAGAGGCAGTTTCATTACCTTGTTGATAAATGAGAATGGCCAGACTGCTTTAACATGGTTTACAGGCTGTAAATAATGTCTTTTCACAATCATCATGAGCAGAAAAGCATCTCAGAACACACAACACGAAAGAACAGGAATCAGATGATGCTGTTGATTATGATGATAATTAAGGTTTACTTACCATTGAGATTTTTAAAAAAATAGTCTTTAATAATCCACAGGTTGTATTTCCATCTCAACGTCTAGCCTTACTCATCAGATAAACATTAAATCCAAACTTCATGTTCAAGTTCATAAGTTACGTTTAAAATCAATCAATCAATTAATTAATGAATTAATTCTATTTTTTGATCTACAATTTAAAGATGCATTAAAAAGTATTTTTGTTTTAGGCTCTTTTATTAGTTTGGAGGTTATTTACATTATTATATGTGAATTAATTTATTTAATCATAATTATTCTATACTATTACATATACTAACTAGAGAGGCACATTTCCTGAAGAAAATGTGAGTGGTGCTTGCCGTGGCATCATATAGCTATGGTGTCATAACTATGACATCATAGACATAGCTATGGTGTCATAACTATGATTTCATAGCTGACATCGGTCTCAATGTTAAGTCTATGGGACTTTTTGGGTCAGTTAATTGCCCCCGCCCACCCCTTAGAAAAGTCATAGCACACCATTCCCGAATATGCTGCATGATTTAACGCCTCATCCATGGGTCTACAACAGACGGTGTGGGACTAGTTACGCGCCAAACTTTCATACGGAAGAAGAAAAAAAAAAACTAAAGAGGGAAAATTCCTGAAGAAATTTTAAGTGTGTCTATGCGACTGCCGGGTCAGCTCCCAGAAAAGTCATAGCACCCCATTCCCGAATAAGCCGCACGGTTTGCCACCTCATTCATGGGCCCACGACAAACTCAGTCAAAGTTGGTCTCAATGTTAAGTCTATGGGCGGTTAATTGCCCCCTGCGGGGGCAACTAACCCCCAGCCCTCAGAAAAGTCATAGCACCCCATTCCCGAATAAGCCGAACGGTTTGACACCTCAATCATGGGTCTACGACAAACTAATTATTCGCCAAATCCCCATTATAAGTCAATGGGGCAAATTTGGGGACCTCTCTTGCCCCGGGGCGTAAAACTTATACCCTTGTGCGGGGTATCTCCTGACACAGGTTGCAAACCTCTTCAAATGTGGTAAATTTCTCGTTTCTAAAAAATTCCCTCTCTGCTCTACAATCCGTCAAAGTTGGCCACAATGTTAAGTCAATGGGATTTTTTTGATGCGGTTAATTGCCCCCTTAACCGCCAACCCCTTAGAAAAGTCATAGCACACCATTCCCGATCGAGCCGCACGAAACGGTGTAACATACGTGAGTTTTCTCAAAACTGCGGGGCAAGAAACGCTGCAAAGATTTAGGGCTATAAGAACCCGATTGCACAATAATTTCTAGGAGAGAAGAGTAATAAGTGTGCGCCTGCGCCGACACACTTAATAAGGCTGTAAGATAACAATAGTAGTGCTTCGCTTCGCAAGCACCACTAGTAATGCTTTTTGCAATCATGGTGAGCAGAAAAGCATCTCAGAACAAACAACAAGTGCAGATCCATAGTGAAGATCACATCAGAACAAAAATCAGATGATGATGATGATGATGAGGGTTTACCTTACCACGGAGATCTTTTTAAATAGTCTTTGAAAGCCCACATGTTCTATTTCCATCTCAACACCCAGCCTGACTCATCTAATAAACATTAAACACGTAAAATAATATCAGGTTCATAAGTTATGTTTAAAATCAATATTTTTATTTGTTTATATATTTATTTATTTATTTATTTATTTAATTTACCTACATGTTGTTGGGAGCATGCAGTATGTATTAAAATGATGCATTAAAAAGCATCTTCACATAGTTTTGTTTTGATCTTTTTTAATTAGTTTTGGGGTTATTTTATTTTGACTTATTACTTGTGAATTAATGTATTTATTCTAAATTATTCTACAGTATTACATTATATGCTTTTTACAATCATGGTGAGCAGAAAAGCATCTTTCATAAGACACAACAAATAGAATCCAAATTGAAGATCACATCAGAATGGAAATCAGATGATGATGATGGTGTTGGTGATGGTGGTGGTGGTGGTTTATGCACTGAGATCTTTTTTAAATAGTCTTTGAAAGCCCACATGTTCTATTTCCATCTAATCACCAAACCTTACTCATAGAATAAACACATAAAATAAGCTCATGTTTACAAGTTATGTTTAAAATCAATCAATCGATTCATTTATTTAATTTATTTATTTGACCTAGATGTTGCAATATGAAAAAGCATCTTTATATGTTTTTTTTTTGTTGTTGTTGTTGTTTTAAGCTCTTATATTAGTTTTGAGGTTATCTTATTATTACTTATTACATATGAATTATTTATTCTACAATATTACATATACAGTACTTATAATGTTTTTTTTGCAATCATGGTGAGCAGAAAAGCATCGCAGAACACACAACAAGTGAAGATCTAAAGTGAAGATCACATCAGGTGCCACTTGTATCAGCCTAGAACAGGAATCAGATGATGATGATGATGATGATGATGATGATGATAAAGGTTTAATAACCACTAAGACCTTATTTTTTTTTAATAGTCTTTGAAATCCCACATGTTGTATTCCTATCTCGTCACCTAACCTTACTCATAGAATAAACCTTAAACACATAATATTATATAATGTTATGTCTGAAATAGAATAGAATACTGTATCAAAGAGATATTATTTAATTGTCATGGAATAGTCTGATGTGGGTTATGTTGCTTTGCCAACGCAAAGATTACTCTCCAGCACTGGCATTTCTGCTCTGTAGTTATTCTTTCCCTCTTAGATGCAACCCATCTTGTGCGTCAAAGTGCACGTCATCCCCCGGTAACGGCTGTCAGTGGATTGGGCTTTTGTTGAAGGCGTGCGACACACCAGGCTCACACGAATTCACCAAGAAAAAGAGAGAGAGAGAGAGAGAGAGAGAGAGAGAGAGAGAACTTTTAAATGTAAAGCAATCTTGCAATGAAAATAATATCATGCCATTCCTCATCTATCAGTAGCTACACTATATTTGGCACTGACATGAAATCAGATGTAATATTACTGTCAATACAAGATGTGTTAATCGATATCCTCGTGCAGGAAGCTCCTCTGCCTCACACACACACGCGCGCGCGCGTTCGTTCTGTGCTGGATCAGGCGCCATAACCCCGCGTGCCACGTTATAACATACCCACTCTGCGTTTTTATTATTATTTTTTTCTTCTTCTTCAGGAGACGTGGATGGTGGAGTATCGCCTGCGTGGACGCGCAGCATCACCATCAGTACATCACTACATCACATCAATTCTCCTCCGCGTCCTTAAATTCTCATTAATCTTTGTGTGCATCATCGCATGATGCTCAGCTCAGGATATGTTTATTATCTAGTGTTTATTTTGCCAAATCAAAGGGTCAAACGTTTTACCTCCTAGTCTTGCTCAGGGGGGGACAAACAAACGGGAACGGGAGGCGGGATCGCAGCGCCGTCAGCCAAGCGCTTTTGGATAGCCGTACTATTGGTCGGAACCAATCCGGCTGCGCTCTCATCTCATCTCATCTCAGCCTCTCTGCTCTGCTTTACGCACTCTAATACTAAAAGACGCGTTTGCTTGTTTTTGCTTGTTTTTACAAAAACTCATCACCTGAGATCAGTGAGAACAGTATTACCCTGGCACTGTGTGTGTGTGTGTGTGTGTGTGTGTGTGTGTGCCGACACATGATGGTGTGATTCCAGCCTTGTGTGCGCGCACACAGCAGAAGGCCACTCGCTCCGTGACAGCAGTCTTGCCTCCCAGTCTCGGCGTCTTTGCGCATCAGATTTTTAAGGATTTCATTAGAATAAAGACGAGAACTGAAGGATATTTCGGGCCCGTCCTCTTTTAACCACCCTATACCCGCACCTCTCTCTCTCTCTTTCTCTCTCTCTCCCTCTCACACACACACACACACACACACACATCACTGGGGCATTAAGACTGGAGCTGGTCGCAGGGTTTACCGGAATGGCTCGCTGGGGATTTTATGGGATTTTGATGGGGCTCCTGAAGCTCGGCTCTTCTTGTTATACATCTTGTAATTGTAACGCCTCGAGGATCACTTGTGTCTCTCAGGATCCAGGAATCGAGGAGTTTCCTACCCTGGTGCCGGAGACCGACATGGAAAACATCACCGAGATGTAAGTAGCAGCTTGGGCTTGGATCAGAGAGATGCAAGGAGACGTGTCGTGCTGCGTGGATTGCTCATTGCATGGCTTTTATTATTATTATTATTATTATTATTTATATAGAATATCTTCCATCCTGGATGATGTTCTATGACATCCTGATAACCTTCCCACAGCCTCCTGGTTCATATTCATCAGGCTTAATGCAATTTCATTTATTTTATTATTAGAAGGGAATCCAGGATGCTTATTAGTATTTATTTTATTGATTGGTCATTCATATACAAAATCAATATCTGTATATTTATTTATTTATCAACATAAAAGGCCGGGCCTGTGTGTGTGTATATATATATATATATATATATATATATATATATATACTGTGTGTGTGCGTGAGCGTGTGCGCGCGAGTGAGAGCTTAAGCGTATGTGTTGCGCGGGTGTGCGTGTGCTCGCGCCAACGGGAGCGCGCATCTCCAAGGGGTGGGTGTTATGGTAAATAAAAGTAGATGCAATTTACACTAGACGAAATCTACCGTAATTAGATCTTCTCCAGCTTATGCAGTGAACACAATAAAAAAAAAAACTAAAAAAAAGGATAAAAATTATACTTTGTATCTATTGAGATCTAATAAATCTGTGTGATGATGATGATGATGATGTACTGAAAACAGTAGCCTTTCTGAAATCCACTGCATATGCATGAAATGTGGAATAGAAATGTAGCCTATGTAATGGCAAAAAAATAAACGCACCTATACACCTATACACACACATATACAATTTTTTTTTCCATCATGGTGTGTGTATGTTTCAGTTGAGAGTCTGCAGAGCAATAGGCATCAGCGCCTACACAAATATGTCACTCGGTTGCCATGCCAACGGCGCGGCGGATCTACTTCAGGCGCATGCGGAGCAATCACGTCCCTTTATCCGAGAGCTCCTATGGCACAGTCGTAACTGCAAAGAAAAGGCCAAAACGTACACAAAATAAGAGCATTAGAGATGTAGGTACCTTTAGAAATAAAGGTACCTTGTCAGTAATGGTACCTTTCCTGGTACCGTTAATGGTGCATCTGTCGTACCTTTACTATAGTTGTAGGCCTAAGTAGGCTCGTACCTGGAAAGGTGCACGAGAAAGATCCATGGCTTTAGTTACCTTTTTGGAGAGGTGTAGAGTGTTGTGTTGACCCGTCACAGCTCCAGGGTTTGTTCCTGATGTGATGTGTGTGTGTGTGTGTGTGTGTGTGTGTGGAGTTTCTGTAGATGTTCTGCCTCATGTTGGTGTGGGGGTTCCTCTGGGTTCTCCCAAAAATGGCAGCAGGTGGATTAGATTGGTTAAGTTAAAGAGTGTGCATATGGTTACGTGAGATGACACATCACCGTGACCCTGACAAAAGATAAAGCACTTACTGAATGTGATTGAATGAGTGAGGTATTTACAGTTTGTTCAAAAGTTTATGGTGACCTAAAGTACAAGATCATCACATTAGTCCTTTTTGAACATCATGTTTCAGGTGTAACCCCCATTTGGTGTTACTCTTCTGAGAAGGCTTTCCACTAGATATTGTGCTCATTCAGTCAAAAGAGCACTATAGAGGTCAGGCACTGATGTTGGGCGAGGAGGACCGGGGTTCATTCGCCATCCCTCTTTATGCTTAAGGTGTTCAGAGAAAAAAACATTGAGGTTTGAGTACACTCAGCTTCTTCCTCACCAATTTTGGCACAACCATTTCTATGGTTTGTGCCTCTTAGTTCCAGTGAAGGAAAATTGTAATACTACATCATACATTACACAAATATTCTATACAACTCTGTGCTTCAAACCTTGTGGTAAAAAATTGGGAAAGAACCATACATCAGTGTGACAGTCAGGTGTCCACATACCTTTGGCCATTTAGTGTATTTGCTACCAATTTCTACTATAGATATACATTTGATAGTACAAATCACATGACAAGGAAAATAATATCTTAATTTCTTTACGCCTTACTGTTTGCTTCTCTATGATTTTATAAGCAGCAAAAGCCAGTTATTAGCCAGTTTAATTGGCTTCACTTGACTAGAAAGAATTGCAGTCAAAGTGGAAATAACGTCATCCTGCAATCAACTCATTGTTGATGAACTTGATTGTTCGAAAAAGGTTGAAAGCTCTATGATTGTAATAAATAGACAAAAGTCTCTGAAAAATAATATCCACAAAATCAAATCTGCACTGACGGGATTTGTGGATTTTATTAACTGTAACTGCAAAACATTTAAAAACACTCCAGCTCATTCATAGGAAGATAATAAATGGTGCCGTAAAAACGATCAGTAATCATAAAACTTGATTCTTTCTGTTTCCAGGTACATCGCCAATCAAAATGGACTATTTATACTCAATGAGGACTACATGAAGTTTTACACAAATCTCAGGAATTTGTGAGTATTTGTCATCATTGGTTCATTGAACTTATCCTCCAAACATTTTATTACTTTTATACCGTAATGATTTGCAAATTAAAATTTTATTCCTGAATAAAGAATGACAGGTCATGCTTTTTAAACATATACATCCGATACTCAGATATTCCACAAATAATTAGGACAATAACCTATTAAATGCATCATTTTAAAAAATCATTTGGAACAGTCATTTTTGAACTCATCCGGCTTGATCGGAATGTAATTTCAGTTGAAATGAAAGCGGTTGTGTGAACATTTGATAATTCCGTTCAATAGTTAAATATTAGTTATTTTAACACTTGAGCTCATCTTTTCCCACTTGATGAAATAAAGGCATTTCAAGCATCTAACCATCATAGATGAGACTGAATTCTTGCAACCAATCATGACACAGAAGACAGAATACATCAGAAAAGAAATTTAAATTAAACCGGTGGCACGGTGGCCTACTGGTTAACACAGTCGCCTTGCACATACCTGTACAGGTTCCGGGTTTGATTCGTGCTCTTAATCTCCTGGGAAAGGCTCGAGACCCCCGGGACCCTGTATACAGGATAAAGTGGTATAGATGATGAGTGAGCGAGTGAAGACATGAAGACATAACCTAACCTAACCTCAATGCTGCAGAAACAAACTTTCTTCCGCTGTTAACTTTTTAGCAGATAAAACATTTAGCGGAACGTAGAACCACTTTACGTATGCAAACAAAGTTCAATGATTTAAGCGAGTAAATTACATCAGATCAGAATCCGTGTAAACAGTTCAGTTGGACGCTCTGTAATCAGAATAATTTCAGTCAGATTAAAGTATATAAACCTGCAATCTTGTAAATGCACTCCTGTAGAGCTGATGTGCCAGAAAACTAATCTACATCTTCTACTGTACCTAATCAGTGCTGTGGTATAATATTCTGTTAAACACGCCCCAGACATTAATTTCTACTGTTTTTTGTGATTTTGTGGTTTACTTAACGTTACGATTCACAACATTGATCAATATTCTTAAGCTGAATTTTGGACTTTATTTTGTCATTTATTTATTCATCAACGGGTACAGCATATTTCCTGTAAAATGTATGCTTCCATTGCATTCATTTAAAAGTAAACAGCTTTTGGATGGTAAAAAGAAATATAAAACAGATCGCAGCTCTAATAAGTAATTGTATCTTTTTAATGAATAGTTAATTAATTAATAATTAATTTTAGGATGTATAAAAGAAATGTATAATTCCAAGGCAGAACCATGGAGGGTTCCTTTAGATAGATGGTGAAAGATCCTTCTAAAAATAATATTTATATAGATAATGCAATAAGTTTTATGAACAACAATCAGCCGTAACATTACAACTATTGACATGTGATTATCTCATTACAACTGTCAAGGGGTGGGATATATTAGGCAGAAAGTAAACAGTTCTCAAAACTGATGTGTTAGAAGCAGGAAAAGTGGCTAAGGATATGAGTGTCTGTGACAAGTGACAAATTGTGATGGCTAGATGACTGGGTCCAAACATTTCCAAAACAGCAGGTCTTGTGGGGTACTCCCAGTAGGCAGTGGTTAGTACTGTACGTATCAAAAGTGGTCCAAGAAAAGACAAACGGTGAAGGTCATGGGCACCCAAAGCTCACTTGGGAGCAAAGGCTAGCCTGTAAAGTCCAATCTTATAGATGAGGTATTGTAGCAGAAAGGTGTCAGAGCACACAGGGCATCACAGCTGGCTGTGTACGGGGCTGAGTAGATGTAGACCAGTCAGGGTGTCCATGCTGACCCATGTCCACCAACAAAAGTGTCTACAATCCGCCCATGAGCATCAGAACTGTAACCTAGGTGAAGGCTGGAAGAATGTGGCCTGGTCTGATGAATCACATTTCTTTAACATCATGTGGACCTGCTTTTAAGGCATGCAAAGCTTACCTAGAGAAAAGATGGCACCAGGATGCACTATGAGAAGAAGGAAAAATCAGGGTGTCTAGCAGCAGGTCATGAGTGGTCTAGGAAATGTTCTGCTGGTCTAGGAAATGTTCTGCTGGGAAACCTTGGGTCCTGCCATTCATGTAGTTGTTACTTTAACATGTACCAACTACAAACCAACAGGTTTGAGAGGGGGCTCCAAATGGCGCAGTGGTAAAGTGCTTGCCCTATCATCCGGAGATCCATGAGTTCGATTCCCGGTTGATGCTGTAACCCCTCGCAGCCGAAGGTCTAGGACCTGATTGCCCGAGCTCTCTCAGAGGGGAGGGATGAGAGGTACTTCAAGTCAAGTCAAGTAGGCTTTTATTGTCATTCCAACCATATACAGTTTGGTACACAGTGAAATGAAACAACATTCCTCCAGGACCAAGGTGCTACAAACATGCAACAATATAAATTAACAACACAACGTAAATTAACAACACACTTTACTGGACCCAGCTAGCTAACTAAGAGATCTAATTTGCAAATGTGCAAACAAAGAGCTACAGAACAACGTAACACATTACAGTACTTTTTTTTTGTGATGATTGAGGTAGTGGGAAGAGAAACAGTAGCAGCAATGATTGTTGTCATAGTGCTGTCCTCCGAGTGTGTTACGCCGCACCCAACAGTGCGTGAGCAAGCAGTTTGAAAACATGACAGAGTTCAAGGTGTTGACTTGGTTTGGTCCAAATTCCCCAAATCTCAACCTTACTGAGCATCTCTGGTTTGTGCCCTCCGATGTACAAGTTCAATGCATGGAGGCTCCATCTACTAAATTTATGTTAAATGACCTGCTGCTAGACACCACAGCACACCTTCAGAGGTCTTGAGAAGTCATCTTCATGACAGGTCAGAATCAGAAGTTTTTTTTTTTTTAATGATATGGCTGAAGCACCTTTTTCTATTTTACTATCAAGAGTAAGAGATAAATGAGAGAGTAGATTTAAACATAATTATTCAAAAAACTGAACATATAGTTTAAAATCTGAAAAAAGAACAGATTGTTTTCAGAAAAAGGAGAAATGAAATTTATGGGCTGACGGAGCTGCGTATTTTTGGGAGGAAGTATGAACCCGTTCAGAGGGTTACTTCCCTGTCTGGAGAATCTGCCCACACAAGGGCAATAGGTCGTTAATGTGCTGTGGCATGAACTTTTATAACAAATACCAAGAATTAGTGAATGAGATCAGATGGGTATGTGTGGTGGGAAAACGATGGTGGTGAGGACATAGAAGGTGGTGGTTCTATTCCAATATTATCATCAGTGTCAATTCAGTAGGATGTTGGTTTCTTATTATACAAATATTGATATTAATGTGTTTAATGCAGAACAATAATCAACACCGAACTGACGTCTGTATCTACAACAGCCTTTGTCTACAATTCCAAACTTCAGTTTTTGTAAGTACATTTTTCCATTTTCAAGTCAAGGAGTAGAACTGTTCAGTACGCAGTGTGCTGTAAGCTTTCATTCTGACTTGTAGGGATCTCAGAGACAACAGACTTTCAACCCTGTCATGGACAGCAATTCGCAATTCCAACATGTCAACACTGTAAGTGTTTCGTTGCACCGGAGTCTTTAATATGGACACACACACACACACACACACACACACACACACACTGGTAACACCTCAGCATATGGGTGAACTGCTACTAAACAGTTAAAACCTCACAATTATAATATGTACAGGTTGCTGTCCGGGAATCCGCTGCAGTGTACATGTGAAAATATATGGATCAAGTCGTGGTTGGATCCGAGCGAGAGAGATCAACTCAAGTGTGTGCAAGAAGGCGGAGGACTGCGGATGCTCTCCAATATCACTGTCCCTTCATGTGGTAAACCACTGACTCCATTCACATGTTCTTGGAAACACTAAGGAGAAAAGTCTAGCTCGAAGTTCACTACGTTGTGTATGAGTGTCATTTCTTTGTTTTTTGATCATACAAATACAGTAAGATGCAATTTTTTTTAAAATAATGGTTTAAGTCATGTTGTCAGCACAAGTGGATTACTTGGCTCACAAAACCCATTTGGAAAACAATGCTGTGGACTTGATTTTGTTTGGATCTGCTTTTTCTCATGCATTTTCCCTACGATACCTCATTGTCAATTCTGTGAACTTTCAGCATAGCCGGATATCTCTCCTGTAACTTTGAAAATGCTTAACACAACCAAAGTAAATACTGGCGGTGTTTTTCCAGGATGGAATAATTAATTTTTGGTGATAAGGATAAGGCTGGACGTAACAAATATAAATGCTGATCAGTAGTAGTAGTATACAGTATATGAAGGTATTCTGTAAAAAAAAAAAAAAAAGGCTTGAATTCCAGTTTTCATTCCATAAAGAATCAAGTAGACACATTTGATTTTTCATTTCTGAAGAATAAAGGACAGCAAATGCATTCCTAACTCTTCATTGTAGTAATGAAGTTGTAATTTGCCCTTCGGCCATTTGAAAGGTTCATGAAATTGATAAAATTCATCTTCAAGTATTTAAACTTTAAAAAAGCAAAATTGACAAATTTCGACCTTTAGCTGTGATGGATTACTTTGGCCTAGCTGAAGAAATCATTGAAAATACATTTATATTTCTCACTTTCTAGAGTTTCCACAGGTCGAGGTTGTCCCTCCTGTTGTTAACCTGATGGCAGGAAGTGATGCGATAGTGGCATGTAGCGCTTCCGGATCTCCTGCTCCTATGCTCTACTGGAATTTAAACACCACTGAACATCCACCGCTAGCAACCAATCATGAGGTAAAAACACATCCCTAAGTCTTCATACCACAGTGCTGATAAATTCTCAAATCTGATTGGTCAGCAGGTGCAGACTTAGTAGGAACCCTAAGGTACTGTAGGGTGACTGTGGGAATTCGGCTGTAACGACATTGTGAAAATATCCATTGTTTTTAATAGTTAGAACGACTTTGATAACATGACATTGAGATACAGTATTGCTGAATGAATGTTGCAAATGCAACCTCCAAACAACGAAACTGTAACCTTTATTGGGAGCATTTATGTCAATAAACATGTATTTTCTCAACATCTAACCACATCCATGGTCCCTGAAGTTTCTAACAGGGCTTAGAATTCTGATCGGCACAGACATAACAGCTTCACACACACGGCTTGTGTATCTCATTATCATATTTCGTCATGATATTAGTGTGATGTACATCTTAGCTCCCAAGTTACTGGATGTTTGCGGGATTCATTGTTATGTACAAGTCTTTAGGAGCACCAACAGCTTGTCCACTTGTGGTCTGGTGGTAATGGCATAGTGCTCTGCCCAAAGCCACCAGAGTTTAAACTCTGCTTAAAACCTGCTGAGATGTCATCAAAGTATTTCTAACCTTCAAAAACAATCAAATACCAATGCTGTCCCAACACCCATAACGTTGCCAAATTAACATCACCACAACATTTTGACAACCAGAAATTTCTGCTGGGGAAGTAACATCAAAAATTGTGATGTTTTCTGAAAGGAGAAGTTTATTTAAGAATTATAAAAGTAATCTCCAGTGTCAATGCTTTGTAGCTATCTAAAGCCTTCAGAACTTCAGCTCTTTCCGATGACAAGCAGCGTTTTTGTGTCTGAATAGTTTCAAGAGAGAAATAAAAGAAACTAGTGATGGAATGATCACTTATACAGTAGTGACAATAACATAAGTGATAACAGGAAGTAGCTTGCCATTCCACAACATTAAAAAGAACTGTGAATTGTTAAAACAGTATGCAATCGATTTACCCTTCCTAGGAAATAAACAACTTCTGGGTGAAAACAGTGGTGCCTCGTCACCAAATATTGTCCACAAATAATTACATTATTTTCTAATAATACCATACCCTCAAGAGTAATTTTCATGACTAACCAAAGTTTTCAGGACTAATCAAAGTCCTCTGCCATTCGTCCACTTCAGAATGTATTGGATTGTATCATAAAACCTGAAATGCCCTGTGTATAACCACAGAACCCTCATGCAAGTCCTAACCACTCTGTACCACTGGTACATTAAGAAGAAGCACTTAAACACTTAATTGCCATTACACCCAGTAATGGACCTGTTAATCCCGATAAGACGCTCAGACCGCGAGAAACTGGCTCTAACTCCTGAAAGCCCCATGTTTTGTATTAACATTTAATGTAACCAATATAATATTTACAACAAAGCGTCTCTTGTGCCTGCTTGGAAACAGCAGTCTGTGGGATACAGATTCCTATGTAGTAATGCTGTTAGTTAGAGTTATGACTTACAGTCAGTGCTTATAACTTTACCTTATGTGCTTAAATAGCAAAAAATCTGTAGTGTCTGTAACCATGTCAAATTCATCTTGCAATACCTCAACAATTTTTCATTTTAGAATAACAAAAATCTAAATTGGCCAAGTTTCATCTGAATGACAATTAAGATCATTGAAAGATTTGAATTTAGAAAAAGTTACAGACACTACAGACATAAAATGACAAAAAATTGTATTTAGAAAAATGTTTTTTTTTTAATCTGATGAAAATATGAATGTGTATGCATTCACAAAAAATGAGGCATGGATCGGGGGATAAAAAGCATTAATTATTATGAAAATTAATAATAATGTGTTAGATGATCTTATCTGAAAAATTTACCACCAATACCATGTTTTGAGCAAGTGTATTATGGATTTTCCTAAACTATACGTGATAAATATTTGTGGTTAGGACTTAAAGGTCATATATTTTACTATTTCTTCAAGAAGTTAACATAGTTCCCAGGGCTCCCCAAAGTGTGTGTGTATCCTAATGCTCCAGCTGAAATAATCCTCTGATGATATTTCTTTTTACAGCAAAGAGAACAGCAAAGCTGAGCAACATGCTTTAGGAGGAGCTCTTCTTATATGAGGTCACACTGCGGGTTTTGTTCATGTTTGATTTTGTTTAAAACCTTTGGAGGTTTAACTCCAAAATCTAGTGCAATTAGTTGCCTTGAAAGCTTATGTTTCCTTGACCTTTATTTTTTACAGTGTAATGGAACCCCATTTAACCCCAGGGGAAGTTTAATGTGGAAGTTCAAGGATTAATAACACATTGGGCAGAATCTGGATGAACAATCAGCTTTAAATTTCGTAAAATCTTCTTGCATTTTTCCCTCAACCAGATGAACACAATTGACCTGCAGTCCATGTTGACACTGAGGAACCTCTCCCACAGCGACAATGGCCGAGAGATCACTTGCAGCGCTGAGAATATTGTGGGTCAGACTGAGGCCTCTGTCATCCTCAATATCCTCTGTAAGCACTCAGTCGTGTGTGTTTGTGTGTGTGTGTGTGTGTGTGTGTGTGAGTGAATATGAGATGAACTACTTTGCTGCCATTTATTGCACTGAGGATGTATTTAACTGTGTGTGTTAAAACAAGCAATTTTGTTGCACGTTAGTGGGCTCGTATGCAGTTTCTTCTCTAAACCACCAGCCCTATAATTAGTTGTGTTGAAAACGAGTCCTGTGAGACTCCGCTGATGGGCTTCTTTCTAGCATTAACTAAAGCCAAATATAAGTAATGTACCAGCGGCATTATTACCAGTATTTTTACTCCATACGTCCCATTGTGTTATCCAAAGTGCATTTTATTTACTGCTTGTTTGGTGGTTTATTGTTTGGGCTTATCACCCCTTACGTTCCAGAAAACCTTTATATTTCTTACTGTTCTGTTCAATTCCTACTCCTAGTATCCCCTCTGTACTTTTCCCTTTCGTCACATTCTTCCAAACCGAACAGCTTCTAAATCTCACTACACTCCGACTTCACCCCTCTGGTTTGTCTCCTGCCATGACCCGTGGTCACAGTTCCTCTCCTCTCCTTTTCTTTCCCTTCCTTCTCTTCCTCACCTTGCCTTTCACGCCTTTCACCGGGCTCAGTCCCGCCGATCATCCTGGACCTGGACAAGCCACTGCGCAACCAAGACTGGTGCATCCCATTCAGTGTGACGGGGAATCCCAAACCTGATCTGCTGTGGTATCATGAGGGCCAACTCCTGGAAGAGCAGGACTACATCAAGACTCAGATCCATGAGTCAACAGAGAGCGAGTATCATGGCTGTCTGCACCTTGATATCCCCACTCACATCCACAATGGTGTTTACACTCTGTTGGCCACCAACGAGTATGGCGAGGACAAGAGAAATGTCACCGCACACTTCATGCTCATCCCTGACGTGGAGCACTCAGGGGCAGGTGGGCAAATCCTTCACAAATGCAGGCATGAAGATGGTTACAATTTTGCATATTAATAAACATGAAACTAATTGAAACCATCTGCTTTACAGGGTTCTACTACGGTAAGTCACTTTATCACAATATCCATGCTTATAATTTCCTTTTCTAATCTAGAAAATGTGGCTACAGTATGTGAAGGTTGCATTACATTGACTTCCACTGGAGGGTTTCCATCCCATGTCAGACTTTTATACTTGGACTGTAAGATAGTTTCCGCTGATATTCCCAATGTTTCAGGAACATGCCTGTGGGGCTGTGGGGAAAAACTCAAGTGTTTAAAAAATACTTACTTCGTAGACCACCATATCCTATACAACATTTGCCAGACGCTTCTTGTCCAGAGCGACTTACATAAGTGCTTTGAAGTTTTCATCGTTAAATATATCTTGAAACCATGTTTAAAGTCTACCAAGAGAATTTCTCACTTCAAAATGAAAGTCTAAGGTAGTTTGCAAAGCCAACAGTCAATAATTGAACATTTGACAGCAAAATGAGATAAATGACATTTTCAGATTTTTACTTTCTTGGGGAGAATTATTGTCCTCTTACACACCAGGTTATCTATAACAACAAATGTATAGTTTTGAAAATCGCTATTTGTTCTTCAAAGCCTCACAATACATGTCCCCATTCATTCTTTCCTTTACACATCAGCCGTCCTGGCCCCTTTGCAGAAAAATAGCCCCAAAGCATGATGTTTCTACCCCCATGCTTCACAGTAGATATGGTGTTCTTTAGATGCAACTCAGCATTCTTTCTCCTCCAAACACGACAAGTTTACCAAAAAGTTATTTTTTGGTTTCATCTGACCATATGACATTCTCCCAATCCTTTTTCCAGAACTTTAATCAGTCTTCCCAACCTGGTGCAGGTCTACAATTTTGTTTCTGGTGTCCTTTGACAGCTCTTTGGTCTTGGCCATAGTGGAGTTTGGAGTGTGACAGTTTGAGGTTGTGGACAGGTGTCTTTTATACTGATAAAGAGTTCAAACAGATGCCATTAATACAGGTAACGAGTGGAGGACAGCCATCCTCTTAAAGAAAAAGTTACAGTTCTGTGAGAGCCTGAAATCTTGCTTGTTTGTAGGTGACCAAATACTTATTTTACAGATAATTACAGTCCCTCTTTATTGTTAGCAAATTTATTTTCTCTGAGCTTGTTAAAGTATTTTTTTAAAATCTGTATATAAGTATTAATATATAATGGTGAATACATACTTGTGATTTAATAACATTCTGTCATATTCTGTTGGTTCGCTTAGACACAACTGACATTCCAGGTATGTTTGTTAAAATCTTATTCAGTGGTTACTTCTTACTATTCACAAAATCTTGATTAATTTTAGAAAACATATTTTGTTTTTACTGTTGTTTTTTTCCCTTCAGAAATCCCAAAAAGCCAAGAGGGCAAAGTTGCTGTAAGTTTTAACTACATTTAAAATTTCCATACTGATAAATGCATTATATTACATTATGAGGTTCATCTGGTTTTTGTTAAAATTTTTATAAACGACTAGAGCAGAACTATAACTAGGTGTTTTCCATAAGAATGAACTCTTATAAAAAATTTTTGCATCTTTGTTCCAGGTTTATGCTGTGGTGGGGATCGCCGGGGTCGCGCTCACTGGGTGCATCTTAATGCTAATCTTTCTGAAGTATGGTCGAAGCTCGAAGTTTGGCCTGAAGGGTAAGAATGCGTCACAGCAGCTACTGGGACGACTTTAAATAAAGTTCTAGATTTTACAAGAATGTCTTCAAAGACAGCTTATCTCATTGTGAGATTAGGTTTAATATGCGGCTCGAAGGCAAGCAGTAGTTTATAGTTGCTTATAAATGATATGTGTGGTGGCATGGAAAAAACCTTGAGTTGATGAAATTTTTTTTTGGAAGAATTGATTTATACTTTTTAAATAATTTAACTACAAATGTTAAATGGTTTAAAATTGACAAATTCTTTAAATATACACCAAAGCTTTTGAAGAAAATAGAAACCAGCTGCAGCATAGTAGTTGGCACTGTCGCCTTGCACCTCCAGGTTCCGGGTTCGATTCCATTCTCGGGGTACTCCGGTTTCCTCCCACAGTCCAAAGATATGCAAGGTTAATTGGTGTTCCCAAATTACCCATAGTGTGTGAATGAATGTGTTTATGTACAGTATGTGTGCCCTGCGATGGATTGGCACCCCAGCCAGGGTGTACCCCGCCTCGTGCCATAAGTCTCCTGGTATAGTCTCCAGACCCCCTGTGAGCCTATATACAGAATAAAGCGATATAGATGATGAGTGAGAGTGAATTTGGATGAAATTTGGAGAGTGAAAGTAGATTTGGTTGGCCCTTTATTGGTCAGTGGTTTGTTTACTGAAAGTCTGCACCTGTTCTGTGTCTCGGATCATTTCAGAGCCTTATTTTCAGTTCCACATACAGTATATCTTGTTTTTGGCTTTTTTTTTATTATAGATCATCTTCACTCATTGTTGCCATGAGGACTAAGCCTTGATTCTTGAATTTGGCAAAATAAATAAGGCCTGTTACATGCATGTTACACAAACGTGTGGAAAAAAAAGGAAAAAAGAAACTTGTGCCTTATTTGTGCCTTATCACTTTAATAAGTCACTTTTTTTATGCACTTTGCACAACCACTGTATATCACTTTCAAATATTTCTATATTTCTATATTTTGTAATATTTTTCTATCATGCCCTTA
>JAQQZS010000017.1:4636759-4647150 GCA_030068045.1 Platyallabes tihoni | reverse complement strand
TATATATTATTTTAAATAATAATAATAATAATAATAATAAAAAATTGAGAAGACACCGTTTAATCGATTCTTTTAATTCTTCATGTCTCTTTGTCTTAATCCTTGGCTTGTGAGCCTCATTTCATTTCATCATTAAATGTTAATTAAAGAAGCTGTATTAATGAGGCGGCTCTGGAAAGGGTGATGTATTAGAAAAGAAAAAGGGGGAAACATTTGCTCCATCACTGTAAATGTTAAAATCATACAAGCATTATGAATACGATGTGTATTTTGAAGGGATAATAATAGCAATAATAATCGTAATAATCATAATAACAATGATAAAAACGAAATTGATGATAAACATTCCTGTAAGGCACAGATCTACCCCTCGCTGAGACCAATTACAACTTCTACTTACAATCTGGATTGTTTAGGCCACGCCTACACCGGCTTTAAACCTGAATACAGAGTTTTGGAGCACTAAACAGATCCAGATCCAGCGAGTGCCATTCCATCACGCCCCTAACACACGTGTGGTCACTCACCTATCCTTTACTCCTTTATTAAATCAGACCTGGATTTTTCCGCTCCTTTTCCCCCTCCACCATGCGGACTATTTAGCGTTTTAGCTCGGTTTACCTCCTGAACACTTTGGCACATTGTTTGAATTCTTCCTAGGCACTGTGAGGAGTCGTTTTATTTTAAGGCGCTTACATAACACACATGCAGAGTGGGACTCAAGGAACAACTCGACCCGGATTCCAGAGCCGGCAGGAAAAAACAAGAAAAATGAAAAAAAAAAAAAAAAGTATAAAACAGGTCCAATGCCGCTATACGTACGGCGCATTTGCTGTCATACTAATGAGATGAAGCGAGCCTGATCATTTCTTTCTTTTTTTATGCGGAAATATATAATCAGCTAAAGAGGAGGCAGATGGGTTTATTATCCAAAAGCCAGACCACAGGGCTCTACTCATCACCAGTAATACCCTGAATCCAATCAATATTCATCACCGAAATAATATTACATTACGGAAATGAAGTCACAAACACACACACACACACACGCACACACATATAGAACAACAATAACAGTAAAAATCAGGCAGAATTGCTTATTAATGGCACTCAAAGCCTCCATTAGTAAATTTTCACCATACTGATCTAACCACGCTGAGCGTTACGGTAAATGGATGGAAATACGGTGAGGCGAAATATGACTAGCGATGATCACCCCTAGCAACACGGAGCGTATTAAGTTTTGTCTGTAATTTGTGAAAATAGACCAATTAGCCAAAAACATGCAGTAAATTTGACAAAATCTGATTTTTTTTCTTAATATCGGGAGTCTATATTTAGAAGATTCAGGATGTCAGGAGTCCTGTATTGTAAATACCCCTGACTAGCTGCGGTTACATGGACCACACAGTATTTCCTCAATCCGACTTGGGATTCGGACTTCCGATCTGATCCGATCTCGTTTACATGCTCAAAGCATTTATTCTCCTGTTCTCTCTCAATAAAGCACAATCTCGGACATTGATTTTAAAACAGGAGGAAAGTTCAAGAGGCGCTGAGCCGTTAAAGGGAGACGGGAGGAGAAAGAAAATATGTAGGGAAAAACAATACAGATCCAAAATACAGGTCAGTTTAAGAAGAGTCGTTTCTAAAAACAACTTCTAATATCACATCCTTAAATTTATTTATTTATTTATTTACTTTTGCTCATTCTAGTTACATTTGTTATACTTCCCATCTCCCTTCGACAAATCCCGCCTTCTCTGTTATAATCGGTCCTGAGATTTCAGTCTCATCCATGATTGGTTAGATGCAAGTGAAATGCGAGCTCTTACTCTCATTTTTTTCGTGACAGTCATTCCCAAAATTAACAAGGCTGCAGCTCAGTTTGAAATGTGAAAATCTTCAACAGCCCACCAAATAATTTAAACACAACTCTGATCAACATACAAGACTAAGGATAATTACAGAATATCACATTATATCCCATGGCTTTGTTTTAATATATTTGGTTACTTTTTTAAATTGCAAATACTTAGTCAGAAATACCTAAGGGGAATCTTAACCCTAATTACAAAATGGAAAATTCAAAACCGTTGATTTATTTGGTAAAAATGATGCCTCGCAGCCCAACTGCAGTACTCTTACGTCCCACTAGGAGACCGCAGCCCACACTTTGGGAAACACTGATACTGTACAGTACAGTACGTATATTGAATTTTAGGAGCCATGTACAGTAAATAAATCAACTCTAGCTTAAGTTTTTGTATGACTCCTCTAATGACCCCTGTTAAGGTGAATAAACATTAATGAAGCAATTATAATGGCGTAATTATATAATGAAGTCACCATAATAAAAAAAGTATTTGGTATTATAAAAGTATGAAGGATAAGCAAAACTACATTTTGGCAGTTTTGAAAAACGCGTTTTTTTTTTTTTTTTTCAATTGAAGCAAGAACTATTACAAGCTGTTACAAAATATTTTGTGCACTGTGTCTTTAATTTACAATCGTGTTAAAAAGCACACACGCCAAAGTTTTATGATTATTATATAACCTTGAATTTTGCAAAACGCTATAACTCCACCTACCACATTTTTTTGTCATAATTGTCATGTATAATAGATCAGGCTGTAGTTGTGTTTGTGGTCATCTAAATATGAAATCTGGTGATTATAATAGTGATGGTTGAGTTTGAATTCAACGAAACACCCGCTAGTAATAGTTTAGGCTTTTAAAACAAGAATAGCCATTTTCAACAAAAAAGAGTTGTTATAGACAACAATTCGTGACTGTGAACAAAAATTTGCCAAAAGCAGCACAAATCTGAAGGTGGCTTTTATCTTGTTTTGCTGTAAAACTGTTCATATGTTAACAAAAAACTGCTTTTACTGCATCACTGGGAGCATAAGGACACTATCTGCCGACTTTTTGCAATCATGACCTCACAGAAGCCTGTGATTGGCTAGTATTGGTGTGACTGACTGACACTATATATATATATATATATATATATATATATACTACAGTATATTGGCAAAAGTATATTGGCAAAAGCCTGCCTTCATATGCATATGAACTTGAGTAACATTCAATTCTTAATCCATAGAGTTTAATATGATGTTGGCCCCGCCTTTGACTCATCCATGTCTTTATGGACCTTGCTTTGTGATCTGGTGCGCAGTCATGTTGGAACAGGAAGGGGCTGCCCCCAAACTGTTTTCACAAAGTTGGGAGCATGAAATTGACCAAAATGTCTTGGTATGCTAAAGCATTCAGAGTTTCTTTTACTGGGAAGTAAGCAGCCGAGCCCAATGACTGAAAACAACCCCACACCCAGTTCCAACATGACAGCGCACCAGTGCACAAAGCAAGGTCCATGACTGAACTTGACTGGCACCTCACCTGCACCTCAACCCGACAGAACACCTTTGGGATGAATTAGAGCGGAGACTGCGAGCCAGTTCTTCTCATCCAACATCAGTGTCTGACCTCACAAATGTGCTTCTGAAGGAATGGTCAAGAATTCCCATAAACACACTCGTAAACCTTGTGGAAAGCCATTCCAGAAAAGTTGAAGCTGAAATATCTGCAAAGGGGGCGGGGCCAAAATCATATTAATCCCTATGCATTAAGAATTGGATGTTACTCAAGTTCATTTGCATGAAAAGACAGGGATTAAAAAACACGCTGGCCGTACTTACCATTTTCAACATCTTGGTTTGAGTTGATTAAATTTAACTGGATTCCAGATGACCCACTAAGAGGTTTGTACACTTTTTTAATCCAGGACATGTTTATCCCATGCTCTGGTTTTTGAATGAGTTAAAAAGTTCAAACCGACATATATTTCCTTTTAGTTCCGGAGATCTTCGGCTAAGATTTTTCGTGGTGATCCGTTGCCGCGACTCGTGACACCACAGGAGACGATCTGACTGGCCACTAGACCAGTATATCTGGTGTATTCTCATTTGAGTTGAATATTCTCAGCTGCATGATGCTGCTACGCCATCGTGCATCGTGTCCTGTGTTGCGGCTGTTGCGGTATGCGTTTAATCACCTGCGTCTTCCATTAAGAAATTAATGGCGCAAAGATGATTTGCGCTCGGAGGTTGATGATTAGCTCCGGGTCGAATCCGATTGAGTATCCATGTTGCACAAGTTGGAGCTATGGACGGCTTTCATTCCTAAATTTAATCAATTGGGCACATTAGGTCCAACTTCACATAATTTATGGGTTTGCTTGTTTTTATATATATTTTATTATTAAACCCATTTCATTAACGCTACCAACTAGACTAATTAGGCTAATTACTACACAAACTCAAAAATAACTATAACCACTATGATAATGATAATGGTGGGTTGTCATTTCCACCACAAGACTGTGGATCTCCCGGCTATGTTTCACAATCCCAAATTTTGAGAGCCGCTGCCTTAGGGCATTTCTCTGCAGTTTCTCTCAGACAGATAGCTCCGCAGTTGTAGCTGCCAAAAGCTCTGCTTCTGAACGTCTTGTGATTCTTCCATCAATAATCCGGCAAACCTAATCCAACTTTTGATGAGCGTACAACATTTGCAAAAGCTTAGAGGAGTTCCTAACTCAATAAACGTCTATCATGGTAGCCACTTAGCGATAATGGATTTCCCAGCTCTATTGTTTCTATGCGCTTAATGCATGGATGACAGAGAGGCAAGCAGCATGAGGGAGTGTGCGTGCGTGTGTGTGTGTGTGTGTGTGTTACCCAAGCTCTTCACTCCGTTTCTGTTTTCTGCTTGCCCAGTATTATATAATCTCAAGCAACTAAAAGATGGAAGGAAATAGAAAGACAGAGTGGGAGAGAGCGAGAGAGAGAGAAAGCAAAAGAGAAAGAGCAAATCTCCCTAGATTCATTACAGATTCACCTTGCTTGGCTGGATTTAGGACCCGAGGGCTTTACATTTGGCACAGCTGATGAGCGCGCTCCTTCAGAGGCTTTCTAAGTGATTCATCACCTTGTTCTCCATGATATATAAAATCCTGCCATGCTACGGGGCCAAGCACTAAACACTGTAGCCAATAAACTAAACAACCACTTCACTAATACATATAATGTACTCGTCTAAATGCTTTTGATTTTCACCGCTGTGGCGATTAACTGCAGGTCCTAAATTCGCAAGACCGTCTAGTCAGCAAGACCCCATTCCTGCAGATTCCCGCTGGCCATCCTGACTCCATATGGGAGCATTTCGCTCTAATTTTCTGCTAATTCCATGCACTCGTTCTCTCGCTTTCTGTCAGATGAAACAGCTCTGATTATAATTACAATCCAGCCTGCCAAAACCTTTTCAGTTGACTACAAAGCTTCAGTGGAATAAACACATCAAAGCCACGCTGGAAGCAACACAAATAGAAAATTCACACTTACCATATTCACCAAAGCGGATGCTTAATTCAACTAGAACTTAAACAGCTCCAGGGCCTGGAAAATCTGGATTAAACACAGACTACTACTGCTGTCTATATAGATTCGACAATCTGTTGAGTATTAAGCAACCATTTGGATAAAACTTGTTTAAAGTTTATGTGCTGCAGGTCACCAGTTCCCTCCTGAGCTCTGGTTCATGTAGGGTCCGGCTGAGTTTCCCCCCTGGCTCCTATGGTTTCCTCCTTCCAAGCAAGGTGCAGTTGTGCCTCTAAATTATGTATGAGTGTGTGTTTGTGTGTGGCATCCTAAAATGGACAACCACCTCATCCGGTGTATTCTCATTTCGCACCCAGTGTTCCAGGGACCGGTTCTGTATCCAATGGGATAAAGCTATTACTTCAGATGAATGAATGAATGAATGAATGAATGAATGATTCACTTGCCAATGTGGATTTACACCTTTTTTTATGATTAATGCATACTGGAATTACAGTGTTCCCTTATACATGTTTTCATGGTGTACATCTCACCTTGGCTCACCATCTGTTCTGAAACAGCAAGCAACAAGGAATCTCTTCATCCTTTTTTTTATAGTATTATAAGGATTTTTCAGTCGGATCAAGTTATGTTAACCTAGTGCATTTTTGTATTTATTTTAAGTTAGATCTTGGCAACATTTTAAAAACATAGTCCATTTAAAAAAAAAGGGAGAGAGAGAGAGAGAGAGAGAGAGAGAGAGAATTAAACTCCAAAAATTTAAAAATACTCAATTTACCTGTAGCGTCCTGCTTTAAAAAAAATAGGGTAAATTCATTATAAATAATTTTTTTATTAGTTTCTGATGATAAAATGACCAGAACACTTATATAATAGAATAAAAATAAAAATAGTCTTAAAATATGGAAATTTTATAATAAATAAAAAAAAAATACATACACTGCATATAACTTATTTAATAATACTGTATATATTCTGTATAACTTCCTTAAAAGAGACATAATAAATGTAACACTGATATTTAATATAAAAACACAAATGAAGGAAAATAAAAATACCAGAAACAGACTAGAAATATCCTGATTTTGTGAATATAACAGAAGACATACAAAATGTAAAAATTATTTTAAACTCATAAATAATAATTATTTTAATATAAAGAAGTCAACTTAACTAAAATAACTTGATTTCACTAGAAATTAGATTTTTTTCTATCAAAAAGGAGACATAAAAGTGTATCAATATAAAAAAAAGATAAAATTAAGCTAAATAACCTAAATAATAAACTTTTTAAAAAAAGACTTGCAAAAAGACAGATGCACAGATGTATATACTAGTTAATGTATAAATATTTTATAATACAAATACCAGTAAAGAAATAGGCTTTGTTAGATATAAATTTTTGGTTTTTAAAAAAGAAAACAAGCCAGAGAGTTGACACCTGAGGGGTACCGAAATGCACTGATAGGTACTGAAACTTACCATACGGTACTGAAGAGTACCGAAATGTACTAATACTCTGAGGTACACTATTAAGAGGTAATGAACTTTACTAAAAGGTACTGAGAAATACTGAAAGGTACTGACGGGTACTGATGGGTTTTGACAGGTACTCAGGGGTACTGAGAGATAATAGGTGCTGGGACATAGAGTACTGGGGAATTAAGAGAGATTTAGAAGCACTGAAAGTTATTGGGGGGTACAGTAATGAAATGTACTGACAGGTAATGAAAGGTACTGAAAGTTATTAAAAGGTACTAAGAGGTTTTGAGAGATGGGGTGTACAGAGGGGTAATGAGAGGTGCTGAAAGGGATACAGAGAGGAGATTAGAGAGGTAATTAGAGGGACTGTGGGGTACAGAGAGCTAGGAAAAGGTACTTAATGGGTACTGAGAGGTATTGAAAGGGAATGTGAGGTATAGTGAGGGGTACAGAAGGGTACTGAGGTGTACAGAGAGGAACTGAGGGGGTATTGATGCGGTACAGAGAGCCACTAAGGGGTACAGAGCGGAAGTGAGGAGTACTCACCGTCCCAGTTCCGACTCCAGCTCGTAGAAGTCCCCCAGCGTCTCTTTATTGGAGCCATCAATCCAGTACTCTGGGGCTGCGCCTGGCCTGGAGCTGATCATCCCCACTTTGAGCATCTCAGACGCAGTGATGCTGCGCTGCCTCTCCACCTGCGCTCTGATCTCCCGCTTCACCCGGAGCCGCCGCGCTGCGGAGCGCACTGCTGCCTTTCCGCCCCCCGAGTCGGTGCGGCTCAACACCGCTCACGCACACTACACACACACACACACACACACACTACACTACACACACCGGCTCGGTAAAACTGACCTGAACGGGAGCGACCGGGCCACTGAGCAGGGGTTCGGTGTTAAAGCGCGCGCAATACAGAGATGAGCAAAGAGGACGCGCGCGCGCCTTCACCGGAACGACCACAGCAGCGTCTCTCAGTCCGGGGGAGGGGCCGGCCGCTGGGCTTCCACTGGGTCCTACCGCCGACACCGTAACGGGCATTCAGCGCGCGCTCGCCTCAGCACCGGCGTTATGTAACACACACACTGATCTGAGCTCTCATCTCGTACACAATCATCATCATCTGAAGAAGGAGAAGAAGAATAAAAATAACACCAATTATTATTATTATTATTATTATTATTATTATTAAATATCTAAAACAGTACTGTATATACAATATGAATTTATATAATTGTATATAATTATTAGTATTATTATTACATAATCTTAAATTGATTTAAATAATAATCTGAAGAAGAAACGACAAGATCAATTGTTATTATTGATCTTTTATTATTATTATATGCAATATCTCAAAATAGTATATATAATAGTATATACTGTATATATATATATAGTCGTACATATATTTTTTTAATATCATTAAAATAATCATCTTCATCATAATTACATAATGTATTTTTGTATGTTTATTTAAAAATAATAATCTATCTATTATTATACAATATCTAAAATAGTACACACAATTGTTATAATAATAATAATAATAATAATAATAATAATAAACATTACATAATGTAAAATTTAAAATAATATGAAAAAGAAACAACACTACTACTACTTATTATTATTATTAGTGTTATTATATAAAATATCTAAAATAGTACACACTGTATGTTAAGATATAAAGGTAATAATAGTAATATAAAAATAATAATTAAACAATGTAAAATGTATTAAGGTATCAAAAAGAAACAACTATTATTATTATTATTATTATTATGTACAATATCTAATACTGTATGCAACTGATATTATAATAATAATAACAATAATAATAATGATAATGATAATAATAACATTGCATAATGTAAAATGCATTTTTAAAGTAAAAAAATTACACTTTATTATTATTATTATATAATATCCAAAATAGTACATACTGTGTGCATAGATATAATTGCAATAATAATAATAATATGTGAAACATTTATTGTTGAACCTACGTTTCTCTAAACCTAACATTTAGAACCTAACTTTTTTTTATTTTTACATTTGTTTACATTTTTTTAAAGGTTTTTACATTTGGAGTTAAAAAGATCTTTTGATTTACCTAGCAGATTGAGTAAACACTGCTGAGGACAGGCTTGAGGCCTCCCTCCCTTTCTGGACTCTATCTTGGCTTGGACGACCGCTCTGGAGCATCCCTACACAGTGCGACCCATCTGTTCTAGTCCTGCTCCTTACCAAATATCAACCTGCATGTTTCCTCACAAAACACACACCCTGCCCCCAGCTTATCCATCCAAACACCCACACATGAATGCTTTTTTTGGAATAAGGATATAGAGCTTGCTTTAGTTTGCTTAAAGGAATACTTTAGTGATTTTAAAACTAATTTAATCCCATTGTAGCAATGTGCAATTGTAATCTTGATGTATAAAAGGAGAGACATGCTCTGTCCCCTCTAAACAGGTCGAGCACTGTCTTCATCTCCTGCATGAGGACAGGCTGCCCTGCAATTAACCAGAGGGAAAGATAAAGAGAAATAAAGCAAAGAAAATGTGTATAATCACAGAAGTCGTCGGTATTGATACTATTCCTACAGACGTTTTTTCCCCCAGAAAAAGTGTTTCCAAATAAAGACTGCAGTCTTGATTTACACTGATGTGTAGAAAGCTAAAGATGAGATTTCATCCTTCAGAATCACAGCCAAGTTCACAGCCAGAAAAGTGTACAGAATATGCCTGATATAATTTGCATAATTTCTTTAAAATGAATACTCCAGTGCTTTAAATCAAATTACTGTTAATGTCATCTCCACAGATAAGATCACAGAGAAGAATAAATCTTTATTTGTATGGAGAAAACAACTAAAAAGAAATCTCAAATCTGATCTCTCCATTGCTAGTAGGAGGTTTTATTTCAAGTCAAACCGGGACTTTTGATTGTGCAGATTACCACACTGTTATGAGAGGTAGAATGTTTTCTCAGTACACTAAAGCCATGATAAAACTGCCTGCTTCACATCTGAAACGCTGGCCTCTCAGGAACTCTCTTAATGGCCCGAACATGTGGAAATGGTATGGCGCGATGTCACGACTCTACGTCGGATGTCGCAATTACTCCCAGCCGACTTCCTGTGGTGGGTGAATGGGCGTACGGGTCCCACAAACAGATGCGTCTTAACACTTGTTAGCAAGCTTACACTGTTTTTTAAATTTTTTTTTTAAAGTATTTAGTCAGCCACCAATTGTGCAAGTTCTCCCACTTGAAAAGATGAGAGAACATGTTTCTTTACTGTGCATATGACAGTAAAACATAACATGACGTTAGCGTCACTAGCTACTTCTATGGCTACTATTACCTTGTGTAGTATACCTTGCCTTTTCTGAAAAGTCTTCATTTCAGAAGGGTCAAATTTTTGACCTACAGGGAGTGCAGAATTATTAGGCAAATGAGTATTTTGTCCACATCATCCTCTTTATGCATGTTGTCTTACTC
>JAQQZS010000017.1:4602960-4619089 GCA_030068045.1 Platyallabes tihoni | reverse complement strand
GCTCAAGTTGTTCCGCGCATGCGCGATCCACCGGGTCTGGATATTTGGTCTGCCCACGCCGGCTCAATCGGGTGCCATGGTTTCGTCCCACTTTAGAGGTGTTTGGCTTCCCATAGAAGTGAATGTGTATTGCGTGGTTACGTAACATGCAACGTCACATGATCTCAACCGCGATAAGACGATAGACGAAAATCTCTACCGGTTGACAAATTTCTACCGGTTAACCGTGTATACCGGTATACCGCCCACCCCTAGGTACAGTCATTGATTATTTCCCCATAACAGCACACCCCCCCTGCTTTTGATCTTAATTACTTGTATATGAAACAAAGCAATGGCAAAATAACCTGTTCTGAAGGACAAGGCGGTGATCGGACCCCAATCTTGCTGAAACTTCATCAGGGTTTCGTCAAATTTGATGTTGTGGATGATGATCTGTCCTGATGCCAAGCCCACACCAACCACGTCCACTGCTGGAGTCTAGTACAAAAGCCATTGAGAAAACTGTATTAAACATTTATCACTTCAAAAAAAAAAAAAAGCTTTGACTTTTTTTTTTTTTTTTAAATCTCACAGAAACCACTCTGACCTGCTGAAGAACGGTCACCGCCGATCCCCAACCAGGAAACGTGAACAGAAGTTTGCTGAGGACAAAGACGTAGGTGTGTCAAGGTGACGTTCACATAACAAGCCATGCTGCACAATTACGATTTTTCCGGTCAAATCGGATTTGCGGGTCATGAAGGGTCACGTTCATAATTACGAGCGACTATTATCTGTCTCTAACGTGGACGTGACCGTCCGCCAACCCACATCAATACGTCTCTGCGCAGTGAAATCCTCTCAAACTCTGTGCAGAATGCTCTGTTCCTCTAGGTTTTGTCTGGACAGACTCAAACGTCTACTAAATCACTGGCTTTCCGCCGCCCTCCATTGTTAAAATGAAATCCCCCTGTGCATATGCAGAGACAAGAAGTCGCATATCGGAGACCACATACGAAAGTGACTCAAATCTGCTCTGAAATCAGATCTGTGTCACATTAGAGTAAAAAAAAAAAAATCTGAGTTTGAGTCACTTCAGGCTGGTAATGCACACGCAACACCAGCATGGGGAAAAAAATCACTCTCTCTCAATACAACTAACAACCATTTTTAACTCTTCAACCACCTAGAACCTGGAGAATAATTTAACTCACAGCTTGAAACCAATTCTGGAATCTGATTGGTCAAAATGTCGATTCCTGTAACATTAGCATTATCTACATGGTTCATATTAATCCGATTGCTGCTATTAAGAGATTATATGATCTATACATCTATACATATACCAATTAAGGTAACATATAGGCTTTGTTTTTAACGCAATCATTGATTATTTTCTTATAATACTAGCACACACCACACTGTATTTAAATCCTACCTATATACATTCACTTGTTCTCTATAACGCTTATCCTGTACAGCTTGCCCTTGGCGGGAGGCCTGGAGCCCATCCCATCCCTGGGAACAATCGGGGCACGAGGTGGGGTATACACTGGACGGGTTCCCAATCCATCACAGTGCACAAGCACACACACTTGCACACTCTGGGCAATTTTGGAAACAAACCCTCGACCTTGGAAGTGCAAGAATCTATAAAACTTCTTTATAATTTTTTTTAATGATGAACACTATGCTGAAAGGTTAACAAGGTGTTAGGTTGCTTTAAATCATCATACTTTGATTTGACGTTCCATAACTGAAGAGTCCCCTGACTGCTCCCAAACAAGATCTTATTCAGGTAAGTGCTCGGGTGCATAACGGCCCGGACTTCAAAAGTGGACTTGTCAAAAGAGATCTCCAAGTACACTTCTAAAAATAATACAAAAAAAGAAGAACATAGATCAAAAAATAAAATAAAATCCAAATAAACACTGTGACATCAGTGGAATTAATGTGACTTTCAAACTTGCTGTAATGTCAAAACGTTTTATAAGGACCTTCTGACTCCACGTCCCAGATAATGACAGCATTGTCCTCGTCCACGGATATCAAATGGTCTCCAAATGGAAGCAGCAGATGGACATCAGCTTGGTGGCCTTCATAAGTGTGAACGACCTGAAACACAGATTATGATACATCCATGCAGACACGTGATTTTTTGTTATTTTTAAGGTAGGAATCAATTAGGAATCTTAAAAATGTTTTATTTCTTACATTTTATTACTTGACACAAACTGAGGTCTCGTTCTGAGATGCGTTTTTTTCTGCTCATCACAGTTGCAAAGTGTTTTTTTCCTTTAGTTACTCTAGCCTTCCGAGGAAAAAAAAAAACTCGAACTTATCTGTACATTCTTTTGGATCCATCTCATCAAGAAGCATTTTCTCCTACAGATCAGATTTTTTTTTCCCCCCATACCATTCTGTGACTTTCGTTTTTCAAAATCATCTCCGATTGAGATCAGTGTTTTTCCCCTGATTCTGAGGTTTGATATAAGGTGTATGTGTATGATTGTATGCACTGCAGTACTGAGAGAGGATTGGCTGACTGGGTAACTCCATGTCTACAGGTGTTATTAACTAAGAACTAATTCGCAGTAGAAATTTTACCTCAGTGTTCTTCGCAAAAGCCGAAACGCCTTTGCCGTGTGCAGCGTAGACAAGCATCCGGTCAGCGGCGAGATAGGCGATGTCTTCAGAAAGCGCGTTACCTGGATAACAAACCCAAAAACGTTTAAATAAAAAATCAAATCAAAGAAGAATATCGAAACAAACTTAAGGTAATATTGGTACAGAAAAAATTTGTGCACTACTTACTGACAGCGACAATCCCAAGTTTCTTAACCTGCAAAAAGGTTAGGGACAGGATCAGATTCCAGACATAAGCAAAATGTTTCACTTCATTCAATGTGTTAATAGTTAAGAGTGCACCACCTGTAGGATTATAGAGGAATGGCAACATTTTACCGTCTCAAATGCAAACATATATACTGTACAGAGGTATCTCGGAATACGGATGGCCTCCCTTACAAATTTTCGCATTAAGAATTGAAAATTTAGCAAGAAATTAACATCGATGTACGGAGCGTTTTCGGTGTACAGAACGAATTGAACGGCAGGTAAGTTGCACGTATGTCCACGAGCCGTTCAAAACTTGTTCGCATCAGTAAAAAGCCAAACAAAGTGTAAAGTTTACATATTTTTCGCATTTATTTCAGTCAACAAAAGCAAATTCAAAAAAGTCAACCCACAATACCAGCGTTGACGTCGGTATGAGTTTGACAGCTGTGTAATTTTTCTTGATTTCCTTTTTTTAAATTGGTGTTAGTTTTGGGTGTTTGAAAGGGATAATCTGCATTTATATTATTTCTTATAAGAAAATTCATATCACAATACGATTTTTCGCCTTAAGGAACAGATTCGATTCGTATGCTGAGGTTCCACTGTATATTAAAATTTATTTTATTTCATTCAGTGGGGCAATACATGAATTGCCTTACAAAATAAATGTGATACATTGCTGAATCACCCTCCACACCACATCTCTAACCCATATAGCTCCTTGCAAAAGTATTTACCCCCTTGTGTTTGTCCTCATTACTCCCTGGAACTGAAAAGGACTTAACTGAATTTTTTTACATCTTAACTATAAACACAATAAAAGTGGCTTTTTTTATTTATTTATTTTTTTTTTACTTCCCCCACTGCATGGATTTGTATCTTATGATGATGATGGTGGTGGTGATGCTAATCATATCCTATCTGAGGTTTTTTTGGGGGTTCCTCATTTAAGCTTTTGGCATTTCCTTCATTTGAGTCTACCTTATTTCTAGATGCATTTGCTCTTTTGTTAAAAACATATAATAATAATAATAATTATTATTATTATTATTATTATTATTTTCATTAAAATGACAGTGACAATCAGTTTTGTAAGTGAGTCCAGAAATATTTTCAAAATCCACGCAAGATTTAATATATTAAATATTATCAAAATTATCAATAATAAAATAACAGTACATTATTAGTAAATAGTTCCCTTCAGTGTCCGCGCGAGCGCGTAGACACAGCGCGCGCGCTCACAGCTTAAACGTTCCGTGCAGAAACCGGTCACGTGATCAAATCGCCATCATTTTAAAGCTCTCGAACGTAAATTTACGCGTGAATTAAAACCGAACACATACATTATACATTTTATTACACTTTTTTATATAGGGTGATAAGTTACAGTTTTAAACACAGTTGAATGTTAAGGTTCGGGTTTAAACCAACTGCATGTTTAAATATAGTTCAGACCAACATTTAGATTTTAGCATTAAGATCCAAACACAATATTGTAACATGGACGACTGAGCTGTCTTTGTTGACTCACATTGTAGGTGTGGAAACATTGACCGACCGCCGTCACCACGTAAAACTCCCGGTGTTTCTTATGGAAACGGAGCACGTGCGGAAGGTGGCTGGAGTAAAGCCCGAGTGCTCGAAATCCAGAGAATATCGCGCTTCCCTTTTTCCCCACCGCGGACATCGTGGAGGTCTACGTCTAACCCGGACTTGTAGAATGTTACCTATAACGCGTAGACTTAAAACATGCTTTAAAAACTCCACTGCTCTCACTTCATAAACGAGTGAGTGGTGTTGATATGCGGTGTTACACTCAAAAGGTTCCGGGTCGCGCTTCAGCACCACGCAGTCAGTTCCTACTGCATAGAACGACTTAATTAGTAAAACAAAATGTAAATAATGAATTTAAGTGTTTTGCGTATAAAGTTTATTTCTTTAAAACAACAAAACACAATATGACAAATAATAAAAAATGAAATGCAATGAAATACAATGAAAGAAATTGGTAAAATAAAAAAAAAAGATTTCAGTAAAAAAAAGTGATTTTAGTTTATTCTATACTTTTTTCTCATGTCATTTATATGACAATGTGCACATTTTATATCAACGTTTATTACTTACAAATAATATCAACACAATTAAAAAAAACAATAAACAAAAATTTAAATAATGAAAGAAATCTGTAAATAAAAAAATAACTCAAAATAAGTAATTGTAGTTAAAAAGTTTTATTTCATATTTTTTAAAAATTAAGTATTTGGTGTAAGAACGACAGTGTACAAATTTTATATTAAAGTGTATTTCTTAAAAAAATGAACACATTTTTAAAATAAATAAATAAATAAATAAAAATGAAAACCATGAACTAAATCTAAAAAAAAAAAAGATTTTAGTCAAAAAGTGATTTTAGTTAAAATGTTTTTTATTTTAGTAAATAAAGTATTTTTTGGAAGAACTACAGTGTACAATTTCTTTTTATTAAAGTTTATTTCTAAAAAAATAACAAAATAACACTGTTAAAAGACATTAAAAATAAATACAAATTAAAACCAGGAAAGAAATCTGTTAAATTAAAAAACAAGAAGTGATAAAGTTCATGTTTGCATATAATGTCTAAATAAATAAAGGCTTTAATTAGTAATCCCTAATCACAGCAAACTACAGTGCTACACAGTTTAGTGTTTTCACTGCATTAACACAACAACAACAACTCAACAACAAAACTCCTTCTTCCATCAACCAAGTCGTCCTTGAGACGAATCAGGTTTTAAAGCCAAGAGCAGAGTGAGTTAAAAACTCTAATCCGAGATCATTGGCAGTAAAAAAAACAACAACAACAAAAAAAAACAGGCATATAAATTACGGGTTCGTTTCTAGATATTTGCACCAACATCTCATGAACCTGCGCACACATTCTTCTGGGCTGCAGACAGAGGATTGGTGGAGTTTCTGGTTAGGACAGACGGTTATCTGGTATAAAATGAAACAGAATGAAGTTATTTTTGTAATGCCTGTCTTTAAACCACCAACTCAAGTAAACCACAAGGAATGAATGGATATGGCCTTACCATACTCTCATTTAGGAGATTCGTTATACGTTCTAATTGTTTTAACTCAGATTTTAAATGAGATTCCACAGGCTGTGTGTATTTAACTTTCCTCCATTTAAAAATGCATCTAGTACTATTTGGCATCTGAAAAGGAGATAAAACCAACTGAGAACACAATCTTTTAGACTTTCAAACTTGATTAATAGTTAATAGAGACATTGAAATAACTTTTATATTCAGCATCAGAGCGGAATAGTTTAAAATACATGATGAGGCTTACCTTATGATCTTTTATTTTCTCACAATTCTCTGAGGGAAACTAAAAAATAAAAATAAAAAATAAAATAACACCAGTTACTTAACATTGTATAATCAACAGCAGTGGAAAGTTTTTACATTTTATTACAGTTTCTTCACTACAACATGGGAAAATATCAGATTCTAGAAATCATTTAATATTTAACTTAACAGATAATATTTACACATCAACATCTCATACATAGAATAATTTTAACAACTGTTAAGAACTCACATTCACATTAGGTCTGATTAGATTATGGGCATATTTGTGCAATTCCGAATGACAGAAGTTCACCGCTTTGCTCACGCCTGATTTTAGAGTCAGGACTACAAAAATGAGGCAAACCACTGTGAAGAGAAGAATAGAAATTCACAAGTTCATTCCAGCTCCAAGCACCAAAACAGACAAACCTTCACCTTCTGAACAAGGATGCATTGATCTCTTACCAGCGAGCCTGCTCTTCTGCATCTTGAGCATCCCTTCACCTTGACTTGAGACGACTGCCTGAGGTTCTTTTTATACAAACCAGTATATCCAATTGTTTTATCAGTCTTGTTATCTTTGTTATTTTTCCCCCTTTTTTTTGTGGCATCGGAGAAGTGCTTACACATCTCTGACTTGCTATATTCGATGAGTCAAAATCTGAAAACCCCACATCTTCTGATGCAGTTGACTGGACTATAAGCGTTCCATGGCAAATTCACAGAATTATTCGAACAGCGATGGACGCTAAATTTTATTGTAGGTGTCATATAGCAGACATGACTCATAAAAATTATCAAACAGATAAGTCGCTAGAGGTTTCACCACATCACAGAGACTTTCTCTAATCTCACCTCAGCGTATTCTTCAGTATTATTGTTTATCATGAGCTGTCCTGCAGGGTTTACTGGTACACATTGTTACTGGTTTATGTATACGTATATACTGTGTATTTATAGAACACTCAATGTGTTTATGGATAAAACGTATAAAATGTCCCGATATAAAACACTATGGGGTTAGTGAATGGTTAATATTAATTCACTTGTTCTAATATATCATCACTTCTACAGTAACAGCTAATACAAGGAATTAAGAGGGGCGGATGACACAATTAAGTGACATACTGTATATGGAAGGAGTCTCCAGTATCAGTGCTCAAGCTGTTACTTAAAGGGCTTTCAGGACATGGGTCTTTTATAAAAACATGACAAAGTGTGCGTTTTTAAAAGACTATTTGTTTTCATGTAAATGGAATTGAAAATGGATTTTAATTCTTTTTAATAAAAAAATGATTAAAATGAATATGTTATGACATATGACATAATGGACTTCACACCAATGCATTATTGTTTATTGTCCCATAACAACAGCATGTCTAAGATTTTTAGTTCCTCATTCAAACGAATTAGTAAATGTAAAATGTCCTGGGTTCTGGTCTTTTCTTATTATTATTTTTTTTTGTTAAGCTGTCAGGTCAAACCAGGACATGAGATGAAAAGATTCTTAGCCACGGTTAAACATCTCAACAGTGCAAGTATTATAAATATAAATTATATTATAAATATTTGATCATGACTCCGGTGTACTGTACTGAGAAAACTTTCTACCTTGATGGTATCCAGTCATTAGTGAAACTCAGGGGAAAGGGCAATAGTGTAGCAGGGGATTATACAGTCATGAGCAAAAGTTAGCAACCTCTCTTTCAATTCTATGTGTTTTTGTGTAAAAAAAAACCACAGTAAAAGCAGTAGTTTAGCAAGGGATTATATAGAGAAATAAAGACTCATAACTGTTAATTGGTGTTTTTTTCAGGCTGGTAACTCTAAATTAAGCAGAGGTAAGTTTGATAGACTTCATGGTGCTTGATAGGTTTGGCAAATGCATTTGACAATATTGTTCTTGCAGGAACTATTCAGCTATTCCAGAACAGCTGACATTCATACATAATACATACTCAATAACATAATACCATATGTGTTATTTCATAGTTTAGAAAATGTTTTTTTTTTATTTATTTATTTATCTGTATTGTTCTGTTATGTAGAAAATAAATCCAAACTTGTGTCCAAACTTCTGACTGGTTTTGTATGTATATTGTTTTTAGATAGCCTTTACAAATACTGTTGAAAAATAAAAAGAACGTATTTAAATCATTCTCATGGCTTATTCAGGAACTGTCATGAATGTTAATTTCCCCTGTGTATAGAGACTTTTGGGACCTCCTTTATTGCATATAATTCATTAAGACAAACAATCATTAAGACAAGCAATCAAATTAAGATAAAGACAAAATCATTTTTTTGATCCCTGTTTACAAGTAGAAAAAATATCAAATTTTGAGCTCCTTGTTGTGTAACATACTGTATACCCGAATGTATGTTGGTTGAAGTATTGTAGCACTGTAAAGCTGATTCCTCTAAAACACTTTCTACAGCAAACTGAGTCTCTAAACTGGTTACTGTAACTAATTAACTGTAAAATAAATTCCACTGACCCCCTTTGAGAGTTTTCATTGGAATTTCATGACACTGTTTCGACCAATTAGCACTTGAGTATTATTTTTTTTCCATTTTGTTTCTTCAAGGATAAAGATTTAAGGCAGTCTTTCTGGAATCAGGATCCCTCTGGGTCGAAGAAGCACAGTCAGGAGGATGTGTGTGTGTGTGTGTGTGTGTTTGTCACTTCTTGGTTTATTTAAAATGTAATACTGTATACTACATATTACAGTATTGTCAATATTGACCGACCTATTAACTTCAAAGTTATTTTTAATAGACTACTCAGTAACTGTAAATAATATGGGTTTGGACCAAATGTGTTAAAAAAAAATCACTTTAATACTGATTAAATAAAGCTCCTGTGGACTTTATTTTTACATTTAAAGTGACTCCACATCATATGACGTTCTTCAAGGACATTTAAAAAATTCCAGACAGCTTCTTCTGGCCTCCCAGGAAACCTTTTAATGGCCCAAAAATGTGGGCTTGGATGTGGCGACGACTCCCAGCCGAGTTTCTGTAATGTTCTAGCGTTGTTTGGAAATGATTGTGTGTACAGTTCCCACAGACACATGCATCTCTGCAATAAGCTGGAGACAAGGATCAGGCGTTTCAGTTTCTGAATCAATGTTCACGGGACCGTCTTGGGCCGGGATCACCATACACAGACTTATGGCCTTCTTTAAAACGCTTGCAGCATTCACATGTTTTACCGTACTAGTGTGCTTTTACTCCTTCGTTCACCAGAAATTTCACCACAAGTCCTAATTTCCCCTTGAATATTACTCATAAAAATCTTAATAATAATAATAATAATAAATATACACACAAATGATTCCACACATTTATTTTGAATCACAGTACCCAATATTGTATATATTATTTTTTCTGTTAAGTGCAGCTTAAAACAATACATTTCCTTCCAGACAAAGTGCTGCGGTCGACATTTGACACGATAACTATAAATCAGTGCTAATTGCGATACGGCGCGCTTATACTGTACACCCTTGCAGAAAGCAGATTGGAAACATTTCCTCTAATTTATACAACATTACAAATATTCACCAGGGTGCAAATGACTAAATAACACTTTACAATTAAGTTTGTGTAAAACAAATAGCAAGACACTGGTCCTTAGGGGTTAAAGGGAAACTTTCTAACTGCGTGTTTGAAAAAGAGAAAGCGCTTCTACTGAAGGCGAGACTGTAGAAATCCAGGTTGGGCAGAAAAAACGCAGCAAGCGCACGACAGGGAAAGAAATCGTGTTAAGTAAGAACGAAGAAAAAAAATTTAAAGAAAAATGAGAAAGATATCCACAGACAGAGAGAGAAAGCTTTGGTGATTTAGTGGAACAAATGAGGTTCAGCCTTTTAAGATGAAACCACACAATAAGCACACAATCCTACAAGAACACCTGTATTCACAAACATTGAGGGTCTGAAAATAATTTTCGTTGAAAATATTTAATACCTGATAGCGTTTTAAAAAAGGTTTTAGGTTGGAATTTCAAAAATTAGACCTGATGAGAACAATGATATTTATCTCCTTGGGGCTCTCCCTTAGTAGTGACCTTTACCACAGAATCCACTCATTTTTTCACTTTTACCCTAAGGGCAAAAACGAGCTGAACACCGACCTCTTATGTCTTGGGTCAGAAGCACTGGGGAAACTTTGTGTAGCAGACGAAACTTTTTGCTAAATCAAGTTCATTTAGTCATTCGGTCGTTATCTAAGGGTTGTTTTAAAGTGAACAGAACAGAAGGATGATAAAGTTTCCCCCCCAGTCATAAAAGTCTGAACGGTTTAGGATGCCTGAACCAATCTGGTGAGGACATATTAATGTCTGTCTTTTTTTTTTTTTTTAAATGCTCACACTAGTGAGAGACTTGATTCGTTTGGATTTTTCGAAGAGAATGTTATAAGCGACACAAACTATTTAAACACAAATTGTTTTACGAATGGTACCAAGCTTTTTAAAAACATTTTTTCCCGTAATGCCTCCATATGCATTTAATGAGGATGAACGACGGAAATAAAACTTGAAAGTTTTCTCCGTGTCCTAGTGTGAGCACAGGGTTACTGAGGGAGTGTAAGCAGGTTTAGGATTAACAATGCCAATTAACAATTCTCTTTTATACCATCACTATAGACAAACTAGCTGATCAGCCTATGCAATCAGAAGCCGGACTTGTTAATAATAATAATAATAATAATAATAGTGTTGTTATGATTACAGTGCCAAGGGGTGTGGCCAACAATTTCTCTTTATAGAAACGAAACAAAAACAAAAAAAACGCAGAGTGCGAAGGCAGCCTGACATTACTCTTGCGGATACATCGAAGTTTCATGCAAGTGCTTCCAGAAATCATAATACAGATGTCTGATGAAATAAAGTGAGTTCCAAGGACCCGTGAGCGCGGTATTCGATATGTTCGCCTCAGGCGTTTTGCAGCAGAGTTGAGTAAATCATCTTGGTGATCTGCAGAACCGTCGCGTGTAACGAGTACTGGATCACGATGGTCCCAAAGCCCTTGTAGAAGCCCAGCGGACCCTCCTCGCGCCGTATTGCGTTTATGCAGTCCCTCATCCCCTCGTACTGCGAGTTAATGGGAAGAACCTCAAAGCCCAGGTCGGTGTTATCGATGATGGTGCGCGTTCCCTGAACGTGCAACCGGTGCAGGACGGTCTCCAGAGGAAACAGGAGCACGTCAGCGCACAGGTTGGCCACGAAGCTAGCGATCAGCTCCGGGAAATAGGCGTCCAGCATGTTCTGGACTGTCTCCGTGCCGAATTCGGTGCGCTTGGGTGACGTGTTGGCGGCGGCGCCGCGGCGCCGCAGTACGTACAACACCAGCTTCTGCACACTGGAGCTTATGATGTAATGTAGGATGCCGTGGAGGACGGTGGGGAAGACCAGCGTCCACAGGGGAAGGAGCCGTTTACTGTGGGGCACGCCCAGACCCAAAATACGCCCAACGCCCTCCTTGACACAGTCCAGGATGCCCGGGTTGTCACGAATGATCTCGCTCTGTATAAAGAATTCGGACAAACATTTGGTTCAATTACAAGAAAATAAATTCATAATCAAATAAAGCTAAATAAAATACAAAAAACAGGCCTGTCAAATTTGTGCGTATGTGCATATAATGAAAACTATTTTCATTTTTATTTCTATTTTAAATGTGATGTATTTAAAATTTTCATACATAAATCCAGAAAAGCCTTTTAATATTGTTAGAAAGAAACCATACTGTATGTATTATTGTTCATGCCCTCAGAAGAGAAATATGTTTTAAAAAAGTAAAGCCTGTTTGTAAAATCTTAAAATATCAATCCAAGTTATCAACGTTTTAGGGAATTTCTCTTTTAGACCCCATGAATATTTATACAAATATGCGTTTCATGAAAGTCTGAAGTTCTGGACTGAAACTACTGATTTTTAATTAAGACAAAAAACAATTGGATAAAACTTTTTTTTCCTTATAAATGCGATTTCCTCTCTAGTAAGTGTTATGATTGGCAAATAAATAAATATACACTCGCTGAGCACGTCATTGGGAATACTACAGTGTCAGATCAGAACCAGGGTTTGCTCCTGAAACAACCTCAGTTCTTGGCGTGGATCCCACAAGAGTTGATTGCATCGTGCACTTTTGTGGGAACTGGAAAGGACACTGAAGAACTCACTGAACTCAAGAACTTGCGGTCATGTTCAGGAATCCAGTTAGAGATGATTTGTGACATGGTATATTGTCATGCTGGAGGTCACTATTGGAACGCTGTGACCCCTGTGGACAATTCTCAACCAGACTGTGGCATTTAAGCGATGATTTATTGGAATTAACCTTCCCCACACCATTAAACCACCATCACCACCAGTCTGGACAGTCTGCTTACTCAATAGGCAGTAGGTGTTCCTAATAAACTATCCAGTGAGTGCATTTCAAACACGTTTGTGATAAATGGGCGGAGCTTAAGGACTAAGTAAACTGTACCAAAAACAGTGATTTTTGACAGCACTGATATCAGACATTTTTAAATCATATCATATAAATGCATTTTGATTGGTCAAGTCTAGAAGACATATGAACGCAATTGTCTTTTTTTTGCAATTCAAAAATAAAAAAAAAGACTCAAATACCAAAATATAAATAAATTAAACTCATCATTCTTTATGCAAATTCAATTGTTTCTTCAAAGCTATTGCTAATTCTCATGCATGAGTGTGTGTGTGTGTGTGTTTATGTATTATCACTTAGTAAATCTAGATATAAACATGACACTGACCTGGACGGTTTCAATGAGGCTTGCTGAGTAAAACGGCAATGCAACCACATGTGTTAAACTGGAGGAGAGAAAAAAGAAGAAAAAGTCACTCTTGCTCAAAACCATTAAACAGCGAGATAAGCAAGTCAAGTGCTAGAAATTCCCTCTCCACAAAATCAAAACCTGACTAAATCCCAAACAAGTCTGAGCAAGCGTTTTTTCTTCAGAATTTCAGATGTAAAAGCGAGGAAAGTGGCTAAAAAAAAAAAGATTAAAAAAAAAAAAAAACAGATAAGATCGCAATTTAAAGTCACTAACAGCAAGATGTGAGTGAAAAGGCTAAATTCCTGAGATACCAGATCTGTTATCATGGGGAGTTTTTTTTCAATATTACACTTGTGATATAACCTAAGCTATTTTTGGTTTCCGATGCTCGAGTGCACGGTTACACTGACTGGAACTCTGTGCATGTATTAGTCACATCAGTGCTTTCACCACGGAGCAGTTTACAACAGAACACACCAAAGATAAGCACTCGAGGGTTAGCGATGCGTTCGGATGGGATACATGCAGTCGGCTACCCTTTAATCTTTCCTACTGTAACACGACATGAGTAAAATCCTTGGGATTCTAGTTACATTAATCCACCTGCTAACCCAGAGTCTGAATAGGGTTTTGGGCTTTGCTCAGACTGCAGGCAGATCCGGTTTGTTTTATAAATCTGATCTTTACGATTGACTGTTCACAATGTAATGTGAACGTAAAGTGGCTCTGTTCAGCCTTAATCTGAAATGTTGGCGACCTATCTGCATTAGCTGGTGTGATAACGCCGAGGCTCGCATATATCGCCCTGTTTCTGTATCTCTTTCCTCTAGCTCAGCTTGAGTGCTGAGACATTTCACTTTGAGACTATTGCTCTACATTTTCATACTGCGGTTAAGCCAGGCACCCTGTCCAAAGTGACTTTTTTTTAATGCTACATATGTAAAAGCTGCACCCTTGAATCCTAAATTGACTGCGTTATCAGGAAGAGCAGCCGGCTTAATGATAATAAGCAATCTTAATTGCTTTCATTTCTTCAGTGGGCAGATCTTCAGGAATCTGATTTAAATCTCTGGATTAGCAAAAATCTAATTCAAATATGTATTTATTAATCTTTTTTTTTTTTTTTTTTAACTATTCAGACTACATGAAAGTAATCTGATTCCAGTCTGGATATATAAAAAAAAATAAAAAAATTCAAGACATTTGTTCAACAGAAAGAAAAGTTCAAGTCCCCAAATCTAATCAGGTCATCTCATGGTTATAATCAGACCTCAAGAGACATCTTACAAACTTTCATCCACTTGTTCTTGACATAATGAGATTTAATCTCGGGGAGGTAAACAAAAAAACGGACAACCCGAAAGATGAGGTATCCACCTGATCTTACTCCCCAACCACCCGTGATACCGTGTAAAAAAAATAATAAATAAATAAAACCCTACGCACCTTAACACATTCTCATTCTCTTTCTCTCAGATCATATCAAAATGTTACATGTGATGAATCATGCATGTGAAACACCTTACCCTTTTAGAAGAAAGTGGCCTGCGATTTGTTTGGGATTCCATCTGTGTGGCAGCTCCCTGCAGAAAATAAAACATTCAGAACAAAAATGTTCCCCATATTGGTGGAAGCTGACGTGTTAATCTGCGTCGTTATTAAAAACTGACATTTTCTTGATGTAGGAAGGAAATGAGATAAAGGCATCCTCCACAAGATGCCACGTCTGTCATTAACGTCTACGGTATTGAAAAGGCGCCAACACTGATAACGAGAAAATCCAAGCATGTGAAACTTTTTATTTTAAATACTTTATAAGGTTTACAACATGCAATATATTAGACAGTAGATATTTAAAGTCCATACACTTATATCATTTTTTTTTTTTTTGGTAATTTAAGAAATATTAACCCAAGAGTAATCATATCAGCACTTTTCCTACTTAAATCTTCCGTTCAACACATTAAACGTGGGGAACAATCTGGAATGATTCATCTATCATCTGGAATCATCTACTGGTACGTTAATTGTTTTACAGCACACACACCAGAAACTACAACAGGAGTGTGTAGGTTTGTGTACAGTATATGATGCGGTTTTGCTAACAACCTTCCATTTAATCAGCCATGTTGCATTAAGAAACAAAAACTTAATTTAATGGCAAAAAACACAACTAAAATTTTTTTACATTTTGTTTTATACTTTACATATATATATTTTTTTATTTTGTTTGTTACTCTGAATTGGAAAACACCCTAATATTATTTAAGAAAATAAATAAACTGACTTACTTATTACATCATCTCAAAATTCAAGACATGGCGCTGTATATTTTTAAATACGCGCTTAGGATTGTGTGACTGAAATCTGCCGTTGCTATTTTAAAAGACATGAAGGTCAGCCTTTCTGGAACAGTCCTCGCAAGAACAGTGTATTGTCAAGTGCATTTGTAAAACCCATTAAGCATCATGATGAAACTGTCTCTCATGAAGATCTTCTCAGGAAAGCAAGACCAAAACTTACCTCTGCTGCAGAGGAGACGTTCATTTAGAGTCACGTTACCTCAGAAATCACCAATTAACAAACTGTACCTCAGATTAGAGCCGTTATGGAGGATTTACAGATCATGAGTAGCAGATAGACGTCTCAATATCAACTGTTCAAAGGAGATTATTGTGTATTTTGGACATTATGGTCAGTATTGTTTTAAAGTGTAGACAGAAATAAAAATCAGAAACAACCATGGAGTTAGAGGATGTGTGCAAACGTTTTGATTGGTAGTGTATATATAAATGTCCAGTCATCTTCTAGTTTCTGTGATTAATAACAATGACAGAATTATAAAAGTACTGAATAATAAGTCAACTGCCAGTGACACGATTGTTAATTACAGTATAATTATTATAGTTTTACTACACAATACTATTAAATTCATGAAAGTGTTAAGAATGTGTTCAATGTTTCTGTTTATTTGACGTTCATCATAACATTACCAGTTTAAAGGAGATTATTGCATATTTTGGACGACTTTCGCATTGTTTTACAATGTAGAAATAAAAATCAATAAAATGGTGTACACCATGTTCCAAATTATTATGCAAATGATATCTTTCCCTGATTTTCATAATTAGTAAATGCAAATGACAGTCAGTATAATTTTC
>JAQQZS010000017.1:4582844-4596178 GCA_030068045.1 Platyallabes tihoni | reverse complement strand
ATTGTGCTCAGCGAAATTGTCCAGAGGAGGCTCAAAAGGTAGCGCATTTAACACAAGTAATTTAATCAAGCACGAGAAGTTCACGCCGCAACGAGCCATATTACATGCGACACAATTCCGGTTTCGGTTTCTGTATCGGCGAGTACTGAAATGCAAGTACTCGTACTCGTTTTCCAAAAAAGTGGTATCGGTGCATCCCTGGACTACTGACCAGAAGACCTCAGGTTTAAACGCTCAACTGCTCAGATGTATAATGAGATTAAAAAAAATAAAAACTGTAAGTCGCTCTAGAGAAGGCTGTCTGCCAAAGTCCATATATGTAAAAGTTGCAGAGTGGTACTGAGAGGAAACATGTCAAGAAGAAAGAGTGTGTGGAAGTGCCGGATAAAGCAGATGAATTTCTTTATGTTTTATAAGTTTCATCACCTATACCATCTACACCACCTAAGCTCTCCTCAGCTCAAGTCAACTTTCCAGTCCAGTCTTCCTCAAAAAACAACATTAAAGGGAGCAGATAGCCCTGCCCTTTAAGTGTGTTTTTCCGGAAAGATGCGGTTGCCTGGTGTCATGTGGTTTGGAGGAAACATGTGATAGTCTACAGCCCTCCCTGGCTTGTTAGTGCAGTAAGTCCCGGTCTTACAAATGAGTTCCGTTCCAGGAGCACGTTTTAAGTCAGGTTAGTTCGTAAGTCTGACCAAAGTGAGTTTTATACACATTTTGATACAAATATACAATGTAAAGCATAAACAAACAGGTTTGGTGTTTTTGGTCCCGCATTATACTGTCATGAGGTATAATGTGACGAAGTGGGGTTAGCTGACCTCATTTAAAGGAAACCCGGGAAGACGACGGGGATAGGAGGATAACGCTTCATGGTGTTTACAGCACGCTTAAACAAACGCCATTTTGATTCAGAGCTGTTTCGAATCCAAAATTAGGATTATTCACCATCAGGACAGCTTTACAGGACAGGCATCGTATATCATCGTGCTCCTAGACTGATTCGTTGAAACCGATAAAGCCGACTCATTTCTCGCACCAAGCCCCCCCCCCCCCACACACACACACAATACATACATATACAATATACAGAACTTTAGACATTTTATACATTGACTTACGCAGTGAGAATATTGCATATAAGTGTAATAATTGGTATCTGGTGCACTGCAGTGTTCAGTTTTGTTTTTTTTGTACAATACATGTGAGTTACTTCCGCGATTTATTCACAGATCCGCAGAAATTCGTAACTCAAACGGATTTGTTAATTGTTTGTTAATGTAGTACCTTTAATGGGGAGTGCCCTAATGACAGGTGGGAATTGAACACGACTAAATTAGGGAGAAAATAGAGAAAAAAATCTTGTTGTTTCCTGCCCTGATGAATATTTGTCTTCGTCTCTATTCTAATAAAGCACTATTATGACGTCATAAAATCGTCCCCTTTGATATGCACATTACAGTTACGTCATAGTTAATCTGCTAATGACATCATCCCGTGATATGAGGACTGCATGACACGCCCCTGGGGGGGAAAAAAAGACACGCCCCCGGGTGTCCCTAAGCGCTTTTATCTGAGACAGGATCTACAGTAGGTATCGCGCTCAGAACAGGACAGCGCGCGCGAGTTACCGGATGGAGGAGAAGCCGACTGGAGCTCGGGGTCCCCGGGGGCTGCAGGAGCCGCTTCATACTGCGGCGAGCCCTCTCCGAAGTGCAGGTTTCTGCTGCCGGGGATGTCCGGAGGCGTGGTGACCCAGTGCTGCAGATCAGCGGCGGACGAACTGTTAAACGACCTTCCCGAATATCCTCCGCCGTATGCCGGCTCGTCCCTGCCCCTGTAGCCCAAGCCGTCGAAGCTGTCTGGGCGGCGGGAGGTCATGTTTATGGGGGAAACAGTAGGGCAGAGTTAAAGTCAGCGTGAAATAAACAAATTAGCGTTTCCTCTTTAACAACTACGCCAACAACAAAGCATTTCAAACACTGGAAGGATTTCCCGGTCCTGCTGCTGTTTCCAAAATAGCAGCGGAGATTCTCTCTCTGTTAAAACAAGCGCTCCTCGGGATTTAGCTAGCTAGCTAATTTACCTGCAACCTTTGACTTCATACGTTACATCCGGGTGCGCGATTGCCTTCTGGGATAGGTCATATGCGTGTTGCCAGATCAATATGTTTTCCCGCGGGTTTATTTTTTATTTTTATTTTTTTATATTTAAATGGGAAAACTACTGTATATACACATTCAGCATGTTTGATTGGTTGATTTTTACAAAAAGCAAAACGACACCAAAAACGTGTTCTGCACAATTTACCATGATTATAACCATACATATTTAAATGTATGACTTACAACAGCATAGCAACAACCTTAAAACTTGTCGCCATGACTCATATCTAACACTAAAGAACTACTACTAGGCATACTATAGAAATATGGAAAAAGTTTTTCCGCTTGTAAATACCGAAGGCCCGGGTTGGATTCCCACCCAATTCCCAAACACAGTGGTTGGTTTCTCGCCTGGCATACCGAAGGCCCGGGTTCTATTCCCACCCGGTGCCCAAACTCCAGCCACTGGATGAAGTCCTGGTTCCAAGCTGGATAGAAATGGAGGGTTGCCTCAGAAAGGGAATCCGGTGTAAAAACAGCTCCAAAACAGATGGTCCACTTTGGTGACCCCTCGAAGGGAGCAGTTGAATGTTACTCTGAGAAAAGGTGGGTTACCATAGCAACCATATTACAACATGCTAGGGACCACCTGACACCAACAACCAGATAAAATTCCATATTAAATAAGGAGACTTAGGGCACAAGGAGGGGTGCCAATGTATCGCAAGGCACACACACACACTCACACACTATAGGCAATTGGGGAACAGCAATTATACAATTCTGCATGTCTTTGGACTGTGGAAGGATCTTGGAGTACACGGAGGAAACCCACCAAGCACGGGAAGAACATGCAAACTCCATACACATAGACCCAGGGTTGGAATCTGTCCCTGATCCTGGAGGTGCAAAGCGAGAGTGGTAACCACTAAACTGCCTGCCTATGTATGACATGATTTTCTAAAATAAAAATAAAAAATATTGCCATTAAAATAAAATATTAAGGTGGTAGCCAAAAGTATTGGGATGAAAGTGAAAACATTTTATGACATTCTCAAATTCTGAAAATCATGTCAATCAAGATGATTTTATGCAACAATCAAAAATTTTGCATAAAGTCCTCTATGCTTCAAAACCTTTCACCACAAAGTTGACACTTTTGGGCCATTGAACAAGGCCCTTAACCATCAATTGCTCTGATGTATAATGAGAGAAAAATATTAGTCGCTCTGGATAAGGGCGTCTGCCGTAAATATCACAGACGGTTTTTCGCTAGTTCCTTTTTACTGTCACAATTCTTGAGCTAGATAGCCTAGAACTAAGTAGTGACATCACCTAATTTGTACATAGGGAGAACTAGGATAGTTGGCATACCGTATGTTGTCTTAATAATTTTGGCCACAATTATACAAAACCCACAAAAAGACAGACATTTGCTTCACTGTACATGGCCACAAATAAGAAAATAAAAATAAAAAAGTTAACCATTTAAATACATTTTTAATGATTTCAATATAACTGTTTTTAATTGCTGGTCATAGTTCTGACCTGAATCCTTGGTTCACACCTGGCAACCCTGTACCATGGTAAAAATTAAACGTGAAGCTTTTTATTGTAAAAATGTAAGATGTATATTTAATCCATAAGACACGTTACATATATTCGAATTTATATAATATATAATCAAACTAAACAAATATTTAATAATGGGTTAACAATAATATCCTTCACTGGTAGCTCCTCCCCTCAATGGCTGCCTGCTGCTGTGTCCATGTTGACAGGTATTCGTTTTTCAACCGTTAATTGCATAGTATTTCTTTTTTTTATGTTATTATCAATATCATTTTATTAGTGGTATTATATTTAATATTTTAATGATGCACCTGGAATAAAATAATGATGCATATGTGACAGTAAGTTGTCAAAACATAGTGTAGGTATAGGGTTTATTTTATTTCCATAATAAAATGCGTAGTTTGGATTCAGGCAGACCTGGCAACCCCGCCAGCTTTAACCCTGCAACAACATTCATTCATTGATTAGTTGAGATGTCTGCGGTAAGCAAAAACGATTCAGTCATTTCGTTTTTTAAAATAAATTCAGTAATAACACTTATTATATAACCGAGATATAATGATATAAGTGTAACTGTGGTTGCGTTGTTTGTATTGATCGGGTGCAGATTGTTTAAAACGGTATCGGAGATGAAGAAGGTTAGCATTCAACCCTGATCTGCATTCTTGCTGTTTTATAAAGAGATTGTCATCATTTTTAGTGATAGTCATCATAATTAGTCTTGAGTATACAGTTTATTATGTATCTATTAAATATCTAGCTATCTAGATAGACCTAGCCTGTAGGTCACGTGGTTTGTATACAGCGAGCACATCTGTATAGTAGTATGCAGATGTTTCATCACCCCATCAAAGCATCATGAGCACCTCTGGCCAGATGTTTTCTTGGGGGATCTTTTCTTAGCGCCGCAATTAGACAGTGCTTGAGATTTCTATAACACATGAATTAATATTTACAAAAAATGTACCAGTAGGTAGTTTGGTGACTCTAAATTGCACCCCCCCCCTCCCTCCCCACCCGAGTATGAGGAGGAGAAGAGATCGACAAGTTTCGAGATTAGTTGTGTAATACGCCACCAGGTGGCAGCACCTGCAGGAACAGTCACAGGGAGCGCAGCCCTTCATGAGTCAGCGTGCCAAAACACATCGGGAGCTGTGCAACTGGTGCGTTTCTGACCACGTGCGATACCACAAATGCTATTTCGTCATGGACGGCAAGTTAGAACAAAGTGTGAACGTGAAATTCTGCGTGAAACTGGACAGATCTGCCATTGAGACGTTTGACACGATTCGGGAAGTTTATGGCGATGCTGTGACCAGTCATTTCAGCATTTCTGCCGTTGTCGGTGTGTCATACTGAACACTCCAGACAATCCTCAGCAGGTGTCACTGCCAAGTTTGTCCCCAGGCTGCTGACACAGAAGCAGAAGGAACATCGCGTCAAAGTCTGCCAAGAACTCCACATCAGCGGACCATGTAGGGCCCGTCCTTCATGTTGAGGATCATTACCGGTAACTTGGGTGTATGGATACGACCCTGAGGCGAAGCAAAAATCCTCACAGTGGAAGAGCCCATCATCTCCACCACCAAAAAAAAGCATGCTCATTGCCTTTTTTTTTTAACGGATCGAGAATTCGTCCCAGACCGTTAACGGCGAATTCTACTGCCAGGCGTCTAAGGGAGGACATGCTGCAAAAAAACAGAGCTTGTAAACAGAGCTAATCTTGAAACTTTTTGTTACACCCCTCGTATGAGTGTGAGTGTGTTTGATGATGGACTCGGGATTCACCTGACCTCATTCCTGGTCCTGAACATCTCTCTCTCTCTTTTTCTTAACAGAAGTGTGCCAGATGTAGCTGAAGGCCCTGTGCTGTGGATTCCCCACCCCACCCCACGACACTCCTCTCATATTCCCTGCACTGCATGGCTTCACCTGACCGCATCTCTCCCCCAGTCACCGTAGCCCTCATCCGGGAGCCCCTCATGCTTTGGATAAGGGCTGCTCACAGACTGCCTCATGACGGCCTGGATCGTTCTGCCAGTCAGCCTGTCGGCGTTCTCCATCACAGGGATATGGATAGTGTAAGTGTGTGTAACGTTCTTTAAAAACTATAAATACCCGTCATCTAGGGTGTGTATGATGCGGTTAAAAAAATGGGATCCTGATGTGCCTTGTAATGTACAGTTGAGTTTCAAGACATAAGCAGATTAACAGAAACCATGATGTTGATGTAAACCACAGGCTTCCAGACTCCAGTACAAATTTTAAATTGTTGAAGTTATAATAAATAAATTAAAAACGCCTCTTACTAGCATATCATAACCATGTCAGGTTAAATATTGTGAATTATTAATCACATAATTTGCCTGTTATGTGATACATTTCAATTATTGCCTTTTAAAATGATGCGTCAAGACAAATAATGTGATTTTTACACACCTAGTTCTAAGTTACAGTATTCAGGTGAGATTAGTTAGATTTTTTTTTTTTTTACTATTTTAAACTCTCTGATCAGCTTATGAATTCTCCCATAAATACGACCGCTGTTCAAGTCAAAACGGGACGTATGATGAAACGTCTGGAAACGCTTAGCCGCCACATTCAACCAGTACAACGGCTGATCCTGATCATGCGGAAGAAACACGTCTATCTGTACGTTCAATCATTCCCCAACGCCACTTGCACATTACAGGAGCTCGGGTGCGAGTTATTGCCACATTCCCAGTACAGTCCTGATCTCGATCCAAGCCATTTCCAAATGGTTGGGCGAGTAAAAAGTTCCTGGGAGGCCAGATGTGAAGCAGGCAGTCTGATCATGGTTACTGGGAAAACCTTCTACCTTGATTAAACCATGACCATTGTTAAAAGCGCTATATAAATAAGATTGAATTGAAAAATTGAATTGAATTGATTGTACACAAGCACGACCGGGATGGCTAAAGTGCTCGCCCTATCATCCGGAGATCGCAAGTTCGATTCCCAGGTGATGCTGTAACCTCTCACAGCCGGAGGTCTAGAGAGAGCTGATTTGCCGAGCTCTCTCAGAGGGGAGGGATGAGAGGTACTTAGTGTTCTCACATTAATCACGGCTCTACAGCCAATCAGGGGCATCTGTGAGCTTGCGCACGCGGAGGGAGCAGATAGCACTGTCCTCCGAGTGTGTTACCCCGCCCCTAACGGTGCGTGAGCGATCAGTTCTAAAAGATGCGGTCGGCTGGCGTCACGTGGTTCGGAGGAAACACGTGATAGTCTTCGGCCCTCCTGGCTGAGTGGTAGTAGTAGTAGCCTTAATGTGGGAGCGCCCTAGTGACGGGGAGGAATTGGACACGACTAAATTAGGAAGAAAATCGGGAAAAAAATCCCAAAAAACGCTCCTTTGAACGCCAAAATAGATGTACAGATTAATTTCCACGCAGAAACCACAGATCAACACGACACAAAAAAGTACCGGTTTTACCCATGTCATGGTTTGTCAGAATCACATGCGGATATAATACTGTAACGTTATTGTGCCGCTTCTGTAACAGCATTATTTCAAGGACAAACATTTGAAAACAGTTTTGTTTAAGACCTTGTTATATGTTGTTATTTTATTTACATTTTCCCTTACATTTTGCAGTGCAGTTACACACAGATGAGAAGATAAAAATCTAAGCAAGTTGTTATGTTTCCCAGGTACGCCATGGCAGTGATGAACCACCATGTGTGTCCAGTCGAAAACTGGTAAGTCGGCAATTATACAGTACGTGTGGCAGCCTGGAAAACCCCCTTGCATGCTGAAGTCTACTATAATCAATCTACTACACACACTCACTCACAAGGCGTATGTTATCGGGAACAACCTGTTACACAGGAACAGATGTACGCACGGTTATCTAATCAATCAATCATTGACGGCTAACATCAAAATGATGAAAAGAGTTGTCTCTGTGGCATGAATGTTGGTAGGCAGCACGGTGGCTTAGTGGTTAGTACTGTTGCCTTGCACCTCCAGTTCCTGGCTTCGGTTACCACGTCGGGTCCCTGTTTATGGAGTTTGCATGTTCTCCCCGTGATTGGTGGGTTTCCTCCGGTTTCCTCCCACAGTCCAAAGACTGGAGGTCAGAAGTACATAAAATCCGCTGCACAAGTCTTTGATGGCTGTTTGAAAGAATTCAGGCACTGTGACATCTGATGGGTTTTTCCAGGCCGTCCCGCCTACATGTTTTTTCGAACACCGGCTCCTGGTGTCTATCTCACTATCTAACACACTGCTACATGATTCACAGGACATACAATGTGACTTGTAATGAGGAAACAGCGAAACGGGGCTTCCCCAAGACTTGCTGTACTCCACAGGACATCCCTCTTATCAGGTTAGTTCTCCTCCCACAGCTGGATTCTTGTGCAAAGATTCTCTCCCCAACACATGATCGAATCTTTGATTTCTGAGAGTGCTATTTGTGATTTTTTTTTTTTTCCTTTTCAGTAAATGCGGTTGCTACCCACCGGAGAGCTGTCTCTTCAGTCTCATAGGCAACGTCGGCGCTTTTATGGGTAAATAATCTTTTTACGCTTGTGCAAGATGATTTATGAGTGAATATGACAGGCTGGGAACGGCGCACCGCGGTTTCGCATTTGCATGCGTGCTTCTTAGTGTGAGGATGGTTTTCTACTTGAGTCAAAAGCGAAATTGATCTGTTTAAAGTTCTCTCTCTCTTTATGAAGTGGTGATGATTTGCATGTTGCGTTACGCTCATGTGATCGAGCTCAGCCACCACTGCTGGGTCAACACGAGCGCGCTGGTCTCTGGTTGCGTTAACGCTCTGGGACTCGTCATGGTGGGCAACTTCCAGGTGAGACGAGACAGAAATGTATCAACTGTATTGATCACTGAGGTGACTTCAGTTCAATTCATGATCGGTTTCTCGTCCAGGTCGACCACGCGAAGACGCTGCACTACGTAGGAGCGGGTGTGGTGTTTCCTGCAGGGCTGATATTTGTGTGTCTGCAGTGCGTGCTCACGTACCGGATCGCCGAGACGGCGCTGGACTTCTGGATGGCCCATGTCCGTGTGGCTCTGTCAGCAGGAGCACTGGTCTCTCTCATCCTCAGTATCCTTACTTAAGGAAAAATATGGTTAAAAAAATACTTACTTAATTAAAATATGGTTCGTTTGAAAGAAACAGAAGATTATATCACTTATTTGTTACAGTTAAATTAAAAAAATGTTTTTGTTAACTCAGTCTTTTTATATTAATAAAATGAAAAAGGGAAATGCTGTGCTTGTTACGCAGCAGTGTTTCACTGGGGTTGGGGAGTTGGCACTTGCACTGCCGTTTGTCAAATAGACAGTTCTTTGGCAAACTATTGTACTGTACAGTAACAGTGGATTCCAAGCGGACCATGTTTTGCAAAACTTTGCATAACCACCCTCATGCTCTAGACTACAGTACTGTGTCTAATAACTCAAAACTTTCAGCATATGAAAATGTTTATGCGGTATATGCAAAGAAAGAAATCCAAGGAACCATGTTATCTTTAGTACAAGTTCCATTATTATGTACAAAACCAATCACTATTTCCAAACATAACTTAAACTTTTATGAATAAATAACATTATGGTAGAATATTTGCATGCCTATAAAGAAAGCAACACATTACATGACAGTTCAGTTTTCACATTTAAATGAAAAACACAAATGTTGGCACCCCTGAAATTTTTCCAGGAAATCAAGTATTTCTCTATATAAAATATCAGTCATTTGATCTAATCTATATAAGATCTTGGTGGTCTGATCTACTCCGTTTATGATATCAAGTTGACACATGTTTTGCTATACACATGTTTATTCCCTTTGTGTGTATTGGAACAAAACAAAAAAAAAAGGGAGGGAAAAAGTTAATTTGACATAATGTCACACAATCCACCAAAAATGGGCTGGACAAAATTATTGGCACCCTTTCAAAATTGTGGATAAATAAGATTGTTTCAAGCATGTGATGCTCCTTTAAACTCACCTGGGGCAAGTAACAGGTGTGGGCAATATAAAAATCACACCTGAAAGCAGATAAAAAGGAAAAGTTCACTTAGTCTTTGCATTGTGTGTCTGTGTGTGCAACACTAAGCATGGACAACAGAAAGAGGAAAAGAGAACTGTGGGAAGACTTGAGAACTGTAAAATTGTGTGTATATATATATATATATATATATATATAGTTTTCCATGAAAGTAGAAAGGAGCAAGTGTGACAAAGGTACCATAAGAGCTTTGGTATTACTCTGATTTTGGGAACATACAAAAAAAATGCCATAGGAAAAGATGCTTTTGAAAACATTTCTACATAATAGAAAATTCTATAAAGAGCACTAATGAGTTATAAAATAAACACACTCATTTTGATATTCGGTGTGAAAAATCTCTGCTTGAAGATAATATACAGTAGTGTTAGATACAGGTTTTATGCAGTTTTATAAGTAAAACAGCTGTTAGGTTTTACTGAGTGTGCTGGAGAATATACCAGTTCTGGTCACTTTCTACTTTCATGCAAAACTCTTTTTTTGTTTGTTTGTTTCCTTCTGAAAACTGGTCCGTCATGTAATATGTTGCTTACTTTACAGGCATGCAAATATTCTTCTGTAATGTTATTTATTTATTTATTTATTAAGTTCATATTTGAAAATATTGAATGGTTTTATTCTTGACAAAGATATATAACATGATAAACTTGATAAACATATATAACAAAATGTGTTCTAAAGATAAAATAGTGCCTAGGACAGTATATACAAGCCATAACCAAAGGAATTAAGAAAATTATTTTAAATAATTTTAAAATCCAAACAAAACTGCAGGAAAATGTTACGATTTAAATAGTATTTGTTTATTGTTGATATAAATTGTTAAAACCTTGTTAAAAACTTTACTGCTTAGGGGTGTGCAAACTTTTGCACACAACTGTGGACATATGCAACATTTGAAAACGTAACTAATGTTTTGTTTTTTTATGTAGTTAAACTAGTCTGATATTTATTCTGCCTTAAACAAATCTAAAACATGAAATGCGGATAAAAATTAAGAAAGACATTCCATCATTTTCTTGAGTTGTTCCTATTTAACTCCCCATCCCAACCCAGGTGGCATCTTCTTCATTCACGAGAGCTTCGTGTTGCAGCACGCCGCCGCCATCTGCGAGTGGATCTTCACCGTCCTCGTCCTGGTTTATTACGGAACCTTCACCTACGAGTTCGGCAGCGTCAGCAGCGACACCATGATGGCCGCCCTCGTCAACGGCAGGCCGCACGACAGCTCGGGCGCGGCGGTCATCATGGGAGGCATGGGGAAGAGCGTGCCCATGGGCTGTGGTGCTCGCAGCATCAAGTCACCCGGAGGAAGCAGCACCTCCACACACCTCAACTGCACCCCGGAGAGCGTGGCCATGTTATAGTGAACGGACAGGAGGTTAGGGCTCAGGTAAATCACGGCTTGCAATCCTACTGATCCGTGAGGTGCTGGAAGAGAGCAATAGATCGAGTGTAGAGTCCGTACGAGTGTGGAATGTGCTTGGATAATAAAACAGCATTCGAACCCTAAAAAAATATTAAATCTGGCGTTGATGCCAAAATACTGAAAGAGAAAAGTTTAGTCAGCGTTAGCTGTGTAATATAGTGTAATAATACCGTAGGTCGAAGAAGAAGAAGCAGCAGGTTATTATACTAAACATGTAATTATAATTTTATCCATATTCATAACACCTGGGTCAAAGTTTAAAACTTCAAAGATTAACAAAATGTAAAAAAAAAATTGTAAGGGACCACATATTTCTCAGATCAGTCAAGTAATCAAACTTCATCACCCTCTAGTATGTGCTCAGAAAAAAAAAAAAAAAAAGATTCCTAATACGTCAGATCTTGTATAATATTAAATTTTCAACCCAATGTCAATAATTGTAATATGAGTAGTGCTACAGTACACAACACCCATGGGACAGCCATAGATGATGAAATACAAATTAACCGTGATAATAAGAGATTAATCTTATTATTAGCCAAAGCTCATGAAACGTTATCACACAAACTGTTATAGAAACCGATTTTATTTGACATCTGCGGTATCCAGCTAAGCGTTGCCTTTTTGTTTTTTTTGAGTTCCTCCTGAACGAACATGACTTCGGATTAAAACGACAGTTTAGACGTCCAGTCGTACAGTTTACATGCTGCTTAGTATTATTGCTTTTACACCACCAAGCATTACTAGTGCTCATTTAAATACATTTGATGTTTTAATAAACACTATTTGTGTGTCTTTAATTTTTTTTTTTAATCTAACCTAGTTTATAAGATATGTTCATGTTAATTTGTTAGCAATAACCGGACTTAACTACCTGGTGCTAAGACATGGTAGAGGCAGTCATCCAAGACGGTCCACGATGAATCTCTGGTCATATAGTTTGAATAGAAAAAAATTAAATGTTCGGTAGAAAAACTGTTTCGCGCTTGTAAATGAATGCATTATATATTTTTTTCTCTCACACTTTCTGTTTTTCCATATAATCTTCCTTGTTTGAAAAAAGTTACGATTGATCACGTCACATCAACCTACATGTATTTTATTGTTTAAGACATAACAGACCTGCTAATGTGAAGCAACATCAAACATCTCCTGAATCTGTACAGTATTTTAGTATTTAGTCCTGGTGATGGAAGCGAATGATTATTATTAACGATGTTCATGATGACACCATATTGTAGAATGTTGTGTACTGTATATATTCACACGTGTACAGTCACGTGCAAAAGTTAGAACCTCTTCTTTTAATTCTTTTTTCTTTTTTTTTATTGTAGCGAGTTTTAGTATGAGGCCAATACAACCTCAGATGAACCACAATGTATAACTTTTTTTTCACCGTGCTATTATTTATTTAACAAAAATGAATAAAAATGTAAAAAAAATCATGGGCAATACTAAGTACCCTCATGATTTAATAACTTGTACAGTAGATTCACCTTTAGGAGCAATAACTAATAAGTAATCATTTCCCATATGACTTTAGCAGTCTTTCACATCATTGTTCAGTCTTCTTCTAATTGTGCTCTCATGAACTTTAACATTTAACATGATCAGTGAGGCCTGTAGGGTCTGAGATGTCGCTCTTGGGTATTTTATTTCTCTGCGCATTGTACAGTCTGACCTTGGGGTGAATGTGCTGGGGCGTCCACTCCTGGGAAGACTGGATACTGTCTGGAATGCTTTCCACTTGTGAATAATATTTCTCACTGTAGAATTATATAACCACTTCCCACAAGACCACTACTTATGTCTTTTCCTCTTGCCATTGTGCCATTGTGAGTGCCAGACCAAAACGTCTGCATTTATAGGGGTCTGCACATCTACAGATGATAAATTAATCAAGGCTGCGTCTTGCTACAACTTAACAGTAATTGCCCGCATGCTTTTTTTTCTTTTTCTTTCTTGACTTTTTTGTTAAATAAACAATAGTACAGTAAAAAAATATGATATGTTGTTGTTCATCTGAGGTTGTATTTGCCTAAAACTAAGACTTGCTATAAACAGATTATTTTTGTTTTTACAGAAAAACGTGCATGGAGTTTGCATGTTCTCCCCGTGCTTGGTGGGTTTCCTCCGGGTACTCCGGTTTCCTCCCACAGTCCAAA
>JAQQZS010000017.1:4516945-4529732 GCA_030068045.1 Platyallabes tihoni | reverse complement strand
TCAGACCGTGGTATCGGTCCCCGGTATCGGGGGACTTTTAACGAGTACAAGTACTTTAGAAAATGTGGTATCGAGGCCGATGCCGGTATCGGTGCATCCCTAATGTGTAGTAGTAATAAATATAAGCGAGTGAATCAGTAAAATCATCAGTAAGTAAAACAGTACAGTACTGTGCAAAGGTTTTAAGTCACACTCATTTCTTCATATTAACTTTAATAATGTAAATTAAATTAAAGAAATGGGAACAAATGTTCTACTGCGACAGGCTGAAAAGTGTCTTTATGTAAGAACCTCAGCAGAAACCTCATTTCCCTTTTCATCTTTTCCAACCACTCAGCATCCTGCATCACCAGTATTCTCACTGGTTCATGCCTTAAGTTAGATTTTTTTTTTTTATGAAGAGTGATTCCTAAAGTAGGTCAATGCGAAGTGTAACAAGCAAACAAAAAAACATTCCTCTGAAACTGCTCAGGTTTTAGGTACTGAACAGAAAATGAGACGCAACAAAAAAGTCCTTTAGCATTCCTCATGACTACGTTATAAATACAAGAAAGTCTGACAAAGCAAAATATAAAGAAATTAGGGTTGGCTCCATAATACTGTGAACAGTACTGTATGTAATTAAATAAGTGTGTTAGTAATGTAAATATGTTATATAGTACATAAGTAAATATTTACATACACTTTTATTTATCGAAGGACTTATTTACTTTACGTAAGTGCATAAGTAAACATGTACTGTACAGTATGCAATATTGATCTGCTCTACATGGAGACCTTAACCAAACCATAATCTTCCCTCTCCAGGAGCTCCGCACAAACAACCCCCGTTACAGTAAAGGCTCGTACAATGACTTTAGCTACGTGTCCAACAACAACCAGGAGGGTGTGAGTCTGCGTAAAGGTGAGCACTTGGGCGAGTTCAACCTGGGATCCACCATCGTTCTGCTGTTCGAAGCTCCACAGAACTTCAACTTTAACCTCACAGCAGGCCAAAAGATCCGTTTCGGAGAACCGCTCGGGATGATGGAGACATGAGATCATGGAGGCAGCGATCGAACACGTGCAGACTGTCAGGGTTTCACAGACTAACACACAGCGCACACCAAGGAACACTTCTTACTCAGCGACGTGGACGGATTCACAGCGCCGGCGCCGCGTTATTGTGATCAGAGTCGCAGTTACTTCAGAAGTGTTTATAACAACGTTGCTTCTTTTTTTTTTAATTATTATTATTTTTTTATAAAGTTCTCTGTTATAACATGCTAAACTTAGACCACCGAAGTGTTGTGTGGAAAAAATGTTTTACTAGAATTTTTTATTATGCTTTAAATGTTCTTTGTTTGTTGTTATTTGCAAAAATTTTTCTTGCCGTATTGCCTTTCATCGTTTTTTCTTTTTTTTTGGGTGGATGGATTTTTTTCAGGGGTTTTGTAGCACTGATAGAGATTTATACATGTGTGACCTACGTACACTTTGCCGCTTTGAGTTTTGCTCCACAGTAAACATGTCCTTATTCCTGGAAAACCGAGCAATAACTTGCTGTTAGATTTTAGTTTATGAGATAAAACACCAATTAATTTAAACGATCTAAGCCATTGTCTTGAATGTCTCATTCGGTAGGTGCGCTATGGCCTGGAAATGAAGTGATACAAACCTCTCAGATTCACACCTCAAGGATCGGAGACCAGAGTAATTTTTTTTCATAATTTATCCTTAAACTGACGAGTTTAACATTATTTTTAATGATTTTTTTTTAGAAGATAGCTATGCTTGTAGTCCAAGATAGATAATGATGCAGTGTTTAACTAGGGGGCTTCTTAGTAATTTCTTTCCAAAATTTTGCCCCAGATATTCCATGACGTTAAACCTAAAACGTGTACTCTATTAAAAAAAAAATTTTGTTAATTCATTCTTTCAAAATTGCTCTGGTAGCAACATGGAAAAGTATTTACGACATTCCATGAATCCATCCAAGGTGCTTTAGTGTCTAACTATGTTCTCAAATAAGACTGATTGTTTTTTCACATTAATTCCTGTTTTATCTCCTTCAACGTTCCTGTAGTGAAAGTCAAAAAAGTCAAAAACGTCCTTGATCTACAGACAACCCGTACGATCCCATGTGAACACATGCACCGGTATAAACAAAAGGAAGAATTGGCGAGATTTTATCTAAACTACTTCAAACAGAAGCCGTGTATTTTGTGTCACATGAACTGTAGAGTTGCTTGTTAATGAATTTGTGATCTGAAGAAGCCCAATAGCATCACTGCCACATGTTTAGTTTGGATTTATACTGTGGTCACACTGGCAGCGTAAATCACTCTGCACTGGTCACTAGTGGGTGGTCTGATCTTTAGTTTTGAGCCCGTTACCATGGTTTCACAAACCTTCCGTAAAGTCACCCTTACCCTAACCTTTTCCAGAATAGCGGATTTGAAGCTCAATCGTCGGAGCTCTGGATGTCACCATTTTGGCAGGAGCCAACTCCGCCTAATCCCTGGGTCATCCGTAAATGGGCGTACAGTATGTACAGTATAGAGAAAACAGCGTCTGGATATACTGTGCATTCTTGGTTACCTATATATGTAGGCACTTACTTACCTCAGTTACCACAAGATAAGCTAGCTTAGCTTGAGCTTAGGTTAAATACTAAGGTGACTAACATTGATTTATAAGCTAATGTTACTTTGCATTTGATTGGACTCAGTCATCCGTATCCTACACATCATCCCATATAAACTCCTACATTTCTTGTGGTAAGTTAAACTACAATGATTCCAGGTTGGCTAAAGTGATGCATAGCAGACAGCTAGCGGCTTGACACGTTGTCATGAATGGAAAATCTAGCTATTGCGTTTATGTACCAGACTAAAACGTGTTTATTTCTGATGTAAAGTTGGCCATTATAACATGGGTGTCTATGGTGATTGACTCACTTTTTACAGCCAGCTCCCTGTGGACGTTTAAGGAACTGCATGCTTTGTTGCTTCCATGTTAGCTTCGTTTTTCAGAACCGGAGGTTGCTTCTTGTTAAAAAAAAAATTTAAAAAAAAATTGTCTTTTAAACCACTAATAAGGATCAATGTAATAAGTTTAGGCAGATAATGTTTGCTGTGTAAAATTTTCAAGATTGTTATAGCAGATTGAGTTTCCCCAAAAGACTCAGGAGCTTTAGGATCAGACAAAAACATCTCAATCGATTCTTAGACTAAAGCTAATGGAGGCTGTCCATCACTGACATTTGTGGTTGGCAAATTGCTTCGCTATTCATTCATAAACGTTTCTTCTCATAATGTTTTCAGAAAGTGCCCAGTGCTAAGTGTTCATGCTAGCAAGCATCAAGTCGCACATGTCGCTCATGGTTAAGTGGGAAACTAAAGAATCCTTGGCTAAATGCACGAGGCATCATTCATGTCACTTTACATTATTTGGGAAAATGATGAAATCTGAATTTCAGTGTCACGTCTGGTGCCGTCGCTTTGAATTTTCATTAAAAATCCCCGATTCCCGTTCAGTGTACAGTGACGTCTCGCTGCCGGTGTGAACACGACGCTAAACCTAGAATGCCTTTACATCCCCTAAAATCCCCTTTATTCTACTAAGATTGGTTATTGAATCGATGAGGTCCAAGATGTTATCATCTCTTCTGCCAAGGCTTGATCTGTTTGTTATTACATGCTGAATGTGTTTAATATCTGTTTAATACTTGTTTATTACAGTGTTAGAGTGGCAGATTTCCACAGTATTGCACTACTGTACTGCATGCCAATTTGTATGTAAAATACTTGAATAATTCGACTCTAACACTGCGTAGGTTTTAATTACACTGCAGATAAAAAAAATGTAACAAATGTTGTTAGTAAACATTTTGGCAAATTTGTAAAAGATATTTGTAATGTCTGTTTTTGTCCAGCTTGGAGTGGTTTCTTATTTAAAAAAAAAAAACAACAACTAGGTTTATTTAAGAACATTTACGTTTCAATTCTAATTTTAAAAAATAAAAATCAGGATTTATCCATGTAATCTACTAACATGTGCTGAATTGCAGCCTGGGTTTAAAACACATACAATGCTCTCTACAATTATTGGCACCTCATTGGGCAAAGTAGCTTCATCTTACTCTAAATAATAATAATAATAATAATAATAATAACAAGAAGGGGGAAATGAAATTAATAAATGAAAAGAATGTGCCACAGTTATTGACCCACCTTCATTTAATACTAAGTTCTACAACCTCCTTAATAAAAAATGCTTTCCTCCCTCCAATAAAACACATTTTCTTCTTTAACATTGCCAATGTTTTTTGTTTGTTAAGCCGCACAGTGACCTTTGAATCATTGAAGCATGAAAACAATCTAAACTTTCGCATGATTCTTGTTTGAGATGGAGCCACTTAGATGGAACAATATGTGAGATGGAGCTACTTTTAACAAAAGCTAATGTTTATCAAGGGTGCCAATAACTGTAGCGGTTACTCTGTACATATTTACTAGGAAACATCACGCGTTAAGCAATGGTTATTATATAAATATTATGCATATAAATGTATGTATACTTTTTTGTTTCTATCTGAACTGGAATCTTGTACATTTCTACAGAAATACTTCACCAGTTTCAGGGGAATGTTTTTGTTTGTTATGCCACGCAGTTATGCCACGCAGTGACGTATGTTATGCCACGCAGTGACGTATACGCAGTGACGTATACGCAGTGACGTATACGCAGTGACGTATGAATCATTCAAGCATAAAAAAAAGCATTTAATTTAGGACATGAACCAATGAGAAATAGGTGCAGATGGCGACAGATGGTCAGGCCAGTGATTAATATCCGGGTGATGCTGAGTGGATGGAACAGACATGAAAATTAACTTTTTGCTGATGTTGCAACTTGTTTCAGAAAAACAAGCGGGCCTTAGGGCACGAGGCAGAGTATTATTCCCTTCATGGAGTGCCAATCCATTGCAAGGCACATATCCTCACACACTACAGACAATTTGGGAATGCCATTTAGCATTATCTGCATGTCTTTGGACTGTGGGAGGAAACTGGAGTACCCGGAGGAAACCCACCAAGCACAGGGAGAACATGCAAACTCCATGCACACAGCTAACCATTAAGCCACCTTGCACAGTTTTGTATCATCCAAATAATCTTTTTGGCATGGTGGTTTATGATGGTGGGTTTGGAGACCTGGTGATAGCAGAATTTACTTATTGTATGTTGTTGTAGTACAGACTTTTTGATGCATCTACTGTATATTGTATGAATCGATTATTAAGTCAGGACAAATAATAATATTTATAATAATCTTTGAAGAAATTATCTGTAAAAGAAAGCAGTATATTATTTTAAAAAGATATACATAAAAACAGACATAAAAACAAAAAGAAAGCTTCTGGGTTTTGCTGCATGAGCAAAGAAGCAGGTGTCACAAAGTCCTCAGATGGATTGTAGAAAGTTCTGCAAAATGTTCAGTAAAAATAAGCAGTTAATATCCATATGCACAAAATGTAACCAAGACTATATTTTAAGCAAACAATCATCACAACCACTATAGACCTTATTTCATTAATGACAGTTTACTGCTTTTTCTAGATTATTTTTAAACCTTATATTTTATAGACATCCCTGCTCTGCAAGACTTTTGCTCAGTACTGGACCAACAGTGATCCATGGGGTTTTTTCCCAGGCTTACAGTACTAGGAAGCAAAAAAGACTTCTTTTCACATGAAGTCATCTTCCACAGAAATTTGTTACACTTCCAAATGATTTTACACCTTTTTTTTTAATTATTATTATTAATACGCTAATGGTAGAAATTAGCATTTTCAGATTTATTTTTTTATAACCTTTCCCTGAATTATGAAACATCTAAGTAGTTAAGTAGTACATCATGGATAACAGCCTTAATGGTTCTTACACACTCAACTAAAAAATGTACAATATAATGTGACATGTGCTCCAGATAAATCTAATCTCGTAATCGTCTTTAGGAGTGTGATAACTATGGCATGGTTTGGGGGTTTTTTTGGATTAATTATTTGTTTTTCTCTGAATAAATATTTTAATTTAATTAAAAAAAAATTCAGTGCGAGATTTAACAAAACTTATTTTTTTTCACACGGTGACATACAAATCATTCAAGCATAAATATATCTAACTTAACACATCAACCTTGTATGAGATGGAGTCACTTTAACAAAACCCTCAGTACTCATTTTTTCTCAGGGTTTTTCTTTTGTTTCTGTCTGAACTGGAATCTGGTACCTTTCTACAGAAAGTCTGAGTGATGCTGAGATACCATCAAATACAGTCTGTCCTACAAACAGTAAAGCTGTGTCTGTGATGTCATCTACTGTTATCAGTAAACAAAGAAACTGGAATGTATGTGAAAAGTCGTAAAACACCTTTCAGATGCCTTTTAAACAAGCAAGTGCTGGTAATGTACAATGGAAACACGTGTTAATTAGTAGTTAAATCAGGTACAGGAGCTGGAAAAACATAAAATTTCTGGTGATAATTTGTTAGTCATTGTTGTATTTTTGTTAACTTTTTCAAAAGTTGTGTCACTTGTACATAATTGCTCACACAATCACGGTGGCATTATAATAGGAGAAAAATTGTCAATGATCTTAATCACATTTTGCAGTTGGCTCTTAAAACAAAAGGGCACTGGTGTCTTTACTCACATTCAATTTCCAAGAAATGATGTCATATCAGTGAGAAATCTGACCTAGAAACTAGAAAATACATTGCAGAGTTCTTGTCTAGTTAAGCTGAAAATTGAAACTTTGGAGGCTGATCTGAAAGATGATGAGCTGGACAGAATAAAGAACTAAAGCTCTGCCACATCTCTGGGGAGATGTGTAAGAACTGAAATCTGACTGGCCCCATGACATTTTGGGTAATCTAGGAAACAGTTAACTAGAGGTTAAACAGACTAACATGTTCATGAAAGACTTTGATTAAAAGTAAATCTTGAAGATCGCTTGAGCGGCACAGATCTGTGATATAAACGCAACATTAATCAATGGCCAATTAAAAAAAAAAAAGTCTCCTTATATGAAAGTCCTGCCAGCAGTGTGTTTTGATGGGGGGAAGCTTCAGACATCAAACTGTGTATTTGGATATGTCTTGTAGAAACCAAGCAATTATTACAAGAATGCAGCGCATTCACAAAATTAGAAATCAGAATCAAGTGGAAACAGCCATAAGAACATGTGATCATAAGTGTCTATGGTATTTCTTTACCTACAATATATGACTTCATAGATTTATATATTGTAGCTTAATTGCATAAAGTGAAATATTTCAAGGGTTTTTTTGTTTAATTTTGATGATTATGGCTTATAGCTTGTGAAAATCAAAAATTCAATATCTCAAAATGTAAGAATATTTTAATTTTGAGTTTGAGTAAATCACTATTCATACAGAATAAAAAACAGACCGTGGACTTAGCAGTTGTCTAGAAGAAAATCATCAGCACAGTATGCAAGAAGGGTAAGCTACAGAAAGTCATTGCTGAAAGGGCTGGCTTTTCTCAGATTGCTGTATTGATGCATATTCTTCGAAAGTTGACTGTAAGGGAAAACTATGGGAGTAAAAGGTGCACAAGCAACAGGGATGACTGCAGCCTTAAGAAGATTGCCAACCAAAGCTGACCCAAGACCTTGGGAGAGCTCACAAGAAGTAAAGTGAGGCTGGAGTTAGTGTATCAAGAACCACCATGCACACAGGCATTTTCAGGAAATCGACTTTAAGAAAAACAACTGTTACATTCCTACTATCAAACCACTCCTGAACCAGATACAACATCAGAAGTGTCTTGCCTGAGCTAAGGAGAAAAAGAACTGAACTGTTCCTCAGTGGTCTAAAGTCCTCTTTTCACATTAAAGTCATTTTTGTATTTCATTTGAAAAGCGAGGTCCCAAAGTCTTCTGACAAGTTTATGGAAAAGCTCATTTCCATTTCTGGGAGGACTTAGCACCTGCCCACAGAGCCATAATTACCAGTAACTGGTTTGCTGATCATGATACTACGACGCTTGATTGGCCAGCCAACTCACCCCACCTGAACTCTATAGAGAATCTATGGGCAATTGTCAAGAGGAAGAGGAGAAACACATAACTCAGCAATACAGACCAGCTGAAGGCTGCTATGAAAGCAATCTGGTCATTAATAAACCCTCAGCAGGGCCACAGACTGATCGCTTCCATATCACATTAAGAAGTAACTCAAGCTACTGTACGGGAGCCCCAACCAAGTATTGAGTGCAGTCAACTTTATGAAGTTGAAAATATTTTTTTTATTGATCTTGGGAAATATTTTACTTACTGAGAGATGCTGGATTTTACAGATTTTCATGATCTGTAAGTCATAATCATTGCAAAATTTAGTTTATGTGTAATGAATCTAGAATTTACTTAAAAATTAGACTTTTTAAAGTCAATTAAGTCAAATAAACTTTCTATGATATTGAAATTTTTGGAGATGCATTAGTAGTTAAAATGAAATAAATAATAAGTAGGTTAAAATGAAATAAAATGAACATTATATAAGACAGATCATATATAACACTATTGCACAATCCTGAACCCAGTTTATATTCATTAAAACATACAGTAAAGCAAAAAAAAAAAAAAAAAACACAACATGCTAAAAATGCTTTAAATGCTCTTGGTTTTAAGGGTTAAAGATTGATATGCAAGTCATTCAGAGTGGCTTTTTTCTTTAATGCTCATGCTTAGTTGGGGACAAAGCACGCATGGTTCACCAGGGTAGAATCAAAACCAGTCAGTCTGGTATTCATGCATGATGATCAGCATTTCATTCTAGAAAACTCAGCCACTCCCTCACCTGTTTCAAACCAGTTCTGTCACTGCCAGTTTGTTATTCTTCAGGTTTCATCTCTGTCAGCAATGCTAAAGCTGAGTTTCTTCATTTAAAATTATATACTGTATGTACCCCGAAATGCTTAGTTGCTCTGAAAGCACCAGGTAGCCAGCAATCATGCTCATTAAAGAATGGAACTCAAAAACGACCCAGATTCATCAATCGTACCTTTAATACATGTGGATCAGCAGGCTTTAAAAATATATTTTTTTAATGTAACATGATATTTACAGCATGATGTAAAGATATTTAGGAAGTTCGAAAAATTATATATTATTGTCAAATTATGACAATATGTAACTATGTAAAATATGTATTATCAAAAAATGCATTTTTGGAGAGAATTGGGATAGCTAGCCTACCAATGTAATGGACTAACAATTAAATATAAGGACTTTACCCAAGATTATATGCACATTTACTCTGAAAATCCTTCATTCAAGTTACAGTATAATTAAAGTAATAATGTTGTTGGTCTACAGGGCTAGTAACTTAATTAATGGCACTGTAATTAGGTGCTGACATTAAACATGGTTGGAACTGAGATATTATCAAATCAATAGGAATTTAAAAAATGTTTTGTTAGGTTCACATGAACATATTTATAGTTCTATTGTATCTGTTATTGGTTATTTCCTCTTAATCCTTCTTCCGTGTCACAGTACCTTAATAATGTTTCACTTTAACATACAGGGTGGTCTAGTTTGAGAGCACTAATGCAAATGTTTTTCTTTCCTAATTTTAAAATTACATTTAAATTTGAATAAGATCATTGGTAAAAAAAAAAAAAAAAAAATTAACAGAAAGTAGAATCTTTAAGAATTTCACACTTTTACATCAAATCTGATGATCAAATCCATTGTAGCATTGACTGAAGGCATGCTTCGAAGGATGGGATAAGACTCAAGGAAAATACATTTTTACACAAGGTATTTATCATGTTAAATTTCCTGAATTTGCTTCAATTTTTCATTTAGTCATCTAAAACAGAATCTTTAATCCTGAATATTCAAGATTCCAGACACTGACTTACTTTGGATGAAAGTTTTCAAAAAAAAAACAACAACAACTGGATTCTCTCAAAACCCATGGTACACCACTTTAAATCCTTATGTGTGAGGAAGTGTCTATTCCCAAGCTTTATCCTTAACCAGGAATGCATTGTTCGTTCTCCACTTCACCTGAAACTTGGTCTTCTGCATCCCATCATGTGGGTGGGACCCTGTGGAAAAAATGCGCTCTCTACCAGGATGTGGTTCACCTGAAACTTGGTATTCCTCCTTTGCCAGTATACAAAGAAGCACAGAAGCTTAAAGATCACGACGAGTGGTCTCAGTGTCGAGCCCTGAGGGATCCCCAAGCACTGACCTCAATAGTGTAGCAAAGCCTATGAATTCAAATACTGCTTATAATAAAGCATTTTGGAATTGATCCAAGAGGCAGAATGACTTTACTAAGAGGGGATGAAAATAACTTATTCTAGACATGACATCATACTTGTTCATTGCACAGCAAAAAGCATGAGATCCAGCAAGAACTTCAATGCTAAGACCGCTTGAATATACATAATATAGTGTTAACACTGCTCTGTTTCCGACCCTAAACCATCTTTTAATAATGCAGTCTTCATCAAATATCCACTTTTCCACAGGTTCTTGGGAAAATACACGTTCCTGGTTGTCAATAGTTCAACTAGCAGCTCCAGTTTAGAAGGCAATTTGTACTCTGTTATACTTTCAAATGCAAATCAAAGTCTTTGGCTTCCTGCACATGTTCTCACTTCTTCCTGCGACAGCGGCAGCAGCAAGCATAGCAGCGGCTCACTTGCTCCTCGTCCTCCTTTATGGTGTAGGTGCCGTTCAGGTTGGTGTCTTTAGACTGTCCGTAGACAGGCACACCGGACACGCCGTCTCCTCCCTGGACTTTGAAACTGCCATACGGGTTATGGGAAGCGCTCCCATTGTACGAGTTTTCCAGCGCCATGGGGTTGATGATGATCGTGCTGGAGTCGTCATATGTGCGCAGCTTGGCTCTGGGAATGCTGACATCGCCATAAGGGTTGTTCAACGAGAGATTCATGGTTTTCAGAATAAGTGTGACAACGTAAGAAAAAAGTCACGTGAAGGAAGGCACGCTCGAATTCGTCAGAATGAAGATCTTTCCGTTAGTTAGCCATGGAGATGTGCGATTGTTGGATGCTGAACTTAATGATGATCCTGAGTGATTTGGGACCTTGTGGAGGGGAAAAATAGTAAACACACAATAGTTACCAGTCCGCACTAGTGTGTGTCATTGAATTTAAAGTTGAGTGTAAATGTTAGTACAAAATGGTGGAATTTCACGTCATCAGATTTGCACAAGTAACAAAAATGTTATATAGTGACATGATTTCAACATTTCTTACTTGGATAGTTTGAATATTCTTCTTAAATGTTCATCAAACTGACTAATTTATATCAGTTCTATCTTTAACAGGTGTCATACAAAGTGACTCAAATCAAACTGACTTCTTGCTGCTTGTTGTTTTTTTTCCCTCCTGTCGTCCTGTTGGAGAGCCTCCAAAGCATTTTAACTTTTTTATTTGTCGAATGTTTTTTTTACATAAAACTTTATTTCCTCTTTAAAAACCATGCAGTGTGCAAACATTTGCACTGTACTGTAGCAGTTACAGGCTTATCTACTGCTGGGTGTCCCAGTGTTCCGTATCAGAATCAATATTTACCTTTTCTTCTCGGTATATTCTTTCCTGGTAAATACAAGTACTTCTTTAACAAAAATTCTAAAATGAACCTTTGCGCACATTTGTACTTGACATTGATTTACACACATGCTGGTAAAATAAACTGACCACGAAAGCAGCACACAAATCAAAACAAAAAGTTTGTACCTGTTAAGACCTGCTGATGTGTCGATGTGTGTGGAGAGGAACGACTAACGAGGGTAAAGGTGTTATCCGATCCCCTGAGCAGATTTCCTCGCGATCCAGTGAGCAGAATATGAGCTGTTCTTGTTCCTTAAACTTAATGTAACATACCTGAAGCGTCAGTTGTGTAGAGGTCGGTGTTTAAGTGAATATCGCCTTCTGCCTTGGAGGCGTGTGTCTGTAACCCCACCCCTGGGTGTCCAAGCAGAGCCGCAGAACTGTGTGTGTGTGTGTGTGTGAGTGCGACTGACAAAGGGTGGGGTCGGCTTAGGAATGTCCCTTCCGCCTTTCCCAGATACAGGTGCATTTTTTCATGACATGAATGCAACGTCTATTCTCTGAGTATCACCAGGTGCCTCTGGAAACAATCAGCATTACTCAAACATGACATAAATACGTTGGATTTGGATATTTGTAACACTACAGAGTTATGCAACGTATGTACACGTTGGAAGAGATTTGCTGTGGGATCTGAATCTCAACTCTGATTTGACAAGCTGGAGAACTTATCTCAAATTTCTGTTTGAACAGCGTTTATGTTTAACTACCTGCCTTGCAGCATTAAATGGAAAATAATTCCATATGAAAGGCTATTGAGAAAGAGAGAGAGATAGAGAGTGGAATGGTGGAATTTGGTGGAATTTCACATTGTCACTGAAACTACTCCACCTACAAAACTTGACTTTTCCACGCCACACCATTGGAATGTTTATTTGCAGTTGAAACAAATGCCGTAATCCTCTCTCAGACACATATGTACCGAGCTAAAAGTGCAGTTGCGGTACCATTAGGAGTAGGTTTTTTGAAATCTTCCTGCCTAATTTGCCAGCAAAAGTACAACAATACTGGAGATTTTAAAACTATAAAATAACACATATGGAATTAGTTAATTACGTAACAACAAGAAAAACAACAGTTAGTTGTTATTTTAAGACACAGAGGTCAGCCTTTCTGTAATAGTTCT
>JAQQZS010000017.1:4495801-4506741 GCA_030068045.1 Platyallabes tihoni | reverse complement strand
CACACAGAGACGGGAATCGAACCCGGACCCTGGAGGTGCAAGGCGACAGTGCTAACCACTACACCACCGCGCCGCCTTATTTAAATGATTATTTTTAAAATATTAATTTTTGAATACTGGGCCAGAAAATATGTTTGTGCTTGTGGTTTACTGTAGAAACCTTTCAGGGAGCTAAGGACTCTTAACTATCCACATAACTGCTTTGGGAAATGTTTTACATCAGCAGTTCATTGTGTGGCATCAAATAGCTCTGAAACTTAACACCTCCACAAGCATGAGTCAAACACACGCAACTGTATTCATGATTTTATTAAAAACGGATGGTCAATGGAAGAACATAAAAGCCTGAATATATCTTGCAAAGTAAAAATTCCTCAGGCTGTTATAAGGACCAAAAAAGAAATGACAAGAAATAAAAAAACAAGAAAAAAAAAAACACCAAAGATTCAAGGATTCAGAAACTTGAGCTGTAGGCTGTTTTCCCCCCCAAGCAGGTTTTTGCCAGGTGAACTGATCAAGAACAGCCTAAACTACACTCCTGAGTCCTCAAACACAAACAGATCATTTTGTCTTCTTCAGTCGGCCACCCAGAGTTTAAACGTGCGATCATACGAGCAGGTGGCAATGAGCTGGCCGTCCGGAGACAGGTCGAGTCCCATCACTTTGCCTTCATGTCCTGCCAGGGTCTTCAGAGGAGACCATCCAGGGTGGGTCCACACTTTAGCCATGTTGTCGTAAGCACCCGTTAGCAAGTAATGACCGTCTGTAGCTGGAGAACAAAGAGGTAAAGATATAAATCCTCCTAAAAGCATATTGTCCATGAAAACATACATAATGTAACCCATGGATGCTGAAATTATAAGATATGCTTTTACATGCTCAAAGCATTTATTCAGAATAAATTCACAACTGATTCGCAAAGTGGTTCTGCCTCCTGTGAAGTGTCTAATTCGATGTTAAGAAGTATGTTTTCTTCAACTTTAAGTTTAGGTTAGACTTTTTTTTTTTTTCAATAAATCCCACCTCCTATGTTATGGTTGGTTACATAAATTCGGTCTTATCTATAATTGGGTTAGATGTGGATGAAAGTAAACACAGATGGGAGAGAAAGAAAAAGAAGCTAAAATCTAATCACAGAAACTTAAGCGAACTGGAGGTGATAGTGGCAATAAAGAAACTCTGAGACATCATGAGAAAGAAACCATGAGCGTAACCAGACCTAAAAGGGACTCCATGTTCATTTTGGTGCCACCATACTGTTATATTGTCAAAAGAGAAATTGTATAACATGAGATGTTTTGGTTTTAATTATAACATGAAGTTCACTTTGTTGAGGTTACCAACTGTTCACTGGTCTAGAATTGGCTACAAGACTGCTTGTAGCAATTAAATGCCTAACAGCGGCTCATGTATATGGCGAGTTTGTTTCTATGTGGAGACATTTATTTAGCAGTGTTTTTAAAGAAGACTCCAGCATCAGTGCTTTGTCATAGTAAGGCACGAGAGACAGGAAATTCTTTAGAACAAAGAATTTTGTGGTTTCTCGTAGCATAGACAAGCAGCATTCTAACGTCTTACGAAAACAAAGGAATAACACTCTCCAGGAAGCTGACTTTACATCTTGACATTGATAATGTTCCTGTAACAGCATACGCTAGTGTTTTGTAATGAAATGTGACAATGTATGACAGTAGAGAAGCATCCAAATAAATTATAATACACTTTGTAATAAATAGAAAACAGAGGAACACATTTTGAACACAGACACCGTCTTGAAATTCGAACCGTCAGCACGATTCCAAAGAACAAGATCATGGAACATGATGGTTTTATAATGTGTATAGCCAATTGTGTTAGTATCCTTGTATCTAGACGATGTTTGTTAGACTTACGAACAAATTGGACTCTACGAACCAGCTTTCGGAACGGAACTTGTTCGTATGTTGGGAACATACTGTACTAAAAATGAATAACACTTTTACTCTTTAGTAGATATAAATACACAAAGTTGCTATATAGAAGACACTTATATCCTACTATCTACTTTCCAAACACTTACGCTGGAACTTGACGGAGGACAGCAGGTTCTGATGAGCAGGGATGGTGTAGATACACCTCCTCCTCCGCAGGTCCCACACTTTACATGTGTGGTCACCGCTCCCAGTAGCCACATGAAAACTGCACCACACACATTAACATTATTCTTTCTAATATGTTTCAAAATGAGAATTTCTGGACAAGACTGAAATCTGAAGACTGAAGTTTTCTTTTCTTTTTTTTTACCCATTTGGGGAGAAGTTGATTGCGTAGACCTCTTTGAGATGACCTTCCAGGAACATGACACAGCGACCAGTCCTCAGGTCCCACACGCGGCCAAATGAATCCAGACCACTGAAAGATCCATGTTTTAAAGGAATACAATGAGGAATCAAAGTCACAGCTGTTCTACTTCCAAGCCTGACACGATATTTACACAAACAGAACTGAAGTAACTCTGTACATGTGGCAGGAAAATCTAATGAGAAATATGACGTATACATAATATTACGTTACATAATCATATTGGAGGATGAATCAAAAATTATCCTCTCTCTGGTCTTATTAAAACTCCTGTTTTTCCCGCACTGTCTGGTCAGCACTTTCCATTCAAGACAACGGTCTCCCCAGTCAGTCACTGCTGTGCAAGTGTGATTGTGTTACATCAGTTCATTTGCGGGTGTGAGCAAAAAATAGATGCCCCTCTTGTGATTTGCATAAAAGAAGCACTAAGTGCAGTGATTAGTTTTTATGTGGTTTGAGAGTGTAAGATTTTGTGTGTAGCATGGAAAAACATTTTGGATATGCGCAAATAGAATTTGGACCGATACTCTAAGGAAGGTGACGTTTCTTAAAGAGAATCATTACTGGAGACAAGACACGGATTCATCACTACGAGTCTGAGAGTAAACGGCAGAGTATGGAACAGAAACGTCCTCGATCGCCTACCGAGATAAAGTACATGAGTCAAAACCATTAGCTGGAAAATCCATCAATGCTTATAGTGTTCCGGGATTCTCAAGGGTCAGTATTGGAACATTATCAGGACAAAGGTTCGACAGTTAACAGTGCTCGTTACAAGATGACGCGCATCCACACACTTCTGCCCGCACTATCGACACTTTGCATAAACCTTTTGTTTTGAAATGTTAAAGCATCCTCCCTATAGTCCTAAACTTGCTCCATCAGACTTTCACCCTGTCTGCTCCCCTGAAAGCAGCTCTACGAGGACAAAGATTCACTTCTGATGAAGAAGTGAAGACAGCGGTACATTCGTGGCTCACAGCTCAGACTAAAGAAATGTTTAATGAGGGAATACGGAAGCTTGTTGACAAATGGACAAAATGTTTTGTAAAGCAAGGAGAATATTTCGAAAAATTATGTGTTTGTCTTTTCTAAAAGTTGAATAATTTCTACAGCCAGAGTGTAGATTATTTTTGACCCTATTTTTATTATTATTATTATTTACCCTATTATTTAACCTTGTTTAATAATTATAAATGTAAAAAAGTGAAAATTGCTGAGTATCTGTAAGACAATATTCCTCATTGTAAGGTTATTTGAAAAACAAATCATAATAATCATCATAATAGTAATAATAATAATAATAATAATAATAATAATAAGTAGTAGAAGAATTTCAAGTTTGAAATGTATTTAATAACATTTTACTATGTTTTCAACATTCAGAATCATTCGCTATATATTTGCTATAATATCCTTTTTTGTAGTTAAAACATCATTAATGCACCAATAACGCAGTACATCTGTTATCAACACCATTAAAAATCTCACCCAGTTCCTGCTAAGGAGCCATCGGGATGGAAATCCAAGTCATGTACGCCTTTACTGTGGCCTTCCTGGTGAAGAATCTCCTCTTGGGCCTCCAGATCCCACAGACGCCACGAGTTATCATAGCTGGAGTTGGAAGAGAGATACAGGTTTAACAATATCTATAAGACTTTGTTCATCTAGAACTGGTATAGAAAGCAGGATTTTCTCACCAGGTTGTGCCCAGAAAGCGACCGGAAGGATGCCATGTTACGCGAGCCACCCTCATGAAGTGACCCTCGATGTCTGCGACAGGCTCATCACTGCACAGGAAAAGGTTTAGGGGGATCTTTATTGAAGAATTCTAACAGCATTTGTTGACAAAATTGGCAGCAGGCAAAAGTGGCCCTAATCCGATTTACTGACTAACTCTGATTCATACTACAACCTTTTTTCCTGTGAGTAAGACGAGACGATGACGAGACGTCACGGATATCAATGAACAGTGGCAGTGATGAAATCGGCATGCAACATTGTTGACGGAAAAAGGTGAGACTAAAATGTGGTTTTAAAAAATAAAAACTAATAAAACATCTGTCTTTATTTTCGTCAACATATAATTTTCTTCACAATCCGCTGCGATACAGTGTTCGTTCATTATGGCATGAGCAGCAGCATTTCCCGGGTCACGGTGTGACGGGCAGTGACGAAGCTCCGTCATCTTCAACTCTTCGTCATCACAGAAGTATTATTCGGGCGAAAGGGAAGAGCCGATATTTGGGGCTGTTTTCTTTATACTGAACTGGAGAAAAAAGCCAATGTGTAGTAATATCGGAGGGGAAACAGTGGGGGAACACAATCGCTGGGAAAAATACCACAAACCTGAAGAGATTCATTAAGGCATATCATTAAAATCACCCAGGTTTACAGCCGCTTTTTGGTAATTTAATTTAAAAACACTGGATTGTCCATACTGCTCCTATTGTTTGTATTTTAAAAAATATAGACATGCAGCAGTTGTTGTGATGGTTAAAAAAAAAAAAAAAAAAGCTGAAAACATCAGATGAAAATGTACATTTTAAATATTAAGATAATTTTATAACAAAAACATTTTGGCTAGACTACATTGACTGTAGGGTTAATTAATAATTATTTGATTGCTAAAACGTTACGTTTTCATTGACTAAAATACTTAAAGGTTCCTCTGACTAAAACTAGACTAAAATTTCCAGACTTTTAGTCGACTAAAACTTGACTAAACAAAAATAGGATAAGATTGACTAAATATGATAAAAAAATAAAATAATAAATAACAGGGACATTTATCCCGGGACTAAGACTCAAATTTAAAATAGCTGACAAAATTAACACCAGTTTCAGCATCATCCCACTATTTGAATCGCTCGTTTTTCCTAGCATGAAATAACAACGAATTTGTAGTCGGCTTTCAGTAAAAGTCGCATGATTTCTGATTTGACTGTTCAGATAGAGGTGACATTGCAAAAAATAAATAAATAAATAAATAACTTAATAATAATTAGACCTGGATCTGATTTAGGACCATATAAGGGAGGAGGACAAATCAGAATAAAAAACATTATTAGATTCCATGAGATTTGCTCTGTTTTACACTGATAATAATAATAATAATAATAATAAAATAAAAAAGAATCATGTGTGGACAAAAATAAAAAATATTACTAAAAAAAGGCCACTTTTGCCTCCAACATTTATTATAGCTGTTTGTCATAATTCAGCCACATTGTGATTCAGTTTTCCCACAAAGTCACACACACACCTGTCGAGACTCCACAGCTTAACAGATCCGTCTGCAGCACAGGAGGCCAGGTTGACGTCTGATTTGTCCAGAGTGAGCGTGGCTTGTGGATGGAAGCTGACTGCTCCAACGTTGGTATTGTGACCTACGTGCAAATATTCAGGAAATGTCTCAACTCAATCATTATAAATCAATCAATCAATAAATCGGCTTGCTGATGCGATTTTAAAAAAGAGGACCACTTCCTTACCTCTTAATGTGCGAACGAGACTACAGTCTGGAACGCTCCAGAGTTTGCACAGACCGCTCCTAATCCAGACACATGACGATTAATGAAATTGAAACTGATATCAATTACAGTGTTAAAACCATTAAAACAAAGGAAAGCTCACCATGACGCAGTGACTAAGAGTTTGGAGTTCGGGCTGAACTGGCAGTAGGAGATCGGACGATCGTCTCCGATCTGACTGCAAAAGTTATTCAGGTTCTGATGGGAAAAATGTGGAGAATTTAATGATAATGTAATTTAATGGGGGGGGAAAGGTAGAGAACCGAGATGATGTGCTGCTTTTCTTGATAACAGTGATATCAGCTCACCCTGAGTGACTTGTGAAGCTCTTGTTGTCGTACAGTGCGTGTAGATTCAGGAATCTCTCTCTGAGCATGAGCAGCATCCAGTCTATTCACAGCTCTGAGAGGAAAAAACAAACACAATTAGATCCTATTACATAGTATAATGGTGTGTATGACAAAGATCAGCTGCAAATTTCATAAAGTAAGTAAATATAAAAAATAAGTAAAATAAATCACTGGTAACAAGCCAAACAAACAAAGAAACAAAGAAAATATATTACTTGCATTCTAGCTCCTTTTAATAGAAAGAGCTGTTCTTACCTGGGCAGTGAATATTTAGCCAACCAGATACGTGCCTCCTTCAGCGTCTCAGGACCTTCGTGGTACCACGTCTGTTGAGACTGAATAAGAAACAGCACTGCACTTTAATTCCATGATTTCCTTAATATGAGCGACATTTTTTTTTTAAGGGTACATACGTCCTCTTGGGAGCGCTTCGCTTTCTCTTCGTCTTTTTTCGATTTCTTCAGAGCATCCGGACCAACTACTGACAAAATATTCCTCAACCTATGAAACATAATAAGTGCGTTAGTTGGTTAAAGAATACGAGTGCAGTCGAAGTTGAATGGCGGGATAAAAAAAAATTTTTAAAAAAAGAAGTAAAAGCTACATCACCTCTCTCGTCTTTCAGCAGGGCCCTCGCCGAACAGCGTGATTGGTTCTCCGAGGGCACGGAGACATGCTTTGACTTCGGTGTCATCGGTAGACACTGTGATTTGTCGAGCTCGTTTTCTGCGCTCAAATTCAGCCAGGACCTCAGCCTGCCGCTCACTTACGCGCTCCTCCAGCTCCAGGGACTCACCTGGAAATGTTCATGGATAGCCATTAGATAAGAAACAAATTACAAAAACAACTGGCATGTGTGTGAATGGGTGGGTGAGTGTGTGTATGTGCCCTGCGATGGGTTGGCACCCTGTCCAGGGTGTACCCTGCCTCGTGCCCGAAGCCTCCTGGGATAGGCTCCAGGCCCCCCGCGACCCTGATCATAGGATAAAGCGGTATAGAAAATGAATGAATGAATGGATGATGAAAGAAAAATCCTATCTAGATGTGATCCGGGAGGTGGAATGATATTACTGGATTACCTCTAGCATTTTAGTTTGTCTGATTCTGTCATAGTAGTTTTAACACACTTTACCTAACTAACCATATTTAAAAATATATCAGACAATGTGTACAGGGTGAACTGAATGATGAAGACACCCAAGTGAAAAGGAATAAACAGTACTTAATCACATGCAGTTTACTAAATATTATTTTGCTTAGGTGATATGTGATATACAGCATAGTTCTAAAGCTATGGGGGTCGACTTATCCTGTACATCTCTACTGAAAGCACATCATATTAGTAGTAAAATTTACACAGTCCGCTTTTTACTGGTCCAAGCTGGATCATGAACTCATCGTTTAGTATGGCAGACAAGAAAATCAACTTTAGTGGAAGAGATCATGAGGTAAGGGATTATCTTACGGCTGATGTGAGAGGGATCAGATTGAACTGAAGGTCTGACCAATTCCAGTTGAATTAAAAAAGTTAAAACCAGTCTTTTTAGTGAGACCAGCTTGGACAAGTCATAGGCATTATGAATCATACATATCTACAGCTCCATTAGCCCCATAATACAAGAATCTGATACCTGGTGCATACTCCGGAAAACTAATTACATCCAATAAAGAAATCAGCAGCTCAAAATGAGACTGTTTTCACTGCTATGACATTCAAGTGGGATACTGACCACTGGAGATGTTAATATTTCCAGCTTCAATTGCAGCCTTGATCGCATCTTTGGAAGATGAAATTCCTCCATCACGGGAAAGACGCTCCTTTTCTTTCTCTTCAAGACTTCCATAGAAGATGCGAGTTTTTTTCACCAAAGGGGCTTCGTCCTCATCCGACATGATTCAAATGCCAAAGCTGCTTTACTAAAGTCAAGGAAAGAAAAATCATCATAATATTTTTTAATGAAATGTTTGTCAAGTAAAAGATTGGAAGATTTATAAATACAATAATAATAATAATAATAAACATATTTTCTTTAGATGCCCGTGCATCCAAAACAAACTCTCCGTAGACACAATGTGTTTATTTAGAAAAAAGAAGGTGCATATAGTTCACACTTACCACTAAAATAAAGTAGGGACGATCCTGGAATATAAACTTAATTCTCAACAAAACCCACTTTATAGCCACTATAAAAATATATTTCTTAAAAAGAGGAAAAATTGTTCTATTTTAGAATCACTCATTGACTGAACTAACTGTAAACGCACGACGAAACCGCCGCCATTTTTGTGTCGCACAGGAAATACGTCACGAACATTTTCCTGTGCGACGCAAAAATGGCGGCGGGTTCGTCGCGAACTTACAGTATAATAATAATAATAATAATAATAATAAAGTAGATTCTTAATTATTTAAATATTTAATTAAATAAACATATTTTAATATTTATCAAATATTTTTAATTATTAAAATAAACCACATTTTTTGAACCAATTAACGTTATGTAATCAAAGCTTAAATTATAAATATTTTAGATTTCCACTCATATACACACTTTTTTCACACACTATATTTCTAAAATATCCTAGAGATATAAAATTTAAAAATGGCATGTAGGATACTTAATCACTAACATTATATTCAGTAAAGTAGATAGGTATAGAATAATTTCTCCAATGTAACTTCCATTTCAGTTATCAAATGTCCAGCTCTTTTGTGTTTGCTTTTAGTACACAAAAATAAAAAATCCTCACCACAAATAATTCATATGTGGTTTAAGAAAAAAAAAGGGAAAAAAAGAAAACATCATATAAACATCATATATTGGCTTAGAGGTCAACACTGTCGCCAGGGTCCAGGTTCGATTCCCGCCTCGGGTCTGGAGTTTGCATCTTATCCCTGTGCTTGGTGGGTTTCCTCCTGGTACTATCTACTGTATGGTTTTCTCCCACAGTCCAAAGACATTACCAAATTGCCTGTAGTGTGTGAATGATGTGTGTGTCCTGCAATGGATTTGCACCCAGTCCAGGGTGTACCCTGTCTTGTGCCCTAAGTCTCCTTGGATAGGCTCCACGGCTGACCCTGTACAGAGAAAAAAAGCAGTATAGAGTGTGTGAAACTCATATATTCTAGATTAATTAGTAGGAAAGGTTGCACAAGCAACAGGGCAAAGGTAAAAAGTATTGAATTACATTTACTCACGTTACTGTAATTGAGTAGGTTTTTTGTGTACATTTTTAAATCCACAAGAAAGATGGAAACAGGCAAAACAGATGGCAGTGAGGCAGACCCAGCTGAAAATAAAATGCCATCAAATTCCTATGATCAAACCCCTGGCCATTGTAATGGCCACTACTATGTTGTATACCACATTATGTACGTATGTACGTTGCCCTTTTAAGGGTTGTCCAGTGTGTGCGCTGCGGAGGTGTGTGCATGAGAAGGAGAGAACAGAGTAGGAGCTGAGGTGTGCTGCTCACCCCCAAAACGCTCTTTTTTTTTTTTTATCGCTTTCTTTACTTTTACTTTATGTTTTGTATTATAATTTTGTGACGCTGAAGGAGGCCGATAAAGGTTTTGGGCTGTACGTTATTCTTGGCTCTGAACCCTTTTTTCCCTCAGCTATCCGGTGCAAAAAAGCGTCACGCCGTATTTAAGCGACCAGTTTGATTTCAAGCACAAGAAAGGCAACAGCTTTATTATGTAAAATTGTTCCTTCAATTAAAAACAACTAGTTTGAGATTTACATCCGCTTGTCTTTTTTGAACTACACTAGAATCCCCTGTCCCACCCCCGCTGTTAAAAGTAAAAGTAACTTTTACTCTGAGTAAATTTTTTATGAGCTACTTTTTACTTTTACTTGAGTAGATTTTTATAATGGTAACTTTACTTGTACTTCAGTAAAATGTCACTGAAGTAACAGTACTTGTACTCGAGTACAAAAGTTTATTACCTCTGCAACAGGGATGACTGCAACCTTAAGAAAAACTCTCAAGCAAAGTTGATTCAAGACCTTGCAGGATCTTCACAAGGTGTGGACTGAGGCAAGTGTCAGTGCATCAAGAGCCACCATGCATAGTCTTCTTCAAGAAATGGGCTACAACTGTTGTATTCCTAGTATTAAAACACTCCTGAACAAGAGAAATCAGAAGTGTCTTACCTGGGCTTTAAAAAAATTAGATTTAAATTTTCCTAAGTTGTAAAGACATAATCATTAAAACCTGATTCATATACAAATTATGATGTATCACTGCCAAAACTTTAATATTTTACAAGAATTATTGAATGTACACTCACACCCAAAATGTGTTGATGGTTGGAGAGCTTTGTGTGTGTGCACACCCCTGTGTTTGTCATGAAAGTTGTTTCATAAATATTGGTTTTAAACCAAATGCATCTGGTTCTGACAGGCCTAAAGAAACCAAAACAGGGTGCGAATTACATTTTTGTTTTCAAAACAAAAACAAAAATGAAATTCGCACCCGTACTACAGGTGTTGGGGATCTCAAATATGGCAATAGTCACAGCTCCTCTACTACTCCTGCTCATCCAATACTTTCATCTGTTTTAAAATTATCAAGAAAACTGAGCTGCACCTAAAGGGCAACCCTGCTTCACACCTAAGTAGGGGCAGGGGCAGTGGTGGCTCAGTCGGTTAAGGCTGTGGGTTACTGTGTTACTGATTGGAAGGTCGGGGGTTCGAACCCCAGGATCGCCAAG
>JAQQZS010000017.1:4466443-4476464 GCA_030068045.1 Platyallabes tihoni | reverse complement strand
AGAAAAACACCCCTGAGAGAGAAAGAGAGAGAGAAAGAGAGAGAGAGAGAGAGAGAGAGAGAGAGAGAGAAAGAGAGAGAGAGAGAGGAGATGCAGATCCATTGTCAGGCTTCTTTTCTGAGAAAACCACATTAACATGTCTTGAGTTTTCAAAAGAAACAGTATTAGGCTTGTACTTTAAACCCACTATCTGTAAACAGACGTACTGGTTTGCAGCATGTACTGTAGAAGTTCTGCATTACTGTGTGTACTGAATACTTCAATACAGGGCTGTTAAAGTTTATATAAAGTACAGCTTATGTCACATGAGGTGTAAGAAATGTTTTAGTCCCATCAAGGCCATATGCTGTCCTCTGATAAAGTACATTCCTCACGAAAGCATGTTAATACACTACAACACGGTGGAGATGAAAACACTAATAACACACACACTTTCTCTCTCTCTTGGTGTATGAAAGCATTTCCTGGCTGATTCAGTCCGGGTTAAAGAATTCAGCATGATGATTGAGAAAAGTTCCTGGATGCAGATATAAGAATATAGTCAGTATTTGTAATCATTAATAAAAATGTCAGGTTGCCAGATTTGTTTTTTCAAACCAAATTGTGATGGATTACAAATTAAGTTGGTTAAAGTACAAAACAAGAAGAGAAAAAAATAAAAGCATGTCTCTTTTCTAAAATGTAAATGTCTTGAGAGTCATTTTGAGGTTTTCTTTTTTTCATGCTTAATTCTGTTTCTAATGCACAGCTTTTGTTTTTAATATGCTGCTTAAAGTCTGATTGGTTCATGTAGATGTTAATTTTCAGTTATGGTACTTTTCTAATGTTGAAGGTTTAAATCAAATCAAAGCACAATGCTGTTTTTTTCTGTAACAAAAAAATAGTTAGGTTTATAGGTATAGTTTTTTTTGTGTATTGGTTTATTAAATGAGACTCCAGTATCAGAAATCTGCAGAAATCGAGCATTTTAGCCGACTTTGGAGCTCTGTTTCTAGTGAAAGATGACATGTATTTTGTGTATTATAACCCTAGTGAATATGCTCGCTGTGATGGCAGTTTTACTCCTCAACTCTTTGCTTAACAGGTTTAAAAGTCGTTTCTCTCTTCCATTTATTCTTTAAAATTAAATTTAATTATTTTGACACAACTGGGCTTATTATGGGCAATAACACTTCTCTAAAACTTGTATTTATAACATTTATATCCTGACTAACTTCACAAAATTCTTGCAAACTACTCTTTGTAAAGATAATTGAATTAGTCTTTATTAACATATCGTACCAGTCAAATGTTTGGACACACTTTCTGGTTCAACGGTTTTTCTTTCATTTTTTTATTTTCAAAATTGTCAAATAAAACAACAAACCATCATTACTTTTTTTTTTTCTTTTAAATCCCTGTTCCTGCTCGATCACACCCACTTAAATTCAGATAAGGCTGCTCATTGGCTGATTAGTTCATGCAGGTGTTCTAGAAGCTGAGAGTAAACACTAAATGTGCAAAGAAAGTGGGTCCTTTAGGACCAGGATTGGGTATTTATTCTTGCACAGTATCTTCAAGTCACTGCAGTCACTGATGAAACTGGCTCTCATGAAGCCCGTGCCAGGAATGTAAGACCAAGACCGAGTTCATTTAGAGGTCCAGAGTCTCAGAAACTGACAGCAGCATATTGGAATAAGAGCCTGCGTGAATGATTCCTATTCAGTAGCTTAAATCGCATCTTACCAGACAAAAATTAAATGATAAATGTGATGTTTTGCAGAAGCAAAAAAAAAAAAAAAAATAGAGAGATAATCACTGCTCATGGACAATTACATCACAAACATGTGAGAAATAAGTCGAAGAAATCGACTTATTTGTAATACTGTATTTTTATCTTCTAAACATTTGTCTTTGACATTTATATTTTAACACCCCTCTTCTTTTTAGAAATTTATTTTCCTTCCCTACAAATATATGATACCACAATTATGGACATTTTAAAACAAATAAGAAATAAGGAACTAAATCACTCCCACTTTCACATGTCATGTAACATGCATTACAGTATGTAACAGTCTGCTGAGATATTTTACACTATAATACATCATATAGATATTTTTGCAGTAAGAGCCTGGACAAACTGGAGACACTCGATCCAAAACCCCTGCCATTGCCTCAGCGCCAGATACTGAGATTCGACTCACCCTGACGCTGCAGTCTCTCCTGTACAACTTTCACTAGAAGACGTGACGAGGTCGGCTATCAGCGATACTTTAGATCGAGAGATGGAACTTGTCACTTGGGTGTGTGCAGATGTGGAGTGGATGGCTTGTGGGTGACCTTTTGAAAATAATCCCTCGTGACTAACCTGGTCATGTGATCTTTCTCCTGCCTCCAGCTGCTAATGGCTGATATTAAGCCAATCAGAAGTTCACTTTCACTACACAGCCAGGACTAAAACGATCCTCCTCGTACAACGGATGCATTACACAGTAGTTTGATGCCAAGAGAATTTTATAATCCTGAACTCATGTATTTCAGTTTCTCATGTAGGCTAGGTTATTAGATTAGATTATTATGTTGTACTTATTGAGACCTGCCAAGCCTAAACAGGGACAAATCACATATCCAAGCTAGAAATTAACGTGTGCATATAGAGTGGGAATAAAACCGGCACCTATTAAGATGACACACACTAATTAATACATTTGAACTGCATTTTAGCCGACTTTGGAGCTCAATTTCCCGGTAAACTTGTTTCCAGCGGTGTTGCTACAAAGCTTTGTCTTTTACACAGTAATTTCCTCGGACATGTTTGATTATTTAATTACATTTTTAAGGTTTATTTTGAAGAAATACTGAACCGGTAGTGTATTTAGTTAGAATTTATTAATTATGTATTCGCAGCGATGTCTTTTCAGTCTTGATTTTTTTTTTATAATCAAAATTTTGTTGGAATTATTCTAAGAATCAAACTGAATTAAGCCAGGATCATGAACAGAATTGCATTATGACCGGAGTGAATGGTTGCACCACTCGTAACAGACTGCCTGTTTATAGCTGCTAAAACGTTTCAATGGAAAAAACATATCCATGTAATTAACGATTTTATATATAGCACTGAAAAAAAAGAAACCACTGCAAAAAGTTTCTTATGGTTCTTTTGTTTCGTACAGGTGCATGTTTTGGTGGCTGATAATTCCTAAATTCAAAATATAACTATTGTTATTTACAGTGTGTATGTAATGGATTGTGTATTTGGTGGAATAATAACCCTGATTTGCAGTTACAGCTTTCATGCGTTTTGGCTCTCCACCAGTTTTCCTCATTGCTTCTGGGTAACTTTATATCACTCTTTGTGGAAAAAAAAGCAAACAGCTTAGCTTTGCTTGGTGGTTTGTGACCCTCCATCTTTCTCTTGATGACAGTCCAGAGGTTTTCTGCAGTAAAGTGAGTCTCTTATTTTTTTTTCCAGAGCTGTATATGACTAATAAATAAGCATGTTGGAATAACACACTCTGGGCTTTGCAGTTGTAGGAAAATAAGAAACTCTAGTCTTAGAGGGTTTTTTAAAGGGTTCAACCTTATAAATGAAGGGTTCTTAGTCTCCTCTACTTGGAATCCATTCTAACATGGAAACACCACTTTCCAGAAGGGTTCCAGCAGAAGGAAAACCAACAAAAAACATGACTTCACATATCATAAAGCTCCTATTGTTATACATTACCAAGCAATTTCAGACCACAGCATGTCACACTTCTCTTGACATCCTGTTAGAGAATACTGTTGACCTTTGCACATTTCTAAGCTCCACTTCTGAGAAGAAATGTGCAGAACATTTTTATGACGGGGTAATTATTTTGATAACACGACCCAGTTGAGCTACTCTTAGGGTCTATTGTTCAACATTACAGACAGGAGACGTGTAACCTGGAATACACCTGCTCTACCTCCTCATAGTTTCCTTATGAACTGCATTTCACGACTGGTTCCTGCCGTTTCTCGCTGCCAAGCAGCCGCACTGCATTCTTCTCCTGTGCTTGACAATATTTAATGTACCAACCTGTCGCGTGTAGTGTCAACGCCAGCGTATGAGTCGGACTCAACTTCCCAGAGAACACCACGGCCTACAAACATGACTGACGTGAACTCCCTACAGTACACTCACACCCACTGACACGTTCACAGCCTTTAGATCACAACGAGCCTTTGTTTATCGTGAATGCTTTCCTGGTTTTTGATCCTGCTCTAGTTTCCTGGTTTTGTGATTTCGTGCTTCCCACCTCCGTTTGATTTATTTATTTTTGCTCATGTTTGCCTGATTCTGTGCCTGTTTTGGGCTACATTTTATGCTTCACAGTTTGGATTTTTTTGCCTGTCTTTTAAATGAAGAGTTCACAAGCAACTGCAGCCGTCTCTTCCACATGAGACATCTGATTATTTTTCCTATAAAACACGACCAGTCCAGTTTTAACTCCTTGTTTTTTTTTTACCCCCCCATCAATCGGACATTTATCCACCATTTATGTTCAGAAAAGCGCCATCTACTCCCTTCTTCATACAAGAGCTCACAGATACTTATGACTGGTTCGTGCTTACAGTGCTGTGAAAAAGTATTTGCCCCCCCCTCCCCTCCTTCTGAGGTTTTTTGTCCCCTTGTGTATTTATCACACTTAAATGATTGAGATCATTGAACAAAATTTTATATTACCATTATTAACCACAGAAAATAAAAAGAAAATACAGTGTTTAAATAATGATTTCATTTATTAAGGGAAAAAATTTTCTAAACCTACCTGATCCCAAAAGGAATTGCTCCCCTTGCTAAATCATTAATGAACTGTACTTTAACTTTTTTTTTTTTGGAAAGTTGAGTTAAATTGAATTTGCCACATACAGACTTGACTACTGCCAGAGCTGTTGAATCAAGAAATCATTTGAACAGAACCTGTCTGACAAAGTGAAACACGCTAAAAGCTCTCAAAAAGCAACACCTTATGCCACGATCTAAAGAAATTCAAGAAAACAAAAATTCTTTAAAAAAAAAAAAAAAAAAACGTACACTAAGTTTTGGGATCAGTTTCTAAGTCCATGGTCGTTCCGGATTTTTGTTTCTTTCTACACTGTAAAACAATACGCATGACGTCCAAAATACACAATAATCTCCTTTGAACAGTTGATATTGAGATGTATATCTGCTACTCATGCTCTGTAAATCCTTCATAACGCCTCTAATCTGAGGTACAGTTTGTTAATTGGTGATTTCTGAGGTAACTTGTGACTCTAAATGAACGTCTCCTCTGCAGCAGAGGTAAGGTTTGGTCTTGCTTTCCTGAGAAGATCTTCATGAGAGACAGTTTCATCATGATGCTTAATGGGTTCGGCAAATGCACTTGACCATACTGTTTTTGCAAGGACTGTTCCAGACATTCATGTCTTAAAATAACTATTGACTGCTGTTGTTACATAAATACCATGTGTGTTATTTCATAGGTTTACTGAAATCCCCAGTATTGTTGTAGAATATAGAAAATAAATTACTAAACAAAAAAAGAAATTTGCAAGTGATCCCAAACCTTTGAGCGGTAGTGTATATTTGTTCCAAAATATATGGCCCTGACTGTATATAAGGTAAAAACTACAACCTGAAAATCCAAGCTCTCTTATATCACAGAATTCTCAAATCACTAAACCTGCACTAATTTACTATAAAATCAGCTCTCACAGTAAATCACAGTTTAAATTAAAAACATTTATGTTTTTTTAGTAACCACTCATTCTTGTGTGGAGAATTCTGTACATAATCTATGGCCTATAAATACAATAAACAGATTTAAAAACCACATTGTTTAACAAAGGAAGAAAAAAAAACGTAGATCATCCTTGAAAGTGAGACTTTAAGTTTTAAGACTTTTTTTTTTGTAGTCATTTCCCATTACTACCCATCATTAGGACAGTTTCCAATCCAGGCTACGACCACCAATCAGGGAGGGTGAAGGCCATCACCTGTTTCCTCAGAGACACGTGATGCCAGCCAATCCCATCTTTACCAATTGCTTACTTACGCACTGTAAAGAGCAGCGTTCTCCACACTAGGAGGAACGTCCTACTTTGATACATCACTTTTTAACTAAAATAAATAAATAAATAAATAAATAACGTGACTGGAGGAAAGCATGTGATGATTCAGTGTGTTTTCACACTAGGCACAATTTCTTCATACCCTTCCAGTCTAAGATTGCCTCATCCCTGGTGTATTTACTGTACTCTCTCAGACACAGTAGGTGGCAGTGTGCACCTGTTTGGTTTTCGATCTGCCAATACACACAAAGAATGATCATATTATTGATCTTTTGGAGAAATTGTCCAGGGCGACCATATTACACAACACCATAGTATACAACGTTTCTTCATGTGATTTCAAGAACTTTTTTAATCGATTCGTACCCGGGCACAGTGTGGAATGTTCACATTTGGTAAAACAAAAAAATATATATATATATGACCAGTCTTTGAAGGGTTTGAAGGGTACTCGAGTGTGTGCCCGGGTCCCTAATGTGAAGGCTCCTTCTGACATGCAGTTTAGGGAACGCCAAACACGTAGCAAGAACTTTCTTCAGAAAGTAAAATTTATTCAATCTGAGGTTAGGAGAAGCTGCAAACGTGTCATAATCAGCCGAAACAATCCTAAAACTATTGGTTCTAGACAGTGAAACTAATCTGCCTTTGTCTTTCGTTTTCTTCCGGGTTCCGGGTATCGTTCTTTGTGCGGGGAAATGAATCTGTTTAAAGGTTCACAATGAGGTACAAAGAGCGGCTGTTTTGGAATATGAGCAGGAACTCAAACAAACCACTCGGTCTACTGTTAAAATCCTAAATTTCACAACATCATGCAAATGACGTTTCACAACTCTTAATCAAGCCTGAGAAACACTCGTTATTTAAAATGTACAACTTTAAACTAGCTAAAGTCTCTTAATAGTAAAAAGTATGTGAACATTTATGCATTTTCTTCACAAACTAAGAATGGAGAACATAAAGGGAAAGATTTTTCCTCAGCTTAAAAGTAATCCTCAAGAGTGGTCAGGGTTTATAGGATTTCACGAGGTGAGGGATTAAACAACATGATAGTTTTTTTTTTTTATGTGTTAGATTATGTTAAAACCTGGATGACTTTTCACTTATGTAAGTGTGAAAGCAGATATATAAAGTAAAGGCAGCATTGTGAACATCATATACAGTCCTAAGACTCCTGCACAATTCCTGTATATAGACAAAAGTGAGTACTTAATTTCAGCAAACGTTTTAGTATATCTTGTCGAAGGACAACACTATAGAAATGAAACTTTATTTAGAAATGATATATTTTAGAGTCGTCAATGTGCGGCTTGTACAGTATAACAGTATAGATTTACTGTCCTCTGAAAATAACTCAACATACAGCCAGTATTGTCCCTTGAGAACATATAATAAAGTTGTTGCTGAAATGTCAGGGGTGAACTCACGTTTGTGAGATACTGTATATAAACCATATACAAATGGCTGTAATTCATGAATGGTTGATGCCAACCTTGTGAATTAAAGCTGAAAGTCTTGAGTGTTTCATTTCAAATCCACAGAAGGCAAAAGTCAAAAAACAAGATCGTTGTTCCAAAATTTATGGGCCAGACTGAAGGAACGACAACTAGAAACTCCTTCAAATCATTTAAAGTTCTCTTATAATCACAAAATTCTCAAATCAGTAAATGTACATTCATTTACTATAACAGCTCTCACAGTAAATCACAGGTTGTATAATAAACAGATTTTAAAACTACACTGTTTAACAAAGAAGACATGTTTACAGTCAGTGCTTTGTACATGGAGTTTTTTTTCTCCACAGGAAATACTTTGTACATTCATTCTCGTTTCGCAGTCATATGACAAGCTGCATTGCTTTTTTTGTGTGTGTTTGTGTGTGAGGGAAAATCTGTTCAGTGTTGATTTAACATAAGCAAATAACTTGTCTCACGGGTGTTCCACAAGCATTAAATTCAACTATAAAGACTGTGAAAAAAAGTGTGGTGATGTGTTCATTTAAATGTAAAAATCATAATCGTTGGCCAAATCAACTCATTGAATTAATGGAAGTTAAAGATTTTAACAGTAATTAAAAAACGAATCTAGAACGCGGTATTCAGGAGGAACGGAAGAGTGTGATGGTCAGACGTCCACATACTTTTGGTTACGTAGCGTTTAAATATGCAAAATGGAAATTCCCCATTTGCCTGCATGTACTTATACATTCAGTGTCCGTCTGCACTGTTATAGCGCCGCAATTACGAGGCTACGTTTTTTTAGCATCTTCACTACTTAAAAAAAACAACAACAATGGACAAGAAGGTTTTAAAAACATCTTGTACATCTGATTATTATGTAGGAACCAACACCACCGTCTAGTCACAGCTTTATAACTGCTCGTGAGTGCAAATACATTACATGTTAGATGTGTGTACAGTAATTACAGTGCTTCTGACATGTTTTGACAGAAACTCACAGGAATTAAAAAAAAAAAATCCAAAACAGCTTAACTACTTTTAACTACGTATAACTGCATCGCTACATATCACAGGTGTGCAAATCATAAATGGTGTTTGTGGAACTGTTGTATTAAAGCAATATCACACTCAAGATCATGCTGATATTCATCATAACGACACTCCCTTTCGAGCTTAATTAAACAGCACTGACACACAAGGCCACTTCCATAAGGGTTAGTTCTTACAACAGATTAGATTTTATTCTGCCTGTATAATGTTTATGTTTATAGAGAATCTGCCATACAAGCCCATATCAATGCAGTGTTGCCATAGAAACACAGATGAGCGTATTAATATAAACATGTGAATTGCAACTGGATCTACTTGTACAGTTCAAAGTTTAAATGTTAAAAGTAGATAAACAGTTTATACGTGCCCAGTGAGAAATTAGTGGATAATTTACTAGAACAACAACAGCATTTAAAGGAGAAGTCTGGACAGAAGTTGGAAAAATAATAATACTAATAAAAAATAATCATTAAATATACTCATGAATAACCTCATTCAAATTATATGTCATTTTCACTCCTTAAATTAGCCCAAGAAGAAGAGGAATAAATTCAAGAAAAATAAACTTCCACTAGGGGGCGTTTACCATTTTAAAAGGTCAAATCATTGAGCTCTCCAAATAAAGAAATAAATAACTAAAGCTGCATCAGTCACATTAACTGATACTTACCCTGCTCCAGTGTGCGGGCAATGCCCCTGAGTATATCTTGATTTTAAAAAAATAATAAATTATATCACACAACCAGGTCTGTACATGGATTCTTCCCCCGGTGCCAGAACTACCGATCGGTAAAATACCAGGAAGCCATCTACACTCATATTCTTCATTTCCGTCTACAATAAAAGTCCTCACCATACGCCAAGCTTGTAAGGCAACTTATTAAATATGTACCTGTTATTTTGGATAGAATTCCCGCTCTACCCCTGGATTTATTTTTAAGTGGTAGAGCGGGAATGCTATCCAAAATATATTTTATATAATTTTTAAATGATACCACACAGGATCATCATATAAATATAACTTATAAATATAACTAGAATAAATAAAGCTGTTCTACTTGTCAAACATGGATATCAATTCATATCAATTGATATGAAATCAATCATTTTAAGTTGATTTAATAAATTAAATGAATAATAAAAAAAAGCAAACATACATATGTGAAATTGCTTAAAGAACATTGTAGAACATACAATTAGAGGAAATTTAATGCTCGCGAATTAAATCATGAATAGCTAAAAATAATTATTATTTCTTCTATTAACCATTTAAACGTACTTATTTAAATATGTACTTATATATAAACATTTAAATGTTTACACAGGGCAATACGTTTGACTGACTGCACGTACAGTACACGTTAAACGCCGCCTTAGTGAAGGAGTGAGGGTTTTTATTTTGAAATAGTATCACTCTTACACTTCCTTAATGCCGTATTTGCGCTGTGCTC
>JAQQZS010000017.1:4448696-4461280 GCA_030068045.1 Platyallabes tihoni | reverse complement strand
ACACACACACACACACACACATATACACTACTGTTCAAAGGTTTGTGGTCACTTTCTAACTCCATAGCCAGCGAGAATAAAATGAGCAGTAGATAACAACAAAATAACAAACAACAACAAAAATAAATAATAATAAATAAATAAACACCAGGGGAAAAAAACACTGTAAAGGAGCACCAGAGGTAGAAACTAAAAAATATTCTACATGACTTATATAAATACCTATAAATATACTCACTAAATACTTTATTAAACTTAAGTTAATAATTAGTATGCTAGTAGTGTACAATATAGGGGAATAAATATACAGCAGGTATGTCATGACCTATCTTGACCACAAGATGGCAGAGATGTTAAAGATTGACACTGATTTTAAGGCCACTTCAGGCCTTGAACTAAAAATCTGCTTCACTTCATAATGTACACACTCCATACTGTGCCCAGGTACAGATCAGTGTACCATGCTCGAGCCTGCTTGAGAAAGGTCAGGTTTAGGCTCAGAAACATTATTTAACATATAAAGGAGTAGTAGCTCAGGTGACTAAGGGTCTAGCTTCTTGACTTAGGCATCTGGGAGGGTCTGGGTTCGAGCCCCATGTTGGTGGGTTATGACACCCCATACTCCCGAGCCACTGCATGTAGTGCCAGTCCTAAACTTGGGTAAAATGAGAGTTGCATCAGGAAGGGCATCCAGTATAAAACCTCTGCCAAGTTCTGTGTGGATTGGATTGTGCACTGTAAATGACTCCTTGACCGGAGCATCTGACAGAAAGTGTGTGTTTATTATAAACAAATTCTGTTAGGTGTAGGGCGCAGCTACGTGAATCCTCTAGTAACGCAATAAAATGAAGTCAGCCGGCTACCTGAGTGTACTGAATGACCAGGTTATCCCGTTAATGGAAATATACTAATTTTCTTCCCTGATGCCACCGTCATATTCCAGGACTTAAATTGTGAAAGAGTGGTTCTGGGAAAATGACGTACACTTGAATTCCCCACCACAAAGTCTTGACCTTAACCCCAATGAAAATCTTTGGGATGGGCTGGAGAATTCTTTTCAGATTGGTTCAACTCTCCCATCATCAATATAAGACCTTGGACCAAGAAAAATAACAGAAATAAACATTCTGATATTGCATAAGGTTGTCAAAACATTTGAACTCATGTGGCAAATATGTTCTGTAATCAAAACTAAAGGTGGTCCATTGAAAATTAGTGCAACTTTTTCTTTGCTAGGCTGTGTATCTGGCCAAAGTTCTGATCTTTTTGTCGAGGGGGCAGAAAAGAGCGGACCATACAATCCACACATAACTTGGCACAGATATTAAACCCCATGCCCTTCCTGGCACAACCCTCTCATTTCATCCTGGCTTGGGGCATTTGGTGTGAATTGAACCCATGCCTCCTGCATGGCAGGCGATACCCATGTGAAGGGTGAAGATTGAATGGAGGATAAAAAATTTTTGAAGAAACCAAAAGAAGTTTTAGTAAACTGATGTCAGTCGGTCACCAGGTTGATGCATTTATTGTTTGTGATATAAAGGATATGCAACGAAACAATGCCACACTTTAAGTAGCTGTTCCAATACTTTTGCTCACTTAAGAATTGAGTGGTCTGCCATGAAACATGTCAGGTGTTAACTGGCATAAAATACACTCACAGTATGTACATATAGTTCCACATATTTAGATCTCGACCAAAATCTCAGAAATTTATTTTTTATTGGCTGATCCCCCCCCACCCCCCCAAAAAAAGACAAGTTCAGATGAAACATAAGCATGCTTGGCTGTTCCAATACTTTTGGAAGAGACTTTATAAGGAGCCTACCTATATTACTTTACTTTTTTTTTGTACATTTCTTTTTAAAAATTACTTGATTATTGGATGAGATTTAAAGAAAGAAATATAATTTTTTATTTGAAATGCTTAAAAAATATATATTTGCAGGAGGACAGGCACCCTCAGCGGCTGTTGATCCTGAACAGTGCTTTAGGATCTTGCTCATCTCAAGGTTTCTTCCACAGGTCATCTTGTCAGCAGAGCATGCAGTTGTAGGAAAACAAAGACAGAGTGGCGTGATGTGTCTTGACCTCTCTGTCTGCTATAAACAGTTGTCTCCTCCCAGTTATCCCACTCTGAGTGTAGTGAGTGTTGAATGCACACAAGAGACACAGACTTGGGTTTTTTTTTTGTTTTGTAAAAGGACTTTCAGAGACTGTACACTTTTCATGAAAGAAAACTCGAGCAAAAAAAAATATAATAAACCTAAATAAGACACTATGTCTCAAATCACAAACAACCTTTGTACACTATGTCTTCTTGTAAGACAGCAAGATATCAAATAAAGGTCTCGACTGGTGCGCACATGAACTCACTTTGTACGTCAACAGCAGTTCATGTACACCGGTTCTGCGTTAACAGTATGTTGTTGTTCTACCCAAGTGTGAACAAAGTACTTAATTTAAAGACAGGTGAGAAGTGTGCAGTTTGAGACAGTTCTGGTGAGAGTGGAGTGTCTATTTGAGCGTCTTGCTGATGTTCGTGTAACCGGCGCCTACGCAGGTCAGCAGCACTTTCTCTCCTCCTTTCTGCTCGTCTTCGTCTCCTTTCTGCTGCTCGATCTTGAACATGATCTGAAAGAAGTCCCGGATGTGCCGAAGGAACTCGATCCTGCAAGACAACACAGCAGCAAAGTTTACATGCAGCTTTATAAACCACTCACAATCTCACTAATAGCACAAGTGATATAGCGATAACAGAATCGAGGCCAACATGAGTTTTTGCTAAATACAAGATTAATAGACATGTCTAATTACATGTCTACAATCAATTCAGGGTATTCCTTGTTCAGTTTAATCGCCCAGTAAGAAAAGGTAAGAGATTTTAATTTACTTTGTAATAAACTTTGTAATAAACTTTTTTTTTTACTCTATTTGTATGTAGATATTTGGACTGGCATCAGACTTCAGGGCAGTAAAAGTCTAGGACTGGAGTCCAGTATCAGGATGTTTTTATATTCATTTGTACTTGAACATGTTTCTGTTTTAGGAAGTGATCTCACTAAATATTATTTTGGTCTCATCTCGGATTTAGTAAAATACAATTCACAATTGTCTTATATTTCCATATTGGAACAATGCAGTCATGAAGCCAAGGAGATGAAGTCAAGTCAAGATGAAGTAAAGGTTTTTGTTTTTTTTTGGGCTTGATCTTAATTTTTGTTTTCAAATCCTTCATTTGGATTTGATGACGACTAGGCCTCAGCCGTCTCAAAGGCATAGTTTGGTCTTAAATCAGGGTGACGCAATGGTTAGCACTGTATACTCGGCCTCCAGGATTCACACCTCGGTTCTGTGCGTGGAGTTTGCACGTTCTTCCCATGCTTTGTGAGTTTCATCCGGTGCTCCGGTTTCCTCCCACAGTCCAAAGACACACTTTAGGCTAATTGGCATTTTCAAACTGCCCATAGTGTGTGTGTGCGCGCTCCGCAATGAACTGGCACCCTGTCCAGGGTGTACGCCGCCTCGTGCCCAAAGAATCCTGTGATAGGCTCCAGGACTCATCATATTATGGTCGTTGTATGATGTATGTATTTAGGGAGCATTTGCAGTCCCACTGAGATAAATCACGTTAGTATCTTTCAAAGTTACATTTATTTGGTACAAATTTAACTTTTAACTAGACGACGTATGGCTAAAGGAACAGTCAGAATGCATTCAGTACTATATCATAGTATACGGCTTAGTAATGCACCTCAACTTTGATTTAAGCCATACTTTAAAAAATAAAATAAACCTGTAAGACTCTATTTTGACTTGATTTTGTCTAGTCCTTGAACTGAGAGAAAGACATGGGATCTTCTGAAACTAGCACCTGAAACTATTGAGACCTTCAGTGAGTATTACTTGTGCAGGTTTTCCCCACATGGTGGCACTTTTATAATATTACAAGATGAGGGAAGACATAATAATAATGAATAAAGTCTGCATTTCATGTCGACCAGAGCTTTGTTGTTTCTGAACATCATGTAATGTGTAATATGAAGTGCTAAGCAGCTCTACTGAACTCCTAGTAGCGTCGACTCGATATCTCGCTCCTTGCATACTGGTTTTCAATGTGGTTTAAATTAAATATTTATACACGCCGCTCAGTTTAGAATGGCAATTAATTTTCAATTAAACTAATGATAAATCTCTCCATGCACCCCAGCCAAAGCACTAAATTTTTATTTGCATCACATTATCTCTACATACTTTTCAACACAAAATAAAACGCGTAAAAGTGTCACCGTTTCTCAGTCCCATGTTACACGTGAGAGACACGTCGTCATGAATTAGGCAGAGTGATCGTTTGACCAGGCTGAGCTCTCTGCGTCAGGAATGACCATGACCTGAGACACTGTGCGCTCAACACAGGGGGACATGGAAGGAAAAATACAACCCAAAACACACGAGATAGTGAATCTGGTTGGGGTCAGGGGTGGAGGAGTGTCAAAGGGGATAGAGAAGTAAAGAACGAACAACAACAGGAACAAAGTTCCTCACGTTCTAACTGGTGTACTTTAGTAACCTTTTGAAATGAACTCTAAAGGTAATCTCCAATCTAAAATACATTCAAATGTTGAAATATTTGTTGCGTGTCTAACAGCTTGGATGAGCTTTTGTTATCGCTGAAGTCAGCAGTTAGGCGCTTAGGTGATGTCACAGAGGAACACAGTTGTAGCTCTTCGAGTCTCACTTACCAGCTAATGTAGTACGAGCGAAGACGAGGGCACGAACGTTGGACTTAAAGTCGCAGAGTGCTATGCGGCTTATCTATTTAGCTAGCTACGAAAGCTTGAACGTGTTTTATGCAAGTCAACATAAACAAGTTACAAAAATAAAAATAAGAAAAAAAGGACACAGGAGCAGCTTGAAGTTATTCACGAGGATCTCACTCGCTGGCACAGGAAACATTGTGTTGGCACTGCCAATCTTCAGTTATCATAGTACTGTACTTGATTTGCACACAGCACCGGTACCATGATAACTGAAAATGGACAGTTCACAGTCTGCAGGAAGCTGAGGGGAACCTGATGCTCGGGAGAGGAGGAAAAAAAACCTCACCAGACAAATGAGTTAGAGTAAACCTAAAAAATTTGCAGGTTCACCTTGACACTGTGCCCAAATTTATAAGTAAGAGGTACAATTACATTTCCAGCAATTGCTTTAGATCCCGGCCAAGTTTACTGTGGATCTGTAGCCTGTTCCACAATGACTGGGCACGCGGCAGAAGGTTTTTTTTTTTTCTTTTTCTCCTTTTTATTCAATCATATTTTTCAGTTCAGTCCAAATGTTCAAAAGCATTTCTGTACAACAAGTGATTATTTTTTTATCTGGGAAGTTTGCAATTGTACTGATATTGATACAGTTCGGTGGGCAAAGGCTGATAGGAATCTTCAGGTGATTGATTTTAGATTTTTTTGAGAAGGTGATGTTCAAGCTTGATTATTATTATTATTTTTTTTTTTTTAAAGGTGGTGACGTTTAAGCCATGCCCACCTTTGACAAGTTGACGAGACTGTAGTAAAAGAAACAATGAGAGAGAGAAAGAAAAAAAAAAAGACTCACGTGTATGGAGAAAGGGGACCTAGAAGAGTTTTGGACACGTCTTGCTGACCGAGCGTCATGTACAAGAGCGCCAAGCTCTGATTGGTCGAATCCACGCAGCCACCCTGGAAATTACGACATGTTGGTTTTAAACAGCAGTCATTTCAGTACGAAAAACACCCTACGGAAAATATACATGTGAAACCCAATCAAGTCCCATGATCAAATTACGATTTTCTACATAAAATCATATGTAGATTGGTTTTATGTAGAAAATCGTGAATCGTAAAACTTTAGCAAAGTTTTCACAGATTGGCTCACATATTCTAATCATACCATAACCACCGACGTAGAAAAACATCTAAACTAAAATAAATAAATAAATAGATAAGTCAAAAATATATTTTTTTTTCCCCAATCTTGTCACATCACTCAAAGTAAGTATGATGGCTTAAACCAACAAGACTCATGGCTTCACTAAAATGAGCTTCCCAAACCAGTTGTGTAAAATATAAATTCTACCAACTTTTAGTTCTTACCCGAGTTAAGCAATAGTTCTTTAGTAACTGTGCTCATCAACGCAAGAAAATCCATGTTTTTTTGTATAAATTACAGCAAAGTGTATCCATTCCGGTTACCATTGTCTTGTATCAGAAAGCCAGACAGTGCACGCCCATGAGAGAAACCCGTGACCGTGTTAGCTATTGCCGCTGCCTAGATGTTTTGGAGATGACTCGGGCCACAGCGACTCATCCAGCCGTGACTCTTTACGTGTCCAGAAGTTAGATTTTCAGTCCGAGTATCTGCACGTAACTGATTCAATCTGAGGATTCATTGTTGACTCGAGCTTACGCCCTCAAAAACCGACTGCATCAGTGGAAAACTTTGCGGAAGAAACATCCTGAAATCATTTAATATTAAAATAATAAGAATAAGACACTTTATATTAGCTCTATAGCCAAAAAGAATTCTCTTATTTTGTATCCTAGGTCTTAAAACTACATACATTAATAGTGCATATATTTGATCCATATAAACAAATCTATGTAATTTATTTATTTTTGTAATTGGCTCTTTGGGTTGAAATATTGTTAACAGCCTATCGTTAAATGCTCTCGACTTCTCAAGAACAGTTAAAATACGATTCTGTTCATTGAGCGATCATCAATGCGAAACTTTTTCTATAAATTCACATAAATACATTTTTCATGTTCACTTTTCTTTTATAAAAAGACCCATGATCAAATTACAAACATGTTGCTTCATATTCAGGTCGATAAATTAAACCTTTGCAAATTAAAATGTTGCATTACCTTGCTATATACTACCTACAGCAATCGATGAGTGGAAACGTAGACCGCACCACACTGCACCTGGGGTCCTTCCTACTGACTGTTTCACTTCAGCCAACACTCATACAGCCACTGTATATAATCTAGGGTTTGAGATCCAATAACACCACAGCGTTATGCTGATGAGGCACACCAGAGCACATCACGTCTAAACAGGACGGTGGAAAAGTCCCAAAGATTCTAAGTTACAAGATCCCTCCTTTCTACAGTTACACCCGAGATTCGTTCTTAACCGCCGTTACATAAACGTCTCTGTGCGAGAGTTTGAGAATTTAGTGAATTCTGCGACACCCAAATTTAATAAGTCGCTGTTCACAACAAGCTCCGTTGTAAATTCTGTATATAATGCCATGGGACTGTCTGAATGGTTCAGGTTCAGGGGGAAAAAAAAAATAAATCTAATAATAAAAATTCAGTGACAAACATGCCAGAATCAGATTTGAACCTGAACCATAAAAATGGAAAGACAAACAGGATGCAGATAAGTGCAGTTACACACAAATTGTGTGTGTGTGTGTAGAGGGTTTAAACACTGCCAGATCATTCACAAACATGACAAGAACAAACATCAACCTGCGTCATTTACAAAGTGGCGAAACATCATTCGGCACATCCTCCAAAAATAATTAAAAACTTTTTTTTTTTAAACAATAATAATAATAATTTAAAAAAAACTATTTCAATTATTAGAGTGACTGAATGAATAGCAAATGCTAAAAAAGATGACCTAAAAAAAATTTAATTTATGGTGGATAAGTGGGCTTATGAAGGATCATATTTAATCAAAATTGACCGCTCTGAAAAAAGGGGATTCAAACAAAAAGTGCAGGTATTTAACACACCCTGATGATGATCATTTCCCTACAACGACTCACCCCAAGTGTGCCATTTCGCACTAGGAGAGAACAAAAGCTTTCTTTTCCTCTGCTCACTACATATATGAGATTTTAACTACAAGGTTCAAAGTTCATTTGTCATCATCTGACGTAAGGTGTTGTGTTCACCCTAGAGTTCTGTAATGCTGAAGTATATACAGTCAAGTACATGTGTGAAAGAAAAACGAATAACCTGTACAGCAATTAATACAAAAATTTCTGTCAATCTGTACTTTTTCCTTCTTCACAAAAAAAAAAAAAAAAAGAGGAAACAACCCACAACCTCATACTGCCCACCGCACCAACTGATTCTGCACAATACAGGACCTCCATGTTACTGCCACATCGGCCACACAGTCCCGACCTCTCTCCAAGTGATGTGTTTGGAATGTTTAAAGGAGTTCCTTGGAGGCTAGCGCATGAGACGTGACGCAGGCAGTCTCATCATGGCTCCGGCGTACTGAGAAATTTCTTTTTTTATTTTTTTACCTTGATGGTATCCAAGCACGAGTGAAACACTGGAATAAGTGCATTAGTGTAGCAGGGGGTTATATAGAGAAATAAAGGGAGTTTTTGTACAATCAAAAGTCCCAGTTTGATTTGAACGTCATAGTTTTAACGTCATTAAATTCTTTCTGTAAAACTAGTGGCAAAATCCTTAAATGTACGTAAAAAGAAGAAAACGGAAATTTTTCCATCTTCCTCCCATATTTGAGATTTAATTTACGAACACAACGAAAAGAACATCCTGTACATTCCTCACAATAACAAAGGTTCTTCATGAACACTGTGGTCAAGCAACAACGCAGCCATTAAATATCCCTCGATCTTAATAACATGTTTAATATCTGTGGATTTGAAAAACAGAAATTAAATTAAAAATTCCTAAAAAAAAAAAAAAAAAAAAAAAAGGCCATAAAATTCGGCTTGTCCGAAATGATCCAATGTAACTCGGAAGCAAGTAAATAATATACATCAACAATTTTAGTGCAAATCTTACACAAACGCCTCCATTCAGACCACAACCAAAAAGAAAGAAAAAAAAGATAAAGACTTACTTAAAACCTCCCGATTTATACGAGCTTTTCCATTAAAGACCCAAGCACGTCTTTATGCGCGTCTCCGTGTGTGTGTGTGTGTGTGCGCGTTTGTCCAAAAGCTGTTTACTACAAGGACTAACCGTAGGGCACTGATTAACCACAAAGCAAACACACACACACACACACGTAGTCACTCACACACAGGCTGGAGAGACTGGTGGTCCCGGAGCGTGCCAGAGATACCGTCATTTTTAAATATTAACTTTTTTTTTGTCAGTGGCTGCCTCGCGCCATAACCCGCGTCTCTGTGTTCAACCAATGAGAAGCTGCTTAATCAGAACTGGGGGGACGGGGACTTTGGGTTGAAGACAGCACCAGATTCATGTCTCTAACCCGACTCACATGGTCGTGAGGATGTGTGTGACACAGATTAACACTTCCTGTGTATAGTATGAAAATGTAGAACCTCATGAAAGCACGTTTCTTGCTCTTTCCAGATCTGTCCTAGCTATGAACTCACACAGGAGCCTCACCATATTACTTTTTTTTTTTAACCTTGTTTAAAAAAAATAAATACAATAATAAATAACATTCTCAAATTACGTTGACCAGACCTGAACGACTTCATCTAAACTAAAGCTTAACCTAGAATAAGTGATACCATGTCCGTAGTCAGACGCAGTGTCAGCTTCAGAACCCACCCTGTACACCTCTTCCAGCAGAAGTTTGGCACAGTTCTTGCCCATTTCCTCGGGAAGTACCGGTTCTCCTCCCTGTGGCGTCGATGTCATCTCCGCGCTCAGAAAAGTCCCGTTTACCGTTTCTGCCACCAGAGTCAAGCCAAAACCCGGAGACCTGGATGTTACAATAATAGAAAAGAACGGTTTAAACACGGCAAAAAAATAACAATACAATATATTAAAGAGCTTGATCTTTTTTAGGTTCGAGTAACCACATACTTACAGACAAAAAGGTAAAAATGAAATAATAAAAATGTTAAATGATTATAGGCTCATTGATTACTTAAACAAACAAAAAATTGTGTTAAAAGTAGTATTTAATGTACATAGAGAACAATCTTGCGTTATATGGGTTGCTACAGCACCGTTCTTGCCTACGTAGTGAGCACATACTGTACAGTGCTGTGAAATAGTTTTTCCTGATTTTTTTTTTTTTGGCAAATTTGTCACTGTTTAACGATTCAGATCATCTTGCACAAATATAACCTTATTAATACAAACTGTAGATTTTAAAGTGATTTCATTAAATAATAGAAAAAAAGCTGGCCGCATGTTAAATATTTAATTTTTTTTAAATCTCAATTATCCCCAACTTTTGTGCAAACATTCTGTGGACTGATGTGGAAACTTTTTAGGAGTTGTGCGTCCTGTAACATCCGCCATAGAACTAACACAGCGTTTCATAAAAAGAGCACCATACCAACAGTCAGACATGGTGGTCTAAGTGTGATGGTCTGAGACTTTTCTTTTTTTGATTATAAGAAAATCCTGAAGGAGAATGTCCGGCCATCAGTTTGTGACCTCAAGCTCAAACCCACTTGGGTTATACAGCAGGACAACGACCCCAAACACACCAGCAATCCCCCAACTCTCAATGGCTTAGAAAAAATATTTTTGGTTTTGGAGTGTCCAAGTCAAAGCCTGGGCTTAAATCCGATTGAGATCCTTAAACCGGTTGTTCATCCTTGTAAACCCTCCACCGTGGCTGAAATAAAACAATTCTGCATGGAAGAGCGGACCAAAATTCCTCCACAGCGATGTAAAAGACTTATTGCCAGTTATTGCAAAGACTTGCAGTTGTTGCTGCCGGGGTTTAGGGGGCAATTACTTTTCCACAGAGGGACAGCCCCCCCCCCCCACCCATTTAATACCTCCATTTTGTATTTACTCCGGTTATCTTTGCATAATATAAAACTTTTTTTGGATGATTTGAATTTTGTACAATGAAAAATGCAAAAAAAAAAACAGGATTTTACTAAGGTGTGTGTTTTGCATTTGAATAAAACCAATTTTTTTTCTGACTGTTGTGCATAAATACTGGTTTGTGGCTGTTTCTGAGAAACGATTCGTTTGGTGATATTTCTCTTCTGAGCACTATATTCAAATAAAAACTAATCTGTATTACAGTCCAAGATTAGTCTTCGCCCTCTAGTGGTGAAAGAAAAAAGAAAAACAAAAAAACATAAGCATGCTTACTTCCCCGAACTGGCCCCTTTCATGTGGTCGGTGTAGATGTAAATATCTGGAATAAATTTGTTTAGAACGCTGCGGGCTGAGTCGACGATCCTGTTGGCCATCTGAGGAGACACACGCACCGAGTATCTGATGTGTACTGGTCAAGGGTTCGAATCGAACGTTATGGATGATACAATTCGTCCGAACAAGACAAACAAACAAAAACGGAAGAATGCAAAAACTGATCTCCAAATATCATCGTTCACTTAATCCAACAAATGATAATCATTTCAGCTTAAATGAAGCCATGACGCATTAAACGATTTCGATTTTCCAATTCAGCCCTTAAGCAAAGCGAGATCATAATCTTCAACCTGATATAATCACAACCTGGTATTAAGTTTGCACATCGAGAACCTTGTGTCTAAACCAGATCTGCTCCAGGCAATCAAATTTAGACATCGAGGATACGCTGTTCCTCTGATTCTTTTGATTTTGCCCGGATCGGTGAGCTGCACAGGTCTGATGGTCCGTCGTACAGGACAGGAAAAATGCACTTCGCCTCCTCCTCCAGGCGCCATTCCTCTCCTGACCACCTGAGGAAACAAGGATGTTAACCACTATACACACGGCACGTAAACAGACAAAAGATCACATGAAATAATTTTTTTTATTTTTTATTTTATTTTAAGTACATGGGAACGGTACAAAGACGGTAACCAGACAACCCCACCTTAAAGTTTTGCATCTCTCTAATCCTGAGGGGAAAACTAAACAAATGTGTGAAGCTTTTTAATTACACGGAGTGCACCATCATCATGCAGGCTGCCACACCTTATAATGCGTTTCATTGCAGGAGTTAAAACCTGACTTTAAGTGATACAAAAACAACTTAAAATGGATGAAAGGAAGACCTTAGTTTTATTGGCATTAAAGTAGCACAAAATGTCTTCCTTCAGAGAGAAATCTTGGTCTAGCAAAGTTGAGCAAATAACAATAATAAAATTCTAGATTAATTTTAATGCTGTGTTTGAAAATAGCATTTATTTTTAAGCTCTCTTGAAAGAATTTAAAGTCTCTACCAGAAACAAACTCACCTTCCATGGAGGAACCATGCCACATTAGAAATTTTCAGTTTTTTTATGCATTTACCATAACTATAATATTAAGAAAACCGGTGGATTCGCAACATAAACCAACTAAAGTAAGATCATTGCATGCCTTCTAATTGATAAATAATAAATTGCTATTGAATTATTATAAACCAGGCTCCATGTAGCTCCATTTCACTTGTACTCACCGCATACCCCTCTAATATTTAAGGTTATCTTGCAATTTCGCCCTCTCGCACTAGAGAATGTTTTAAAGGTAGTCTAAACTTGACGCTCAAGTTATCCAAATCTCACTTCAATGAAAAGACAAAATTTTTTAAAACCTAACCCCTGAGCAGTGCAGCTAGGGCTGGGCGGTATACCTTTTCATACCGAATACCGGTGTTTTTTTTATTTATTATATTAATTTTTCATATACCCC
>JAQQZS010000017.1:4408978-4423355 GCA_030068045.1 Platyallabes tihoni | reverse complement strand
TCTGGGGTGGGGGAGGATGGTGTTGGTAATAGGGATGATGAGGAGGCTGATCCATACCCGGATATGGTGCCTTTAAAGAAAGGAAAAATAATACACATATGAAATAACCATATGAATAAAATTACTGAGTGTTTGACAGATGCATATGCTAGAAGTAAAGTGTAAATTATGTAATTTTAAAAGAAGTACTGACCATCCCTTGCCATGGAGGTGGAGGTCCAATGCTGTGATGGAACTCTCGCATGTAGTCATTGTAAGACTGCAGAGAACAAAGAATAAAATCATGTATCAGATAAATCTATGTCCTGATAATGACAAATGGTTATGGAAAGTGTACACAGTTTAAAATACTCATTTATAACATTAGACGATTTAAAACTCACGCCATTGAGGAACACGTCTCTCCTTACACCAGAGAAGCGCCTGCGGGAAAAAAACGTTTAAAGGTCACAAAAATGCTTAATAAATGTTGCTAATGTATGAAAAATGTGTGTGGGATCAGAGCGAGGGAGCTACCTGTCCACAGGTTGATTGCGTGGGTCCTGCATAAAACCTGAACAGGCGGCAAACGGAAATTTCATCAACGATAAAATAATTAGTATGAGGGGAAAAATTTATCATCTGCATATATATATATATATATATATATATATATATATATATAAAAAAAACACTAACAGAGGCAGGACTCACAAAAACATTGTGCAACTACATGTGTAATATGAATACAAATAATACACAACCCTCATTATTTTAATTAAGTCTTATATGAGCGTACACTTTCCGCACACATTTGAAAAAAACAAAAGTGATACGTGATTTTATTAATCCTGTGCTCTGACGAACGGTGTGAGATATTGACCTGGTCTCTGCTGGAACTCGGGAGGATAGTCAATCCTGGGTCGCTTCCTGTTGTGCATGTCATATTCCTCTGGACGACGCCTACATGAATTAGGCAGGTTAGTATGAAATCACTGTTGCAGAACTGATGTCATTTCCCTCATTAAAAAAAACAACAATAAAATAAACAAATAAATCAGTATATAATTTAGATTGAGCTCTTTTAGGTAATTCTCAACACACATTCTTTAAAGGGAAACTCCACAACTGTTCAACATGAAGTTCAACCATGGCATATTCATTCATTTTATGACATCCAGTTTAAAAGCATGCTTGAGAATTACATCACAGAATCGATAATATGATATTTGACATAATGAACTCGGTGCTGAAGAGCGTGGAATTGCCCCTAGACTGATGAGCTCATGACTTCTGAAGAGAAAATTATTAACACAGTGATGCCATTTCCTGATAACTCTTACACTCTGGACTGGGTCAATTTTGAGCAACCTACCTCCTCAGAAACAACACTTTGCTTAAAAGGTACATTATATAGATTGATAATGAAGCTGCATTTCTTGCAAATGAAACTTCTGAACTTGTCTTTCCAAAGGACGGACATAATTTGCAACCTGAAATTGTTTCCCACAAAATTCCATTTCGTCTTTTTTCATTGACAGAAAACTCGAAGAAATAATAAAACCACCCTCGACATAAAAAAGCCTATTATGTGCCCGTTATCCATTTCTGATGCGAATTTATATTTAGCTTCATAATCTATCCTCACTGAAGACTGAGACTACTGAACACACCTAGGTCAATAAGCTACTAACCATGTACTTTTCTGTTCAGTCCACCAAAAGGACTTCCCTGGCTTAGAGTAACATTAAAAGGTTAAGCCCTAAAACATCATCAGACTTGAATAATAAACACACCCAGACAAAATAAAAAAATATGAAATTTCCTGTACATTTCCACAGTTATTACAATATCTTTTGAACATCACTGAAGTTTTACACATTTTTAAATCCATCCATAAAAATTATTTGTCTGAAGTGCTTTTTACAGAGTATGATGATATTTTAGGCATGAATGTCTTGCAAATCAACAGGTCATATCAGAAACATACTACAAAGTCATAGTAATTATGAATCTCTGAATTTGTATTGTCCAGTGCATTATTATCCCATTTTACCCCAAGGGAAAAAAAAATGACTCTAGTGAATTAATCTCTGGCTGTTAAAGCCACCCAAAACGTCAGACCCAGAATAACCATAACAGTAAAGCCAAAGAAAAAGAATTCTGTTTGAAAGTGTGACATACCGCTTTCTTGTAGTTTTGTGACTGTTAACGCTGGCAAATATTTATGATAGCAAAAGTTCATACAACAGTCCAGCTTACTCTTTAGCCGTATACGGCCTGGTAAACACATTTTACTTGATCGGCCTGGTAAGGCGGAAGAAGGGGTGCAATAAGGTGTGATGCAGTCCGTTTAAAATGAAACAAAAAAAAAAAAGACAAAAGAGGAGCTCCGGCCATTGGAAATAACCCCATGGTGAACCCCTCCCAAGTGCTTCTTTTGTGGTATTCAGTCCTGGGAAGCCTGAGAGAAAGGAAGGGGAGATGAAGTGGAGGCAGTGTGCTCTGCCGCACTACACCAGATCAGTCCGTCAGGGTTGATTTGAACATGACAGCCTACCTACCACCAGCTGGGAGACAAGGAGGAGTGTATTTTTTAAAGGGATCAGGAAAAGGGGAGGGATTTTTTTTTTGCCACGACAAACATCCACAGTCCTTGAGTAAAGGTCGGGGGTTAGCGCATTAGAGCCTGAAAACCATCAAACTTCCTTTTTTTTTTTTTGCTCAGTCCTTTATTTTGGGGGCCATTTGCTTTTCTGCTTGAGTTGTGTAAATATGAGCTCATTTCAGGCCCACTTTGAGAGCAGCAAGAGTTCATTTACAGCAGAGCTATACGGGTCAGTCCCTGACATCATTTCAGTCCATAGGCATTGCATGATGCAGCGACAGAACTGGCCTATATCTCCCGGGGATCTTGCCAGCTCTCGCCTCATTCCCTGGCTCTCTCTTTTTCTCGCTCTCTTTCCTTCCCTCACTCCTTTCTCCTATGCTCTGCACACACATCTATCAACATTTTAAAAAGAACGCTCATCCAGCTGTTTTTGGACAGAACTGAAAACCAGTGAAAGAGTCCCAAAATATTCTCTTCTTGAAAGACTTTTTTTTTGTTTTCATTTGTTTTAACAACCAACGCTTTCTGCCTCTCATATGGATGCGCCATCTTCTGCTTATATATTTTGGATCCTTTAAATAGTTTCCCTCATGGAAATTCCTGAAAGAAAAGGCTTTTGGAGAAATTTAAACACAGACTCATCTACAAAGAGAATGCACCTTAATGCTACCGCTACAGAAAATGTTAACTGAACTACTGCCAGGCTTAAGTGAATTAGGAGTTACAGTGGGATTTTTTTTTTTACATTAGCGTACATTCATTAAATAAAAAAATTAGTATGTTACGCTTTGTACTGTTATGCTTCTTTTAAAAGGGCATATACTTTAACAGCAACAACAGAACACAGCCAGCCGGTGGACGTGTAGGCTCCGGTAAGCTCTGGTCAGCTCGTTTTTTTTTTTGTGTGGCTCTTCTCTGAGGACTCGAGGATGACGAGTAGGAAGAAGGAAACAACAACACGCTCCCTTTGGCCCGTCATGTGACACATGTGCGCACTAGCAGTCCAATGAACATTTCTAACCTTCCCAGGTCTCGGGGGGCGGGCTCTCTGTGTGGGGGGCGGCCCCGGGAACGAGGCTCCGAGTGCGTCCTCCTCTTATGGCGCATTTTATGAATAACCTGATACAAGTCAATGCTCTCGTCTGGAGGGAAGAGCATGCACAGCTGCAGGCCGCAGTTGGTCTCGATCTCCTGCAGTCACGGAACAATGAGAAAATAAAGAATTAAGAATGAAGACATGCAAAAATAATTTCAATCAAAACCAAAGGACAAATATTTTGGATGTTCTCGACGTTTTTTTTTTATCTGGGCGTTTTTTAAATTTATTTATTTGTTTATAATCAACCCAAATTTACAGGTAGTCCCTGACTTACGAACGAGTTCTATTCTGGAAGCACGTTCGTAAATCTGACTTGTTCTTAAGTTAGAAAAAGTGAGTCTTATCTGCCTTTGACACAAATATACAATATAAAGCATACCAATCCACTTGACTAAATCTCTGGCCCCCACTAACACAAATAATAATAATAACTGCAGCTAAGGAAATAAATCTTAATGCAAGTGTTGTCGCTGCCCTTTTAAATCCTAGCCGCCATCTTGTCTCAGACCTGTTTTTCTCTGTATTGGACTGTGAACTCTGTTTTGTTGAAGATTTTCCGAAATTAGGATTATTCACCATCAAGACAGCCACTTTCTATCATCATGTTCCCGGACTGATTCATTGAAATCAGAGATGACCATTCATTCCTCTCGAACCTCCCCTCAGACACACACATACAATATACTGGACTTAAGATATTTTATACATTTACTTACAAACTGAAAATACTGTACACAATTGTAAATATAGGTATCTGGTGCACTGCCGGATTTATTTTTTGTACAATACACGTGAGCTTTCGTGATTGAACCTGAAGTAGAACCGAGTTCATTCGTATCTGTGGAAATTCGTAACTTGAATATTCGTAAGTCGGAGACTACCTGTATAAGGAAGAGACAGCCAAAAAAAGAACGAACCTGTCCATCACGTCCGATCTTCACAGGCTTGTGTTCGTTCCAGGAGTTGGTAAGGTGTGCTGACTTTGTAAAAGGTAACTCCCGCCTGAAAGGTCCATGAACAAGAACATTTAACGTCCATGATTTATGAGGAAAAAAGAACCACACATGCTCTATAAAGGATCATACGCAACATAGAAGTCAAAGCTACCTGCAAATCCAGTCGATTTTGAAGACTCCTCCAAGCATCTTGGCGTTCATGCCTGCCGGCAGAACCCAGTGGATAGGAGAACCTCCATGATGAGATTCGGACGAGAGTCGAGCAAAACCTGAAAAGAATCCAAAAAGAGGACACTTTAAAAAAAAAAAAAAAAAAAAAAGGGAAGACAAGTCTAATGACATTTTAATACAAAAACACACACAGACAAGACAGACATTTTACAAAGCTTAGTACTGGAAATTAAAAATGTCAATTATGTGCAGTGATTGTAATCTAAAATAAAATGATCAAATATCATTAAATAAAAATGCTGATTTTATCCTTGAATAGATCACCTTGAAATTTGCCACTCTCCCGGACGGAAAATATAAGTATGACACTTCTAGCAGCGCGAAATGCCGCGTTCAACTTCCTCTCGTTCACAGGCAGGGTCGACCACACCCCCTGGAGGCAGAAGCAAATGAGCAAACCTTCCTATTACCACTATTCTTTAGAGACAAAACTGTTAATTAAAAAAAAAGAAGCGAGATACACACGATACACACCTTTGCTTTAGCAAGAGAAACATTTTCATGGTTGTTGCTCTTAATCAGGAAGTATCTAGCTTCTCTGAGGACATACTTCAGCTTGCTGGTTTGATCTATTAAATGACAGTAGAGGAGGAAGGGGGAAAAAAATTGAGAACACGAAGCATTTTTAACGATATTTGCTGCTTTGTTTGAATTTCTGGGAAAATTTCTTACCTTTTCTCACAGCACGGACGGACGACGGCAGCTTTTCATGCTTCTTTTCGGAGCCTGCAAGAAGCAAACACTTAAGTGTTAATCTAAGTGTACATGAAATGAAATCGGAAATTATACTTTTGTAAAATGGTGGGCATTTTATATGCATTTTTCATTTAAAATCATATATAAGATATATCATCTAGCTGTTCGTATATAATTATTGGTTGCAGTCTTGTTTTCTAACATTCGGGTAAATGAATGAATTTTTTTTTTGTTGCATATAATCCTGCCCACCACTGAATTTATAGAGCAAGAAGTGCCAGTAAATTTTCACTAAACTGCATCCAGAAGCCTCTGAAAGAAGCTGAAAGAAAAGTGTTTTGTTGTTGAAAATTTACACTATACCAGGTGGCCAACAGATGTGCATGGACGCGATTGCATTAATTCCACTCTCTGTAATCTGACCTGCACTGCCACTGAATGACAAATAACCTACACGAAAAAATATATGTATATATATACACACACACACACACACATCTTGAGCAAAACCATAAAATCTATTTTAAATGGGCAACTCTTCTTCTTTTTATGTTTTTAATTTTTTTTTGGATTGGGGGGAGGGGGGGGGGCAGATGATGTTATCCATCATTCCTCGCTAAGACTAAATGCCCTGAACCTGTACTGCTACCAGGGCAGAGGCAGGTCAGCTTACACAGTTGATCATACAAAGACTACCACCTCTTCCATAATTAATAATTAGTCTTATTAAATTAGTGTATGAGCTGCTGAATATAAATATATATGCAAAACGGTATTATTTGGGATTATTTAATACCTGTGCATGATTCTGAAGCTGAGCTTCCACTTCTATCAAAAACGATTGGTGATATCCCTCTAGCGTGCTTCTTCTCTTTTCTTTCCTTATCTGAATAGTAAATAGGAGAACAAGCCCCTTCTGTTAGAATGTATATATGTATATGTAAATAAATGTCTTCTCTAGATGACCTGGCCTCGGATTTCTAGCTCTGAACTTTGTATAACTATCCTTATAAGTGGACACGTCAGGGTAGCAACCTGTAGTGAAAACTTCTGACGACACATGATTACAGATTTATAATCTTACTTTATAACTTTACTTTAGTAAGATTCTGTGTTCAAGTACAGCTTTGTTTATTTACAAGGACCACCAATGACGTGAAGAAATGTCAGGTGGATGCTCATGATGGTTAAAATGATTGCTTAGCATTGGTACAGTCCATTCTGAAGCAATTAATCCCATACATGGCATTTCACTGATGCTTGTTAGACTTTAGCTAAAAGTGATCAAAGTTTGGCCTGTTCTCCATGTGAAGAATAACCATGTTTACATTTCCCATGTGCAATGTTTATGTTTGTGAAGAAGGTAAATATATCATTCATCAACAGAATTGACTTCTAAGTTTAGTGCGTGTTTGTCCAGCAAACTTGACAGAGGGAGGGAGGGAGGGAGATTTCATCACATAAAACAGTGAATATTATGAGAGGGAAATTAAATGTTGGCTTTATATTATAATTCCAGCAACTTCTTATTACATTCCAAGACAGTTATGATCATGAATGATCCAAGACCACCAGTAAAAATCAGTATTTTAGTGCAAGTGATAATGCTCATAATTCAATAGTTTTCACTCTATAATTCCATAGTATTATGTTGATCTGTAAGTCACAGGTAGACCGTTGATTTGATTCGAACAGTTTCAACATTCGAATGTAGGCTATACTTCTTACAGGACTTTAAAATAAATATTAAAAACTCCTACAAGCATCTAAAACTTTGAAAAGCAGTGCAAGTTGTGATGTCGATTGTTTAACCATGTCTTATAGAAAACTATAAACTTTTTTCTTTCCCCTTCCAGTCTTCCACACTTCAACCCAGTAGGTAGCGGTTATGCACCAACCTCCCATAACTCAAAAAAGGCAACTTAAAAGGCTACCTAAATAAAAAAAAATGTGTGGATTGATTCTGAATCGCAAACTGATCCAACTATTGAATTAATTGAATCGAGTAAATTGCATAACATAATGCTAAACATGCAGAACAGATTAAAATATGAACCATTTATAGATTTACAGTGAGTTACACTGTCCCTGCATCTTCAGAATGGCTCCTTTCTAAATAAAATGGCCTTGCAAACGACCCTTCGAATGTTCACGCTGCTTCAGAATCGACTGCTGCCTGTAACATCTCAGAATCTGAAATTCTTTTACTCAAATAATCTACAAGAGCATATCGAGTCATACCTGCTGCATACATAATGATTAACTGAACCTGGTGTCAAGCTGTAAAGCTGACCACTAGGACCGTGATTTAAAACATGATGCCGATGAGGACAGCCGCTCACCTGAGGCTTCGGAGCCTGAGCCAGAGTGCACCGACTCGCCCTCCGAGAAGGACACGGATTCTGACTGAGAATCGCTGGCTTCGCTGCGCGTGTCATAATCGTTCTGCTCGTTCCCTTCCTGCTGGTTGCCGTCCTCCAACTCATAGTCCTCGTCTTCCTCTTCTCCTTCTTCTCCCTCAACTTCCTCTTCCTCATCCTCTTCCTCATCATCATCCGGGCCCTTCTCTCCTTCCTCGTCCTCATCCTCCATCACCTCCTCTTCCTCAGCATCAGAATGGTTGCCTTCAGAGGAGCCCGCGGAACTTCCCGTCTCCTGCTCGGAAGCATACTCCTCCGACCGTACTTCTTCTTCATCTTCCTTGGAGGAGCGACTGACCCGGCCTGCGCTCTCTTCACTTGTCCTCCTTAGTTTCTAAAAGCACAGACATGTATTACTATACGAAGAACAAAAACATTTGAGCTGCACATTAAGAGACACGGGGGGGGGGGGGGGTGAAAGGTGCTTTACCAAACCAGCAGAATTATAAAATTTCACCACCACCACCAAAAAACCAAGACCTCAGTCACCTATTTATTTTATATTTGTAAGTAGAAAATTTCATAAAGTTCTGAGAGAGGAACTGGATTTTTAAGCAAATGTCCAGTAAAGTGGTGCTATTCAAAAAAATAAATAAATAAATAAATAAATAAAAACACAAGCCACCCGGTTTAACCAGATTTTAGGAAAACATTTGACACAATATCTTGTGCTGTCTTGTTTTGATCTGATCACCTGAACCGGATATTAATAATACTAAGTGTGAACTGAACCAAGTGTTTAAATATATATTTTAAGTGCTCCACACACCTCATTCAGCTCCGGCATCAGTGGTTTGATCCTCCTCTGGTGTTCTCTGCTGTGCCCTTTGGAGAGATCAGCCCTGGGCGCTCTGCCTCTGCCAGAGTGGTTCTTCCTGTCTTCATAAAAGTCATCAGGGTGATGTCTGCCCCTCAGACTGGTCATCTTTTTCCCAATGGCTCTGCCGGAAGATAGGGACCTTTTAACCGGCTGCCTGGTGGAGTGGCCGGAAGATCTAAGGCGCTTTGCGTCGTGGCTGTCTCCACGCTCGTTCTTTCGCTTTGAACCTTGAAGATAGATAAATAAACAAAACTCTTACTGTAAATTAATTGTGTAGCTGTTCTAGGGTTTACAGATGTTGTCTTGACATGACAGTGTATGGTCAGACTTCACAATTTCTGCCTGTTAAAGAGCACCAGTTAGTTTTGTTCCCCCACTGCTTTTGTGGCCAGCTGTGTCTCCTTAAAAACCCCACAATCTTCCTTCCTCTAAAGAAAGCATCCGTTTCTGACTGACCTGAAAACCCATATTACAATATTACTCCTAATACAAACGTATATGAGGCATTTCTAACCAGAAATAACCAACGCTATGTAGCTTAAATCATCAATTCAAACTGCTGCTCTACCCCCCTTTTCTTACAGCTATTTCAGCTCATCAGTTAAATGTTCGGACACACCTTCTCCGTCAAAGAACATGTATGAAACTATGAACCCAAAATGTGTTTGATATTTTATATTGTCCAAAGTAGCTACATTTAGCTGTGATGGCAGCTTGGCACAATCATGGAACTCTCACATCAGGTTCACGAGGTAGTCTCCTGGAATTAATTTTAATTTGTGACATTTCTAGCTTTCTTAATGTGATTTAGAACCATCAGTTGTTTTGTGACCAACTGTGCTACTACAACTACTGTACAAATCCATATTATGGCAGGAAACACTCAGATAAGTAAAAAGAAGTGAAGGCCAGTAAAGAATCCATTACTTCGGAAGAACAACAAGCAAAAGAGACACACAAGGAATGGACATTAGATTAGTGGAAAACTGCCCTTTGTTCTGATGAGTTCCAGTTTGACATTTTTGGATCTACGTACCATGTCTTTGTAGAACAGATGGTTCCTGAATGTGTGTTTTTCACTGTGGAGCATGGAGGAGGTGTGATGGTGCGTGGGTGCTGTGCTGGTGACTAAATCAAAATTGAAGGCACACTTAACCAGCATGTCTACCACAGCGACATGCCAGGTCACCTGGTTTGCACTTAGTCGGACCATCGTTTGTTTTCCAGCAGGATAATGACCCCAAACACCCCTCTAGGTTTTGTAAGAGCTATTTGTCAATGAAGGAGAGTAATGGAGCGCGGCAGCAGATGATCTGGCCCCCACAATCACCTATGATCTAAATCCAGTTACAATGGTTTAGCACAGTAAGTGAAGGACAAGCAGCTAATAACGTATAACAACACCTCCAGGAAATTGTTCAAGATTGTTGGAAAACCATTCCAGGTGAGTACTTCATGAGGCTGACTGAGAGAACGGCAAGAGTGTACAAAAAGTACTGGGTTATTTAACATTCTTGCAGACAACTACGTAATTCTATATTTGTTCCAACATAATTGCAACGTCTTCAGTATTACAGAATGCACGAAAATATACATTATATGAACACTGTATAGTACTGAAAAGACGAACAATATTACCTAGTTGTCACCTGTGAGTTTATTTCTCCTGAAACAAACTAACATACACACTATTAGCGTTTTCATTTACCAGTATATGCATAATGTGAGTGTTCAAAGTGTTCGCGCACCGCCTCGCTGTAGACAGTGTTCATATAATTAATGCAGATTCTCAACCCGGATTCCCAAAACATAGGTTGCTGCAGACTCCTGCAAAAGGAGACGATTTGCTCGAGTAACGCAGGCACGGTTCTTGGCAGATCTTCACAGTTGAACACACTCTCCTGTAACATTCCCAAACAAGTAGGCATCAAGGGGGTGTAAGATCAGGGAGATAGGAGGAAATTGTTCTGCCACCTTTTTCAAACTCGGTCCCCATTCACAAGCACTTCCGTATGTGCGGAAATAATACTCAACTATGAATACTTTTAACACAACTTCCTTTTCACTAATGGGGACATGTGCGGCTAAAGCTATGCACCCGTTGACAAACGCATATGCGCGAGTTTCAGTACCGTATATTTTGGTGCATACCATATTACACGATGTTGGAAAAAAATAACTTAATACACTGAAAAAGATGGTGTGTCCAAATGTTTCTGGGACTGTGTGTGTGTGTTATTTTTTTTTTTGAAGTGATGATTACTGGAAGCGGTGCCACGGGAGGCAAGTCTTGCAACTGATCAGAAGGATGGCTGAGAGTTTCAAATCCCAGCAACTGAGCAATGACCATTACATTTAACCATCAGTTATATCCTGTCTCAAAATTTGGTCGTCTTGGATATTTATAAAAAATAAATAAATAAATAAAAATAAAAAGATGAGCAATAACTATATCACCACCTGCCTAATATTGAGTAGGTCACCTGTTTGCTACCAAAACAATAACACATAGCATTAAACTTAATCAATTAAACTTTTCATCAATTTGATCTACACGGGCCAGCCTTCACTCCCTCGTGCATCAGTGAACCTTGGCCACCCATAAACCTGTTGCAGGTTCAACGGTTTTCCTTGCTTCGATCAATTTTGGTAGGTTCTGACCACTTCAGACCGCAAAGATCGCGTCATAGCTAAAATTTTGTAATTGCTCTGTTCCAGTCGTAAAACCATCACATTTTGCTCATTTGTCAAAGTCACTCAATTCCTTATTCTCCATTATATTTTTGCTTCAAACATTTACAAAATATTGACTTACTGCCTAAAATATACCACGACTCCTAGTCACCATTATAACAAAATATTGTACCTGTAGCTAAGTTACTGTCACAAGGGCCAAATAATAATGGCAAATCCAAAACTGCAGCTCTTGTGGGATGTTCCTGGTCATGGTGGGTGGCTAAACATGAGGACCTACTCAATATTAAGTGGTCGGTTAAGTACGTTATGGCTGATCGTTATATATATTTATAAATACACAATGACACACCTACCTTTCTTTTCGTTCAGGTCATGTTCACTTTCAGGGTTGTAAAGCTCATCATCTTGATCTGGAGCATCAGTTAAAATATCCTCCAGAACGTTAAGCTCTCCATCTACAAATAAATCATTACACAAAATTATTTTACCTTTTACTTTGACCTAAAAAAAACAGCTAGTGGGGAATAAATTAACAGTACGTGCACGGAATGACGGACGCAGGAATGCGAACTCAGTGTTAAGGTTAGCTAACGGTGTAACACATCAATCTGCTAATACATTAGCCGAGCTAACCTAGTCAAATAAATTCATTACTACGACTGATATTATTATTAATAATAATACCGCAAGCTGTTAAATTGGTATGTCTTATTAGTATAATTATGACGCAGTGGTTAATGCGGCTAAGAAAAACAAACAAACAAACAAAAAAAATCCATTGTAAGCAGACAAAGGTGTAAGTTAAAAGCCAACATGCTAATATGTGCTAGCTAAATTATTTACCTTTGTCGTCTCGCCTGTCGGCCATCTTCGGCAGTCTTTCTTTCTTTTAATTTTTTTTTAAAGGAGACTTTGAGTCGCCTCGTTATGTCTCCTCTTTACTGCCCCGTATATTTTATTTTTATGTTAGCTACATTAAACGAAACATAAAGAAAAAAAAAACAGACTGACACTCAGGTCAGTGTTTTCGTTCGTGCGCGAGCTCCGGTCTAAAATGGCTGAACACTTCCTCTAGCTCCGCACCGACGCTGCGCAAAGGGTTGCCAGAGTGAGTAGAATGGTTACCAGAGTAAAGCGAGTGGTTGCCAGGTTACCAGAATAGAGTTGTTCTTTTGTTTCTTTCAATTTCTGACATCTTGATTACGTAATAGATCAATTCTAATTACATCATCCGTATTAAAGCTGGAAAAACTGTAAAACGCAAAGGTGGAATAATAAAAGAGGTTAAAAAAATGGGAAACACAATGGGCATTTTTTTCAGTAGAAAAAACTTGTATTTTACAAAAAGTACATTTATTATATTTAATTGTATTTTTTTACTGAAAAGGAAGATTGGGAATTGGTTGGTCATTGCTAGATTCCTCAGTTCCCACCCAATGCCCAAGGGTTGCGCCAGGAAGGGCATCCGGCGTAAAAACTCTGCCAAATTTGTGTGTGGATCGGATAGTCTGCTGTGGCAACCCCTCGATAAAAGACTAACAACATGTACTTTATAAGAAGGAAAATCAAACAATTAATTCATCTTCTATCCTGCTTAGACCATTTTCACAGTTGCAGGAGCCTGGAGCTTATCCCAGGAGACTTAGGGCACAAGGCAGCCTGTACAGGGTGCCAGTCTATCACAGGGCCAAAAAGTGGCTAACAAGACTTGGGATGTTACCGGAGTAGGATCTAGATTTAAAGGTCAGGATAGAAAAGTATTCTAGATGTATGGTTGCCTTCTTAGAAAAAAAAAAGGTAGAGCAATGTTAAAGCAAATATCTCAAGAGAATGCAGGCTGTGGTATCTGAGATCATGAGGTGTGGCGGTTATACAGTACATGTGCAGACAATTTCAGAACTGTCAGACCGGCAGGGTAGATTAGGGTTGAAATGAGCAAGGAAAGCTTTGGAATGAAATTGAAAGATATAGTGAGGATATACAGTAGATATAAAAAATACAATCACCTCCTAAAAATCCAGGTTCTGTTAATGTAAGATATGTAATGATACTTTAAAACACCTTTTACTTGTAACGAAGCTCTCAGTCTACAGTATATGGCTAAGAGTGTACCCAGTTCAAGTTATTGGATTTATTTGTATCTGCACTATGGCTGGGTCATTTCAAAACATTGATCTTCCTTTTGAAAAGCCATCCCTTTAGTCTGCAGGTTTTATGCCAGGAGAGATCGACTCAGGATTCTCTCTATCTTGAGTAGGACCCCAGTCCCGGCAAAAAACGAGCAGCCGAACACATGCATCACCATCAGTTTGGATTTCTATTGATGGTAAACTTGTCTTGGTATTGCACTAATCATATCTTTTGGAATTATGCCTGAAAAGTTATGCTTTAGATTGATTTGAGTGCAACACCTACCAAAATAATTGGCAAAAGTTATGTAGGCTTGATATTTTAATTTTAATTTTTATTGATACAAAATATTTATGTTTTTTGATAGAACAGGATCCCATCTGGATCTCATTCAGTGGCGTAATGATTAGCACTGTCTCTTAGCACCTCCAGGATCGAGGGTTCAATTTCCGTCTCTGTCTGCATAAAGTTTGCATGTTCTTTCTGTGCTTGGTGGGTTTCCTCCGGGTACTCTCGGTTTCCTCCTACAGTCCAAAGACATGCAGATTAGGCTGGTTGGTGTTCCCAAATTGCCTGTAGTGTGTCAATGAGTGTGTAAGTGTGTATGTGTCTGTGCTCCAGGCCCCCCGGGACCCTATATACAGGATAAAATGGTATAGATCAGGGGTACTCAAATATAAATTTGAAAGGTCCACTTACCAAATTTCTATTCAGTCCGAGGTCCGGAAAAATGACAGT
>JAQQZS010000017.1:4347117-4357449 GCA_030068045.1 Platyallabes tihoni | reverse complement strand
TGTAGGATCATGGGATATATCCGGTCCTCCGAAGCGTAAAATGGACGCGGAGAAAACGAACTAGACTCGTTTTCCTTTCGTTCGTTGGGATTTGAGCGCCAAGAAAAAGCTGCATGCGATGTTTTTTTAACGCGCAGCCGGACAAACGCACGTCACCAAAGCCCGTGTGAACACTCTCATTGACTCCTATGTATAGAAAACCCTCGGCGCTTCATCCGCGCTCACCGGACGCTACGAACGACAGAAAAACGCTCGATTTTAACGCTCGTGTGAACGAGGCCTAATACATTCATATACACCTGCTTCACTCTTTCTTGCTCTTTCCTGGGGTCTTTCTGAAACATTTACGGAAGAGCCAACTACACGTTTTTACAAAGATGAACACAACCAGTGCAAATACAGAAAGTAAAAAGGCTGCTACATCCAAGCAGTGGTATTGATACCACGTGAGGTTATGGGCTTCGACCCTCAGGTGTTTGGCCCCCTTATGGCGCATCACAAACTCGATCCAATAGATTGCCTGGTCTAGTGGCTTCATTGGTTGATCATGATGGATTCGGGATAACCTCATAATGCTCTCTTTATAGCTGTGGAAAGAAATGGAATAATTCATATATGTGTATATGTATAAAGGCTGAGAGAAGCTTAATTAATTCACATACTTGCTCTTAGATTATCATCAAATTTGGCAACACCACTTGAGCTAAAAAAAAAAAAAACTCACGATGGATTATTAATGACGTCATTGAGAGCTTGTGTCAAGTCCTTGCTCTCCATTTTGAAGAAGTCAAGTGTAACAGCAGCTCCTTTGGTTTTCATGTGATTCATGTTGTCAGGCTGATCAATAAACAGCGGCAGGCCCACCATTGGAACTCCATGATAAATAGCTTCATATAATCCATTAGTCCCACCATGAGAGACGAAGGCCTTGGTTTTAGGATGTCCTGCAGATACCAATTACTACTGTATTTATTTCAATAAAATTTTATATTAAATACACATATGGAAATTTTTGTTACCTAGTAAATCATTTTGAGGAATCCAGTCATAGAGTCTTATATTCGGAGCAAGGGTTTCTGGTTTCTCCCCTGCATACCCCCACAATACCTAAAATTACAGAGAGCATTCAGGTCTGAGTTGATTTATTCTGATCTAAGTAAAACTTAATATTAGAAACTTAGGTAGCCAATCTCATTATCAACATTTTAATGGTTAGTGGAAGGATAGGGTGACAGATGAATCCCAGGAGCTGTGAGATACCAACACCTGCTGTATTATATTTATTTTGTCCACATAACTTAACCACTGTATGTGTTTTTGGTTCATAAATTAGATCAAGATTAGATCATTGTTAATTGTTTAAACTCAGACCTTTTGGGGAATCTGGCCGAGTGCTGAAGCGATGGTATTCGCTCTCTCTTTGGTGAGGTTTTTTATTAAGGATCCCAGTGAAAACACTACAATACCATCATCTCCTGAGCTCTGGACAAAGTCCTCCATCTCCTGCAAATGAAAAAGCAAAGTTATTAATGAAAAAGGTGCATGGTGCTTGTACAGTATTGTCCATCAATGGTCCAGTTTAACAGCTAAAATAAAATAAAAAAAATTAGGATGTGTAGTGTGTGTGTATGTGTATTGTGTGTGTGTGTGTGTGTGTGTAGGGTGTGTGATGTGTATTATGTGTGTGTGTGTAGTGTGTGTGTGTGTGTGTGTGTGTGTGTATAGTGTGTGTATGTGTATTTAATAGCGCTGGTGTCATAAATGTGCATTTTGCAAATGACCCAAAATATCTGACCTTGTGTTAAGCCCATGAGAAGCATAGCGAAAATTGTTTAGCTCAATGAGATCTAGGTTTTTTACAAACCTTTAACTTTATCTTTAGCATGAGTACACTTATGTTAGAAAGAGGGTCATCTAGACTGTAGACATTCTTAACAGTGTGCTTACTTTTGGTAGAGGTTTTGCTGGTTTACAGTGTAATCCACCCACAAATTTAAAGTTTGGCAAAAATGGTCTTGGATATTCAAAGTCCCAATAAGTTCGGATTAACCAGATGTCAGCTTTGCCCATAGTTTCACACAGCGTTGTAGGTTTGCCTGTGAAGAACAGAAGCAACAATGGCAAGAGAAATGTAGTCATTGATTATAATGTCAGAAAACACATCCAGGGTTTGTTTTCTGAGAAAATCCTTAATACATTCACAAGTTGCATTAGTCCCCGGCAGTGGGATGTTAACCAGTCAGGGTGGTGTGAGAAAGCAGTGAGAAAGACAGGTAAAGAAACCAGGTTAAATGTACGAAAACATGCACTTTGTTAGTCCGACAATATTTGAGACTAGATGACGCCAGTTTTTACAGTCTTTAATTTTTTAAACCTCCTTCGCATTAACCACTTTGATTACAACTTTGTGTGAATTGCTGAGCTGTACACAAGGTAAATGTTTGAATCCCACTTTTGTTCCATCACCACGTTTACATTTATTGTCCTTTAATTCGAAATTACTGTAAATTCACATAAAATCATTGTGCTTTGTGCTATAAGCACTAAAAATGTACCGCAGCTTTCTGTATACGGATATTAATGGCAGTTCAGTTTGGCAAGTACGTTGCTGCACAAATAAAATAGCAATATCCAAAAAACATTGGTAATGATAGTTAGAAGTTTTTTAGTAAATTTCTTAATTTCTTACAATTTGACCACAAACATTCCATGACCTTTACAATGTTCAATGAAAATAATCACGCATGTATGGATTTCGTTTAAGCATTATGTTTGTTCACATAATTTTTACTCTGCATTCAGAATGATTTTGTATTTCTCTGAGAGATTTCTGTATGGGTTTCAGAGTATGAAATTTAGGATGAACCTGTACTTTAAATGAAAAAAATAAAAAATAAACAGATATATTATAACTTACCAGCAATTTTGCTGAGATGTTTATCATAAGTCAACATTGTTTGAAGTCTGACCATTGCTGTGTGTACTATGTATAGTATCATATTCTCTAATCGCTCCATAAAGTCCATATGATCAGTGAGATGCCCCTGAGTGGCAGCTGCAGGTACATACGATGGTGGAGCGGGCATCTGCCCACAGAGCCGCTCGAGAGTATTAGCAAAAGTCACCCGGATTGATATCACAAAGGGTAAATCAAGAACAACTGCCAGCAAGTCTGCACATGGCACCATGGGGTCGTACAGGAGCACATCGAATTGTGACTCCTTCAGCAAATTCACAAGGTCTTTCTTAAACATTCCATCACACACAGCCTGCATGTAGTGCGACCCCCCTGACATCACGTCCCAAATCGAGGCCAGCTTCTGAAAGACGGTGCTGTCTTGATCCAACCAGAGATTGATAAGTTTTTGTGAAAGCCTGTCTGCCTCCTCTGCATTAGCGTTGACTTGAAAAAGCATGAATTTGAACTGCGCCTTTTCAGACTGGTTCACTGTAGGTGAGGCAGAGTGTGTGAGAACGGTCACGTTGTGGTTCCGTTCTACGAGCTCCTCAACCATTACACGCATATTCTTCCAGTGACTGTATTCGCCAGGAACCACCAATACATTGCCACTGAGAACAGTTTCAGTTAAGCTCAACAGCAACATTAGCAAGGCACATGATCTGTTCCTCATCGTTGTATCAAATGAAATAACGGGTAAACCAGGAAACAATGACAACAAAGGGGTTGTCTAACCGGTTTTTGCACAGTTAATGAATGACTACACACTACTATCAGTGGATATCCAGGTCTGTAACTTTAGCAGATAAATGCTTATGTTTGTCCTCCTTACCTTTAACCAGTAAAGTGTTTTAAAACAAAGGTCACGGTTCACTACAAGATATCTTCTATATCAAGATACTACTGTATTTGACTGTATTTAAATTTTTCAAGCTATAAAGGTGATGATAAAAGTTTAGTTTCTGTGCTAGCAGATCCCAACACATATACATACACATGGTCTATCAGAAGAACATCAAACTGTTTCTTTCTTCACTTCTCCAGCAGATCTTCACGTGCAAAAACTTCCTGAACATTTCTTGTACAGTTCTGGTGACCTGTCGGTTACCTCCTTGATCTTTAAAAAACCTGGTTCGGGTTGTCAGGTTATGTATCCAGTACTTCAATGCTCTGTCCAAGGCATCAACGATATCCTGTTTGGTGTAAGGAACCTGTATGATCTCCACTTTGTATTCCAGATACTGATTTGTCTTTATAGATGGCATAGCACTGTGGGTAACAACCGTCACATTGATAGCTTTAAGGTTGAGCCAGTGGTGAATTCTGCAGGCCAGACGAGGATCTTCCCAGTCATCACAGAAGAGAAAACAGAGAACAGCCCTCTTACATGCACTTATAATGGCTGAAGAATGGGAGGGCTCAGCCTACACGATAAACATTAGAGGAGCCACGTGACTCATGACTCAACAAAAGAACTACAGGAAACAGGAAAAACCTACAGAGTTGTGCAATCCACCACAGCTGGAGTATGAACAAAAGTCAGACCTCTAATTCCTGAATTTCTAATGTGCCATCATGGCATGTCATCAAAAATCCTCAGATTTTAAAGATGGGGTTGGAAAACAATTATTAATACATTTAAGATTATACACAGGAAATTCTAAATTATTCTCTTTTAATGGATTCATTCAAAATACAGTTTCATTCAAAAGGTTTCTTAGCGCTATCTAAAAGCTCTCTAAAAAAGTTCTTTGTGCAGACAGCAATAGTGCAAGGGAGATCGGGATGAACAAGGGTTGCCTTGGGATGAATAGTGTGGAGTGTCTGGAAAGTGTAAAAGAGACATATAACGTGTGAGGAAGAGTGTTTAGATAAATAGAGGAGGGATTTGGATTGTTAAGATGAGGGGTGAGATTAGGAAGGCAGATTTGGGACATGTGGAGCAAGGCTTGAGGAGAGGGGGGCACCAATGTTATTAAGCAGAAAAAGGTTGAGGAGAAGCAGCTGCCAAGGTGCACACTGGGGGCGGTGGAGGGGGTCAGGGGATGGAAATCATTTGTAAGTAAATCTGGACAAACTGTACTCTGTACGCACATGGTGTTTTATTCCTGAAACACATGACAGTAATTCAGTACATTCACATACACTTGCTTCACTCTTTCTTGCTTTTTCCTGGGGTCTTTCTGAAACATTTACGGAAGAGCCAACTGCACGTTTTTACAAAGATGAACATAACCAGTGCAATTATAGAAACTAAAAAGGCTGCCACATCCAAGCAGTGGTACTGATACCACGTGAGGTTATGGGCTTCGACCCTGAGGTGCTTGGCCCCCTTATGGCGCATCACAAACTCTATCCAGTAGACTGCCCGGTCTAGCGGCTTCATCGGTTGATCGTGATGGATTCGGGATAACCTCATCATGCTCTCTCTGTATCTGTGGAAAGAAATGGAATAACTAGTATATATGTGTATATGTATAAAGGCTGAGAGAAGTTTAATTGTTTCAGACAATTTTTTAATTTTTAAATTTTTAATTAAAAAAAATTAACTCACGATGGATTATTAATGACGTCATTGAGAGCCTGCGTCAAGTCCTTGCTGTCCATTTTGATGAAGTCAAGCATAACAGCAGCTCCTTTGGTTTCTAAGCGATTTAAATTGCTAGGCTGGTCACCAAACAGCGGCAGGCCCACCATTGGAACTCCATGATAAATAGCTTCATATAATCCATTAGTCCCACCATGAGAGACGAAGGCCTTGGTTTTAGGATGTCCTGCAGATATCAATCGTTAGTGTATTAACTTTTACAGAATTTGATATATATACTGTATATATATATATATATATGTGGAAATATTCCTTACCTAGTAAATCATTTTGAGGAATCCAGTCATATATTCTTGTATTAGGAGCAAGGGTTTCCGGTTTCTCCCCTGCATATCGCCACAAGACCTGAAATTACAGACAGCGTTCAGGCCTGAGGAATTCATGAGTGGACTTTATGAGTAAACACCTACTGGACATTTTATGGTTGGAACAAATCTACAAATCCATAAATTAGATTTAGATGTGTGTTGGTAAATTGACCTTTTGTGGAATCTGGCCGAGTGCTGAAGCGATGGTATTCGCTCTCTCTTTGGTGAGGTTTTTTATCATAGAGCCCAGTGAAAACACTACAATACCATCATCTCCTGAACTCTGGACAAAGTCCTCCATCTCCTACAAATCAAATGACAAAGTTTGTGATTGTAAAATCCTGTCTAACAAAGGGGCGACAATGAAGTTTTACAGTTAAAATAAAATGATACAGCTCATATCTTGTATCTTTACAATATAAATGTCAATATACAGTATATACTGTTGTTAATTGTTGTTAGTCATTTGGCTCCTCCCATCAAGGGTTCACCACAGCGGAACAATCGATCCACACAACAGCTTGGCACAGGTTTTACCCCGGACTTCCCTGACCTGGGTATAAGCTGTCACAGATGTGTTAATTGTCCATGTGTATATAGACCAATTAAGGTCCCCTGACCTTTATTATTTATTATAGTGTCCTTTGTCCCCTGACTTTTATTATAGATCATTGTGAGATTATAAACCCTTAACTTTATGATAAGCATGATTACATGTACTGTAGAAAGGGCGTAATAGGGAGCGCTTACTTTTGGTAGAGGTTTTGCAGGCTTGCAGTGTAACCCACCCACAAATTTAAAGTTTGGCAGGAGTGGCCGTGGATATTCAAAGTCCCAATAAGTTCGGATTAACCAGATGTCAGCTTTTCCAATAATTTCACATAGTGAGGAAGGTTTGCCTGTGAAGAAAAGGAATAAAGATGGCATTTTTTGGTCAATGATTATAATGTCAGAAAACATTGTGAGACCAGGCAGGGTTTGTTCGACGAGTCAGGGCAGTGGGAGAAAACAGTGAGAAAGACAGTAAAAAGATTCAAAGCTAAATATACTTTTTTTAGTCTGACTGTATTTCCGACTAGATGAAATTAGTTCTGCAGTCAAAAGCAAATTTATTACATATTTTATAGCAAAAAACAATGGTATGTTCTCAACGCGTTCAAACGCTCAAAATTATGCTGTATGTAAAAGAGGGCAGACTGCTCCTGTATGTTCTTTTTGCCATCAGGAAGACGTCCCAACCTCCACCAGCTTTACAGTGTTCGAGCGGCCATTTGGAAGGAGACCCTGGGGTCTGCAGGATATGGCAAAAGAGGCCTGGGAGGAACACCCGCTCCCGTTTCGCTCTATAGTCAAGTACGTTCAATATATGCAAAACAAGAGATAATATAAATTTCGCACAATATGGAGTAAACAAATGGAAAAAGCCCAGGCGGAACAGCGTTGAATGTACGATCGGCCAGCACAACCCCAAGAGTCTCGGCCAGGGGACCAAGTGGTTCTGTATCTTTTGAGCCACAGGGACAAGATTTGGTCTAGCAGGGAGACAACCTTACGCCATCTCAGCACCAAGAGTTATGTGAGCTAATGGACCAGTTTCAGGATATGTCCATCAAACCAGAGCTCACTCATCTTTTGCAGCATGATATCAAAACCCCACCAGGTATGTTTGTCCAGCAATGTCCCTACAGAGCCCGGGTCATCATGACATCAAAGAAAAAGCAACCAAAATGCTTCCTGATGGCATCATAGAGGAGTCTTATTCATTTGGTAATTGGTCCAGTGGATTGATCCAGTAAAAGTCAGATAAATTGATCCAGCATTGTAACGACTTTCCCGTAACCCAGGACGGAAAACACCCGATCCTGTACGTGACAAGAAAGCCCACACCTGCTAAAGAAAAATATGCCACCATGAAGCGAGAGGCCTAGGCCAGTAAATGTGCCATAAAGGAGCTGAAATATTGACTGGCAGGTCGGTAGAACCTAATAATGGACCACATTCCTCTGCAGTGGAAGGCAAGGGGTAAAGACACTTTTTGTAAGGTAACTAACACAGCATTTCATAAAAAAGAACATAAATAGTTGTTGGAAGTCTGGGGTTGTTATGCAGCTTCAGTTCCTGGATGACCTGGAGGAACCATCCATTCTGTGCTCTACCATAAAACTATAAAGAATGTTTGGCGATCAGTTCATAACCTTAATCTCAAGCACTCTGGGTTATGCTGCAAGACAATGATCCAAAACACACCAGGAAGTCCACCTCTGAATGGATCAAACAAAAAAATTAAGATTTTGAAGTGGCCTAGTCAAAGACCGGACTTAAATCATATTGAGATCCTTTCATGAAAGCCTACAATATGGCTGAATTAAAATAATTCTTCAAAGAAGAGAGGGTCAAAATTCCTTCACAGCGATGCGAAAGACTTCTTGCCAGTTATTGCAAAATGGTTGCATTTGTTGCAACAAGCATGGCACAACCTGTTATTAGGTTTAGGGGCAATTACTTTTTCACATAGGCCCAGGCAGGTTTGGACAGCTTTTTTCACTTAAGAAAAATAAAATCATCATTTAAAAACTGCATTTTGTATTTACTCGGATCATGTTTGTGAAATATTAAAACTTTTTGATGATCTGAATCATGTATCTGTAATACATACAGTATGCCAAAAAATGCACTGATGAAAATTGGTAAACATTTATAATTATTTTTCTTATACTTTCATCATATTTGAAATCTGGATTATAAATTTTAATCTATTAAACAAAAGCATTAAATTTACCTAGGATTTCAGTATAGATGTGGTCCAATTTCGCATTGACCATAAATATATGTAGTATGTCCATGGAGAGAACAAACAAAAAGTTTTTCAGTCTCTCTAGAAAATCCATGTGATCTGTGTAGCTCAGACCGGCCGCTGGGACATAGGATGGTGGTGACGGTAGCTGCCCACAGAGACGCTCAATAGCACTCGCTAAACTAGCCCTAATACTAATGATAAATGGAAGTTTTAGTTTCTCTACTAGTATTTCCCCACACAGAACAACGGTGTCTATCAGAAGAGCATCAAACTGTTCCTTTCTCAACTTCTCCAGTAGATCTTCATGTTCCACAATCTTCCTGCACATTACTTCACCCTGCTCTGTGAGCACCTCAGTTATCAACTTGAGTTCGAAAAAACCCTGGATCGGGTTGTCAATTGTCATGTTATACATCCAGAACTTCCATACTCTGTCCAAGGCATCAACAAATTCCTGTTTGGTGTAGGGAACCTGTATGATCTCCATATTATATCCCAGAGACTGATCTGCCTCTACGGACGGTGTAGCACTGTAGGTAACAATTGTCACATTGTGTCCTTTGGCTACGAGCTCGCCTATGATAGTTTTAATGTTGAGCCAGTGGCTGAAATATCCAGGCCAGACGAGGATCTTCCCTGCCGTCACACACTCACTCAGACTGAGCGTGAAGAGGAAGCAGAGAACAGGTCTCCTACATGCACTCATAATGGCTGAAGAATGCGAGAGCTCAGCTCACACAGAGCAAACATTAGAGGAGGCACGTGACTCGTCTAATGGGAAACAGGAAAACACTCCAGAGTTGCGCAATCCTCCACAGCTGTAGTAAGAACAAAATAGAAAGCTGCACACAATCTACATCTTATAATTACTGATTTGGTGAAGTATTCTGTGAAGACAAACATAATATTTACAGAAGGGTCTCCAGTGAAAGCAGTAACAGGAGAGTCTTGTGAATACAATTTTATAAAAGAAAATAACTTTTATGGAGTTATGTTCTGTCTTATGCTGATTAAAAGCATTAAAAAACCCTGATAATAGGCACTGGTCTCTTCATTTACCCATAAGCTCTGTAAGTAACAGATCCCACTTTATCATCCCTTACGTAAAAAAAAACATATTTGTCTATATATTAACTACACTAACTGATACTAATAATTAACAGAAAAAAGATATTCATATAAAATTCATATTGTATTAATATATTACTTATTACTTATAAATATATTGAAAAATACAAAAGAAATTGCCGCATTTTGTATATTGAGAAATATATTAAAATATATTCAAATGTATATCTTAATGTATGTAATTTTATATTCAACAATATGTATATTTATACATAACATATTGAATTTGATTGAATATCTTTATATTTTTTACAATATACCTACATGTTAATGTAGTTCAAATAAAATAGACTTTCTTAAACATCCATAAAGTTCCAATAATGTTTCAAAAGAACAATTATAAGTATATAATGTTTTTTTTTATCTTCATTGCAATATACAATATATATATATATATATATATATATATATATCCATACATGGTCCATTCATATTGTCATGCACACTCAATCTGCGGCCGGCACTAGGACCCGGAAGTAAGACGGTCGCCTACCAGGAAGTATAAGAGGAGTAAACAAACGATGGCTTACCG
>JAQQZS010000017.1:4276159-4290345 GCA_030068045.1 Platyallabes tihoni | reverse complement strand
TCATTTTTGTGAAGCTGCTTTGAGACAATGACCATTGTTAAAAGCGCTATATAAATAAAATTTAATTTAATTGAATTTAATCTATATACTGTAATTTAGTTTAAAATAAGAAAATGGGAGTGGGCTCAAGACTTTTGCACTTCATTGTTAAGACAGTAGGATTTTCTCAAACAATGAAATATTATTAAAATTATGAATATTTGCTAAAGGGAAAGTAATATTAATAAAGAATAGGTTTTGCTTTCTGAATTAAAAGAATCAGAAATATCAGCAAAATAAACCTGATAAAAGGCAGCTGCCTCTCGATATCTACACTCCAGAAAGCGGCTGTTGGAATGTTCCTTTTGGAAGCGTGAGAAGTTTTTGGGGATCCGTACGTCAAGTCCATCAAGAGTGGTCAGAATAAGATCCGGCCTGAAACAGGACACAAGCAATCATTAAAGTGTACAAACAACAGGCAACTGTATCATTATTTTAGATGATAATGTGCCACATGATATGTTGGTGTAACTTTTGTTGATTATTTGCTCTTTTCCTTCCATGTTAATGCTCCATATTTCACCCCTACTTTAATGTTTCCCAGTGGAGAAAATACGAACTTAGTTAAAGGGTTCCCCAGTACAGTATCACCATACATGATTCAAGATTCCTATCCCTACCTGTTGTAGGCTCCTGCATAGCGGCCAAACTCCAGGTTCCTAAAAGGAGCAAAGGTGCGTTCCATGCTGCCTCGGAGTCTGAGCGGCCCGTGCCATAGGTAGTTCCCGCTTCGTTCGTACAGCACGACCACATGCACCAGGTAGCCGTTGAAACGGAACAGCAGGTGCAGAGGGATGTCACGGCCTGACAAATCATCCATGCTGACCAGCCTTGGGTCTTTACCCCTGATCTCCATCAGCTCCAGGCCACGCTCCTCTGCAGCCTCCACAAGGCCAGCCTGAGTGAGAGATGAATGAGGAGAGTGTTAGCAGACATAAAACTGCTGGTACAATTCAAAAGACCAAGGGGAAATCCTTACATCATACTTCCAGAGGTTTCCGAGCAAGCCGAAGGTGATGAAGTCCCTGTGCGTGCACAGGAATGTGCAGTGAGGCTCCTTCATCTTGCTGTCCTTGAGCAGAATGGCATCCTGGGAAAGCAGGCTCAAAGACGCTGTGTCCATCAGAAACACAGGCAGGCTGAACTTATGGGCCAGGGCCAGAAACCTTTTCACTAAATGCTGTGATGAGAGCAAGATTTGAACAGAGCATGAATGCACAGGTGTAACCATCTGGGTACTATTTTATTTGCAACAAAATATTTGTTGTAGAAAAGTGCCGGTGTAAATATTACATGCATTACAGTTCATTTAAATAATTTTTTTAAATTTTTTATTTGCTAATTAAGTCTTCTCATTTGAAAGCTTAGCTTTAGTTTAAAAATTTACCAATACCCAAGAAATATACTGGAAATGGAAATTTTGATATTGGATCACATTTATATTACTGTTTTAGTATTCTAACTTACCCATTGTGCCTCCTTGCCTGTTGGGTAACCTTTACCACCTGGTGCCTGAAGTCCATGCTATGGAAAGAGCACTTGTTAAACAAACAGTTCATTTAAAAATCAAAAAACCGTTGTACTGGAACTCCAAGGCTAATGGAGCTAAGAAATAAGGGAAGCTCATACTGTAGTTATATGCTAAGAAATACTTGTCAAAATGAGGAAAGAAAAAAAAAATAATAATAATACACAAACTATTTATTTCAGTGGACTGCCTTTTGCTTTGATTAGAGCTGCGGTATCGTTTTGATAAGCTTATGCAAACGTCACATTTATTTCAGTCCAAAGTCGCATTAATTTCTTGTATTGATGATGGGAGAGTTGGACCACTGTGTGAATCCTCCTCCAGGACATCCCAAAGATGCTCAATGGGATTCTGGTCTGGCTCTGTAGTGGCCAATCCATGTGTAAAAACGATGTCTCATGCTCCCTGAACCACTCTCTCACAATTTGAGCCCGATGAATCCTGGCATTGTCATCTTAGAATACGCCTGTGCCATCAGGGAAGATAAAAATCAATTAATGGAAAAAACAGGTCTCATCAGACTCATGGAAGGATGATTTTTTGACCACATATCTTGATGGTTCACCACTATCCTTCTAGAGGAATTTATTGTATTAAAATCTGAGACAAAATGGAGTCTTGCGAGAGAATAATTTGAAACCAAAAACTGTGTGTGTTTTTTTTTTAATGATTTACATTGTATTTTTGCGTCAAAAGTGTACAAGAGTCACTCTATCAGACTTACGAACGAATCTGACTTACAAACATGCTTGGGGACTTCTTCCAACTTTTATAGTTTCAGCAATCTCCCTACTTGTTTTCTTTGCTTGATGCAGGACAATAATTTGACTCTTCTGAAACAGAGTAACATCTTTGCCACGACCACAGGATATGCCTTGTGGCATTGTTGTTTAAGAAATAAGAAGAGCCTCACTCCATCAGTTATGAATAACTTGCTACAGCTGAATCATATTAATCACTGCAGTAACTAGTGGTTAGCACTGTCACCTCGCACCTCCAGGGTCAAGGGTTCGATTCCCGCCTCGGGGTCTGTGTGCATGGAGTTTGCATGTTCTCCCTGTACTTTTCCTTCGGGTACTCCGGTTTCCTCCCACAGTCCAGAGACATGCAGATTAGGCTAATTGGCGTTCCCAAATTGTCCGTAGTGTGTCAGGTAAACCGGTGTGTGTGGATTACGGTGTTTTTTGGTGTGTTCTGGAGTGCTTCCTCACCTTGCTGGCATGCTGTCTGTAGTAGTAGAGCTGAAACAGAAGAAAGATGGAGCTGGCTGTGATGAGCAGCACCAGCACTGCGGTCTTGTTCACTCGGGCCATGACTGAGTCTGGCTGGGTGTGATCCTGACAGGCTGGGCCATAGGGCTGACTCCTTCAGCATACTGGGAAACCCGGGCTGATGGCTGCATGGAGCTCTGAAAACACCACACACACACACACACACAATTATATTTCTTACTTAATGATAATTAAGAGGTCCTGCATCAACTGCATGATTATTATAGCCTTTATTTAACCAGCAATAAAAAAAAAAGAAAAAAAAATCTGTATTCCAGCAGTGTCCTGGCCAAGAAGCCAGCAGTTTCTGATATTAACATCTCGCATCACGCTGCCAGTGTACAACACCGGTGTCTTAATATAAGCTGCGTCGTTCATATTTTTCACCCTCTGAGCGCGTGCACACGAACACTAACGTTACATCACACATATTGTCAGTACACCCGAGCTAAGCTAACACAACATAGATTAAAATAACCACGCCTTCTAACCGAATTCCTGGAAATACATAACAGTTTGACACTTAACCAACTTACTCATCGGAACAGCATGTAATATTAGTAAATATAATCCCAGGTTAGATAAATACCATCATATATTTCTAGCATGTTAAATCATTGGTTTAATTCTGCAGACTCCCAGGACACAGCAGGACGGCAAGTCAAATAGGACATACACCGAAAACGCGTTTCAAAAAATAAAAAACGAATAAATAAACAAACAAAAAGATAAATAAATGTTTATTTGCCTTTAAATTATTTTTTTCCTGATAATTACATGTTCCGAATTTGACTGTTGTCTGCGGTGTTACCAAATATAACTCCAGTTTCGTTATGCAAATGCAATTCTCATGTGTGTAGAACAATTTAGTTAATTAATCTAATTCCAACAAAATTGTAAGTGTGATTATCTATTTATTTGTTTGTTTGTTTATTCGTCTTTTTTTTTTTTTTACAAGATCGCGCCAGAACCATACTTTGCCGCCAGATGGCACCAGAGCCATCATTTGCCATAAGATTGCACCAGAATTATATTTTGCCTCAGAGCCTTACTAAAGAATGGCGCCAGAACCGTTTCCTGCCACAAGATGGCGACAGAGCCTCGCTACAGAATGAGGCCATTACCATTTTCTGCCACAAGATGGAGCCATATACATTAAGGGTGAATAGGAATAATTTACATGACTTTTTTTGAAACTGAAAATGCTCAGTAAATGTTTAAGAACGGATTGATCCAACATGTCTGTGTTATTATTTTGTTAAGCACCATTAGATGGTCTTCATTACTGGTCACTGTTGTTTGACAGAAAATGATGATTAGTGCATTAATCAGTAATGATTAGTTATGTAGTTATGGGAAAGTATTAATCATGAGAGATGGTGTGATGTGAGCCGATGGGAAGTAGAGGTATTGTTTCCACCCCAAAGTTGTTTATTTATCAAAATTCTTGTATACAGAATAAAGTGGTATAGACGATGAGTGAATTAATGATATCAAAAATTTTATACTTTTTCATGCATCATGTTTTAATCTTTTAATCTTTTATAGTTTTGTGTTATACTTTATACACCATATTTCTCGTGAACAATATTATGCCTGATATTGACACTCTGATGGATGTGGATATCTGGGGTGCAGTTGGTGTTCCAGGTCATTTCAAAGGTGTTTATACTGTCCACTCCATCCATCCCATACCATAGAGCTTGCTTTTTAGACGATCATAATTCGTCTAAACAGGCGCACAGGGCATTGTTAGGATGGAACAGGTTTGGGTGTCTTAGCTCCAGTGAAGAGAACATTATATTCAAATGTGTGCTTGTAGCTTTGTGGCAAGAGTTTAGAGAACCACATATGGGTGTGGTGGTCAGGGGTGCATAAACTTTTGCTCATATAGTGTACATCTGGATTTCTGTACAAATGTTTAATGTTTTAAAGCTTCATAGGTATGAAATTAAATCAGACACCTGTTTGATGTGAAAATAATCTTATAGTAATATTATTTAGGTTGTTTTTTTTCCAGATCTGTAAAAAAAAAACCTCTAAAATAATTAACGTGTAGTGTTGTGGCCTTCGGGGAATTGTCCCTGATTTTTGTGGATACAATAATTTCTCATGTAAGTGTCATAAAAATTAGAGAGAAGTTTCCAAGACAATTTTAGAAAATCAATAATTTACTGAATGGACAGAAATGACTGACAGAAATTCATATGCACGTACTGTAAATAATAAAATCACCTCAGGGAGAAATAAAGAAACAAACAAAAAAACTCAAAGAAAGAAAACAAATTTCCAGCACAGCAGCACTAATGAAAACTGTCCGATGACTCCGTCTAAAAGATGCGTTTTTGCTGAACAGGATTTGCTCAGACTTTTGTAGAAACAGTAGAGTGACAGGAACCTAAATATACAGAAAGCAGCATTAAATGGTTTACATCGTGCAAAAGTTGTTCCGCAGTCATACTCAACCCCATAACATGCTGTAGTATTAAAAAAAAACTACAGGCGTCTTATTTAAAACGTAAAAGGATTTTGACAGCTTGAGGAAACAAATACCTTTGTGCAGACGTGAGCTCAGTACAGTACGCACTCGTACACGCATAGACGAAACGAAAAAAAAAAATTACACGAGTCTTTAAAAGTAATACAATAAATCAAAGCATAAAAGACCGAATCTGTCATACCAGATTAACGTCATTTCAGAAATGAAATCATTACAAAAAGAAAAGAAAGCCTAAAATGAATTAGGGGGGAAAAGTGCACTCAGATAATCCCTGATGAAGCTGCTAGAATTTCATATCCGATAAGAAACAGAAAGACAAACAGAAAGAGGCAGCTCTCCTCTATCTCTATCTTGGAGAAATCCAGGCTTGCCAGTGAGAGATTTCGTTTCCCATGATGCTTCACAGTATTCCAATGCTGAACGATCTATTCCCAGGAAGCAGGAAGCAGGTCATACAGGTTGCTCTTTGCTGCTGATTAGGGATGTGTTACAGAGGAAGCTAATCCTAAATCAGCTTGAATCAGTAATATTTGTAGTTTTCGAGTGTAGTCTATTGTGCCATGCTGTTCAGACTGGTGTTTGATCCCGCCAGCCCGTTTTCAGCCTTCTGCAAGCTTCTAACCGCACTGGGAACCTGTAAACCAGTCGACAGGCTCAGGCCGCCACACCACACCTGCAGCATAGAAAGTAGAAAGGTGAAGTCTTTCAGGTTATATCAGGTCTTTAGGGTTATTACCAAGAAGGACATACAGTGTATTTCCTGTAAGGCCCGGGTTCAATTACCACCCAATGGATGCAGAGAACAATTTATACCCGCAGCCCAGGGTAATGTATTGTATATAAAAGTTTTGTTTAATTTGACACAGCTACATATAGCCCAAGCTCATGCTTGCTGTAGTATAACGTACTGACACACATCTCCAGTTTCACCAGCTAACCACAATTAGCAACAATTACATTAAAGCAACCTGAATTGCCCCGTAATTACAACGTGATATCATATTAGCATGGTGTCTGACTACAAGGGCGGGTGTCAGTAGGTCATGTGACTCACCATAAAGGCCGGCACAACGGGTTGAGTGAACTTCGTCTTGAACGAGTGAAGCAGCTGTTTGCTTTCCGCATTGTAAAACGACAGCTGACCTGGAATCGGAAAAGACACAAAAGGAGCTTTCAGATTATGTGAAAAAAGTCTAATCTGTGGTCATTCTGCTGGAACGGGATATGAAAAGAACAAGTCTCGACAAAGCAGGCAGGCCTGAAAAGGGCTCGTGAGTGTTCTTTTATTCATACATTACTCCTAGAGTCAGTGGATCTGCCGGATACTCGATCTACAGGTGTCCAATAGCCCTAGAAACCGGACATGAGGGCAAGAGATAGAACCTCCTCTAGCGCCTGGAGATTATTAGGAGAGAATTAGATATTTAATGAAGACATATTAATGGACAAAATAACGGTAATTTATTCATTTCAGGCATTCCAAATATCCTAATGTTAACATTTCAGTGACATCACAGTGACTACCCTGATCTGGAAAAATATTTTACATACTCACAGAAAACTCATACAGCATTAGGATTTCATGGTACTCCTAATGGTACTCTAATGTTAGGAGCTCAGTGTACTGTATTTAAAAAGTCTACCCCCCCCACCTTGTAGCCTATAAGAACCTACAGTTACAAAGGTCTCACAAACCCTTTAAATGTTCTGGAGAATGAATAATTCAGCTTTATCCTTGACCTCATGAAATCCCAAGGTGACATGCAATAAACATCCTGGGGCGGTCATGAGACATTCTGTAAATTTGCGTATCCATGACATCATTTCCAAAATAGTGGCGTGCCTGGGTAGCACATGTGACACAACTAGCTCATTTTAAAATGCTGGTTTAAGTTTCATTTTATTTACCAATTCTAATAAGATATTTTATATCTAACCTGTTCTGGCTGCACTTCTTGAACAAATAGATATAAAACATATTAAGAAAATATTACTATGACATATGCCACATAGCATTTAACCCTAAAACTGTCAGGGATAAAAGTCATGTGACATCTATCAAAATGTGTTCCGTGTGGTTTATCTGGCCAAACATGATGTACCTTAATGTGTGTACTCTTATGGGTTAAAACAGCTGGCTTTTGTATTGGACAAAATAAATCATGTCAGTTTTAAAAAACAGGAACATTTTATAGGAAAAAAATTACCTGTCTACACACTCTTTAACTAAAACACTGCCAGGAAAATCTAATCAATTTATTCCCTGGAAAACAGTTCGGGAATTGGATTATGAATTGGAACTAAACAGTTGTTAGATCATAAGCAGAACACTTCTTAATGAGACATTTTCTAGGAAGCAGAAAGATTGTAGCAATGAAAAAGGTGTGGTGTGATGAGTTCAGATTAAGCCTGTTCCAAAAAGACGGGCGCGTCAGGCTAAGAAGGGAAGCACATGAAGCGAATGCTTCGGTTGGACAGGTCTATGCCCAGCAATGCTACCGTATGTGGCAATAAATGAAGTCAGCTGTCGACCCAAATGTGCTGAATGACCAGGTTATCAAATCTATGGAGTTTTTCTTCCAGCATGGTATGGGCATATTCCATCCATCCACCCATCCATTAAGGAACCTCTGTAATCCAACTATTTCCATGTGCACGACCGTGGCAGGACCTCCGGTCAACATTTACACGCACATTCACAAACTACGGGCAATTTGAGAACGCCAATTAGCCTAATCTGCATGTTATTGTACTGCGGGAGGAAACAGGAAAACCTGGAGGAAACCCATCAAGCACAGGGAGAGCATGCAACAGGCACAAAGACCCCACATGGGAATCGAATCCAGGACCTGCAGATGCAAGGCAACAGTGCTAACCACTAAGATGGGCATATTCCAGGCCTCAAGTTGTGAAAAACCGGTTCTGGGAGTATGATGAATCTGTTTCACACAAGAACTGGACATTACAGCACACTGACCAGACAGTGGACTTTGTTAAAAAAACATTTCACTTGTCATTCAGTCATTTTTCTGTCTTGATTTGTCCATTTTATTTCAATTTTACATTTTATATCGATTGACAGTTCTCAAAAAGTAAACACTGAAAATCTCACATTTGCTTCTTTAACCAAGGTTTTAAAAAGACTGATTTTGTAAACAAAGCATGGCAGTTTATTTGTGTCTGAACAAAATGATTTGTACCTCCGTCAAAGTCACAGTAAACTCCTATCCTCTCTGGTACTGCCATCTCCAAAGTCTTTGCCTTGTTGTTGTGTTTGGCTGCAAAGGAGTTCTGGAGCCAGTTATTGACATGGATGCACCAGGTGGTGTTGGTTTTGCCCAACTGATCGAACTTGCCCAGGTTCTTAAAGGCTACACCCATGCTATAGGACTTGCAGTCTTTCAGGGCTTTCACCTCCCAGTAGTGCTGACCAGAGTCAATACTGGTGTCACCTAAACACAGAAAAAGACACACAACATAAATATTTATTATTCACTGCAATACAGTGTTTTAATATTGGAAGAATATACAGTAAATGGTGTAGTTTCTTCCCCTTTTTTTCTTTAATGACTATTACTGCTTGTGTAAATGAGTTCTATAGGTACAGGCTGAATACCCAGTACTGTGTACGACTCTCCAGTAAACCGATCTCTGCCTCCCCTCGGAGCTGGTGAGCGAGCAGTCGGCGCTCTTTTCGGAGATGGAGTTCCACTTCTGTAACCATCAACAAAACAAAAAATACATTCAGGCAGCTTACGGCACACAAATATCCGTCTGGGATTTATTGACCACTAACACTAACGTTAACACACATGCTGATTCAATTGCAAAAAAAAACACTCAAGCCGTGGCTGATAAGATATAACACAGAAGCAGTAAAGAAAAGAAATGGCAACAGCATATTTAGAAAAGATCGCTTGTGTTAGTAAGAGCACTTTTATGAAAGAGGAGATGCAGGCACATGGAGCTTCAGATGGCTGATTATATGTGTAAAAAAGCTGAAATAAGGAAACCCACAAAGCCTTATTGGAAGTTTGATCTCTGAGGGTGATCGGATCTTAAAGGAATAGTCCAGAGTTTGTAAACTAATCTCTATCCAGCACGTACACAAAAGTATTGGGCCAAACCTGTTAATTACTGACAATCAGCCCTTATGTAACCCTTATCCCCGGTGAAGGGAAATCTTCATGCTTCTTCATGAACTTGACTGGCCCGCACAGAGCCCTGACCTCAACCCCATCGAGCACCTTTGGGATGAACTGGAATGGAGATTGCGAGTCAGGCCTTCTCGTCCAAAATCAGTGCCTGACCTCATAAATGCTCTACAGAAACACACCAAAATCTGGTGGACAGCATTCCAAAAAGAGCTGGAAAAAAGAGTGACCAGCTACATATTGAAGAGTATGTGTTGATGTAATACAATGATTGTGTGATGTGTGATACAATGCTATTGCAGGTTTGGTCAAATAATTTTGCCCCTGTAGTGAATGTGTAAATACCAAAGACAACACTGAGAATGAAACGTAAAGTACATAGTTATATAATGACAATTAAATGCTTAAACTGAAACACTAACACTCAAAGTTGTTCTTACAAAGATCCAGTTATCAGCATGTTCTCAAAATTTTGTGGGATCAATGTGAATCAATGTGATTTGTGGGAATCAATCGATTCTTCTCACTGAACGATAGATTATAAATTCTTTATAAAAGCCAAAAAGCTTCATATAAAAGTTTAACAACTGCCCTTAGATTTCTGTTATAATTGAGTGCTGCATTTCTTTCTTTTTCCTCAGAGGGAGGGAATTGTCTCAAAATCGTTGTCTGTAGTAACAACACATACAGTACAGTACCGTACAGCAGCAATGGATAGAGGACGAGTGTACTCCTTTAAGATCATATTTATTTTTTTCACTGTTCATTTATTGTCTGATGTGGTTGATGTGGTGAAATCGTGGATGCTGTGTCAGTTGGAATTTCTTTTTAAGCAAACAGGATCACTGTGTGTGCCACATTGTTTTTGACGTGAGAATGTGGCTAAGCAATTTTGGAATCCCGCAGGGAATTCTGGGCCGCTTTCTTTGTGGAATGACAGATGCTAGAGCATGGTGGGTGTGTCCATAATCTTGACCACATGACACAAAACAGCTTTATGACTGACAACACCCTGGAAACACCCTGAGCGTCATATGGTGCAGCAGGATCAGATCAATTATTCATTTCTTCAAGTCTAACTGCAGTAGGACTTTTGGTTGTGCAGAATAACAGAACACAGTTATGAGAATAAAATCTATCGTTTTATTTATTTCTCTACATAACCCCCTAATGCACTTATCCCAGCATTTTACTAGCACTTGGATACATCAAGATAGACAGATTTCTCAGTATACTGGAGCCATGATCAAACTGCCTGCTTTATATCTAAAACGCTGGCCTCCCAGGAACTCCCAAAACTGTACTGTGCTGATCGTATTCTTACCATTAGACAGTGATGGTTAGTGATGACACTAATGACATGTCATGAATGCTGTTTTCTATAGCAGAATGACTGATGGCGAAAACACGAATGAGGTCTTGATTTTGATTTTTAATAGATTGTTTACTCACCAAAGTTATAAAGATGTGAGCATGGAAAAGATTAACACGAGGAGTTTACTGCTTTGGACGCAAAGTATTAAAAAAAAAAAGGCTATTATCTTGCCACCATTTCTTTAAAGAGAGAATAAAATATAAAGGAGCACCCTAGAACCAGAAGAAAGAGTCAGTAATAGCGCCAGTTATAGATGGAGGCACTGGAGAAAACTGATCATTTGTTAATAATAACAATATACAGTACTTAAGGATGTTCTCCATCTAGAAATGACTGTCAGATTCAGCACACACACACATACATGTTGTCAGTTATTGTTCTATGCAAACAGCAAACTAGCACACTTCTCGTCTATGGGATTCAGTGATTCAGTATAACAAAGTTAGCCAGATAACCTTCCAAATGAACCAACATTGTAAAATCAATTTATTCTTCAATGAATTTTTCATGCGTTTAAAAAAAGTTAAAGTTTAAAGACAAAAGGTTATCCGGCTAATCCTGTCTTTTTTTTTCTTCTGAACCACGTCCCCCATGAAGGTTATAACGACTGTCCGTTTCTGCCAACACCAAATCCCAAGAACACCATGCTAGAAGAAGAAGAAACTAGGGGAACTAGGAATGCTCTAAAGGGCCAAATCCCACACGGGCAGAAACACACGATCACCTTGTCATGTTCTTCAGATTAGTAAGGTGTGCACTGTTGGTGAAAAAAAGGGATGTGTAAATAAAAGAAAATGCCTCAGAAACTTGGTGTGGAAGCAGAAAGGAAAAAATAATTATAAGGTTAAACATATTAAAACCTAAGCGAGTCACAGAAATAATACAGCTGTGTAAATAGTAACATTTAAAGTTCCTCATTGAGTTCCCAGGAAGAGCTGAGATGAAAAGGGACCATACAGTTTTAATAAATGATGAGCTTTAATAAATTATGAAACCATTTTCCAACGATAATGAGAACCAGCACACTCCTCAAAATCGAGACTGTAAATATTATTTAACTCAATATGCATTAAACCTAGTTTATGACTACAGAAAATATTCGATTCTGATTGGCTGCTTTAAATTTAATCATCCTAATACTATAAAGGAAGTAAAGAAATGCGAGAAATATAGTAGATGCAACATGAACAGAAGAAGAAAACATCCTTCTAGATAAAACCCTAACAATTTATATATTAAGGGACTAAAACATAAATATATGCAAATACATATAAGCAATACATACATATAAGCAGTGGTATAAGAAAATAATCTGCTGCAACAATACCAAAAATATCATCTAATATCATATGAACCCTGGACAAATCTCTATAATACGATATATACTGCAAAAAAAAAAAAAAAAAAAGACGCCATTTCAGTAGGGGTCAAATAATTGTTCTGCACCAAGCAAAGAAAATCGCTAAGATCATCACATAAATGACTTGAATTGGGTTAATCACTGTCCAGCACGATATTAAAAGTAAGGTTTAATAATAATTCAATAAAAAAAATACTGAAATAATATTTCCTTTAAAGAAGAAATGTCGTAAAAAGAAAAAACATGAACTCATCAATCACTTCATAAGAAACCTATGGTAGAAATTACAGCTATTTTTAATAGTGAAAATTAATTAATTCCCACGCAAACTGAGACGAGAACTAACACGACTGGGACTAAACAGTTGTGTGGCCATAATAAATCCATGTGTGAGGGAGACTAATCAAGAAAAAAGGCTTTTATTTGATTTGAAAAAGTATCATGTTGACTGATGAGTTCAGACTGACCATATTTATGAGCATATTATTTATGGTGCATCAGGGTAAGAAGGGACTCACATGAAGTGATGGACTCATCATGTATAGTGCCCACTCTGGAGGCAGTGTTATGATCTGGGGTTGCTCCATTTGGTCAGGTCTAGGCTCAGCAACGTTATGTGGCAATAAAATAAAGTCAGCTGAAGACCTGCATGAACTGAGTGACCAGGTTATGTCAGTAATGGATCTTTATTTGGATCTTCCCTGATGGCATGGAGCATATTCCAGGACTCAAATTATAAAAGAGTGATTTTTGGGAGAATGAGGAATCATGTTCACACATGAACTGACCAACACATTGTATGCCGTAATCAAAGAGAAGGGTGATTGAACAACATATTACAGTGCATGTCTTTTTTGGCCAGGCATGTCCTGTATATTGTCAACAGAACAGTAGTGTTCCATAATGGTAGGGAATTACATAACTTCCAAGATATATTTTACAATTAGGCATTAAAAGTAAAAACTTCATTAAAAACTGATTTCATTTTTGAAGTTATTAAAACCCTTAATTACTTATCGATTACTTACTATCGAAGTGCTTCAACACTGGTTCCACATCAGTAGTATGTGTTTAGAAGTGTAAATATACAATATTAGTCTTGAAATATCAGTAGTGATGTTATAGTGATAGTGAATACGAGCACATACCTGCCCTTGTTCTCCTTCCCTTTGACCTTACTGTCCAGGGCTTTGCCTCCCTGTGGGTCCCACTCCACACTGCTCTCCTCCACCTTCAGGTTCAGGTGTGAGGACGTTGAGTCAAAGTTGAAGTTGAACGCTGCATAAAAGAAAAGTGATTAATACTGTACTGATACGACTGAAAGCAATATGAATGCAATACCGGTCGATTTTAATATGTTTTAGCTCCTTCATTGTAGCTGACAGGCACAGAGGTCATACCTACTTCTTACTTAACAGATGTTAGCCTGATTGTTTAAAATGTATATTATACTGTACTGTATATGTTGTCTTTACCTCTGGTTTCCAATGTGACAGGATCAGAATAATCTCCAGCTGCTGCTTTGTTACACGCCCGAACTCTGAAGTTCATGAATTTGGAATCAAACTTTAAACCTGAAAATAAGAGTGTGGCAATTTTATCGACTTCTTAGTATAAAAGTATAATTGCAAAATTAATTATTGACACCCCTCATGAAAATTTAAAGAGACATTTATGCAAAACATGGAACATAAAATAATAATACATCTAATTAGTGATATACAAACATAATACATCCAATAAATGAGACATATAATAAGAGTAATGTTTAATAATATATAATAAGAATAATGTTTCTACATTTAAACAGCACCATTTCTTAATCAGCACCCTTGCAATTAATATTTTTAACAACACTAGTAGCTTACTATAATCTCAATCTCAGGGAGTGCAGAATTATTAGGCAAATGAGTATTTTGTCCACATCATCCTCTTTATGCATGTTGTCTTACTCCAAGC
>JAQQZS010000017.1:4255732-4269100 GCA_030068045.1 Platyallabes tihoni | reverse complement strand
CTCCTGGGATGGGCTCCAGGTCCCCCGCGACCCTGATCAAGGATAAAGCGGTATAGAAGATGAATGGATGAATGAATAATAAATTTAGCTAATGCTCTAGTTTTCTTTAGGAATAAGCTATTGCTAGTGAATTTAATTAGCCAGCGATGAGCCTTTCATTCAGGAATAGGCTCTGGCTAGTTAGGTTATCACAGCAGCAATAAGGTTTTTTACTTTTTTCAGAAGGTAGGCTAGGAATAATGTTTCGACTCTCATCAGGAATGATGCACTGGACAGCTAACCTAGCTAATAAAAATTCAACTAATTTGACCAAATTAATGCGGTATTGTGTCATGGTGGTGGAATTGTAAGCAGTCAAGGCGGACAGTCAACACATATTTAATCCTTTTGCCTCGCTGATGTCCTTGTGCATATTTTCCAAAAACAAACAAACACATTCTGTGCATTCTTGGTATCGAGTTAAAGTTTTCAACTATGATTAAACCTGTGCATAGTGAGTATGGATTTGCTAACTCACCAGGAAGAAAGCGAAGGCCTTGCAGAAGTTGGCGCTCCTGTGAAAAGTCCACCATTAGATGGGTCATGTTGCCTGTAGCTTTGGGCTTCATGGTGAGGCGGAAAGCGGGAGCCATCGTCACCCTGAGCCAGTAAACAAGTTAAAATATTGCTGAATTCATTGACACAGTACACACTGTTAGTAGCTCTATATCAATCACTATTAATAACACAAAAAATGAATTCTCAACAAAGCCTTTATGTGATTATTAATACCATCGTCAAGCTAGGTTATTACAGTACTTAGTTGGAAATATTATCAATGCTAACAAATATATATATAAAAAAAAAAGATTCTGGTCCAAGATGGCCGTCTCCACAACGTCATAATGTTCAGCCACACAGTGAAGTTATGTTCTAAATTAAACTTTACTAAATTTGTAAGTTACAAAAAGTCACATCAGGAAGTCACATCACTGAAGAACTATAATGAACAAATTAGTCTCAATTTGACTAATAATACAGCAAATGTACCAGACAGACACCGAACGTGGCTTAGATGATCAACCACACTTCATATATAAAGAAAATTGTTTCCATTAAGTTTCATAAGTTTTGGTAACATGAGATTCACTATTGCTTTATAAAAAAGAAGTCATATGCTTTGTGCTTGATATATTGTACTGTATATCTTGTCATGGGCCATTTAAAATATTGTAATGTACAGCAAAATATGAACAACCACATAAAGGCTTGTCATAAATAAACACAGTCTATGAACCACCCACAGGTTGATACACATTCGAACACACCCTGGGTCAAACATCATGTCTCTCTCTCTCTCTCTCTCACACACACCCACACACACACACACACACACACACACACACACACGTGCACAAGCATAAAGTCTTTGTCATACAAAATTTCAAGCTCATTTATTAGCCATGTTTTCAAGTTTAGAACAGATCAGACCTGTGTGTGTGTGTGTGTGTGTGTGTGTGTACATGCAGTGGTAACAGAACACACATATACACACATGCACACAATAGCTGTGCTTATAGACAAGTCAAGAGAGTACTGTACCTATCTTTGATCTGTTTGGCAGCCTTGAAGTGGAAAAAGAGAACAAGAGACAAGAAAGAGAGAGAGACGGTGTGTGAGAGGAGAGAAAAACAAGGGCAGTTAGTGGAGGCATGCAGGATAGACAGTGAGTATGCAATATTGGTCAGCACTGGACTCTCTCTCTCTTTCACTCTCTCTCACTCACTCACACACACACAAACCACAAAGGTTAATTGAAAACAGGAAACCCTAAAGTAATAATTGTACTGCATCAGTAACATGCGACCAATAAGCAATGTTCAAACATGTTTTTACTCCTTTAAATACTCATAACTGTATAATTATACAGAAATGCAGATTTAATAAATCAGCAGGTTAAATCAGTGACCAATTATTAAGAACAATTAGCCATGGCTTTGAAAAGATAGCTGTTAGCTTCCTTGATAGTGACACAGCGATTAGAGCTGTTTCTCTCTATTAGTTTGATATGAAGGGAAAAATCCCCCTGAAGTGGAATTTAGGCTTTGATTTATCTCAGCTCATATATTGCGTCTCAGCAATGCAGCAGTGCTTCACTCCTTTTCTGTGTCCAGCCCGCTCACCTCCGCACCTTACTCTGCTTATTTCCAATAAAATGTCGCCTTAGATCTATGTAATTCGTTTCAAATATGTCATTACTTATCATAAGTCATTATTACTTTTACAAAGTGCAAATTTTACTGTAACCGGAATATGGGAGTGACGTTGCAACTAACAAAATGCTCATAATTTGATTAAATTTTGGTCATAGAAACAAAAACAACCACAAAAACACATGATCATATATTTCGGTCCTTTTTTCCCAATGTAAATATAAACTAAAATTCAGTTCGTCATACAGTATTGCCTACATTGTGCTAAAAAAAAAGAATATGTCACTATATAACACGATTCTGACGCCTATATACTGTATATTTATTTAGATATAGTAATGCAAAAAAAATGGCTAAAGTGCAGTGAATTTTAAAGGTGAACAGGGTGATTTTTATTAATTACTACATTCTGTATGCACTACCTTCAGTATCTTCAGTATGCGTTCTTGTCTCTGATTATAATCGCCTCTTTATCAAGATAAAAGTCAAACATTAAAAGATTGGGGAAAGGTTTGTGATACAGACCTTGGTGAACTCTTCCTCATCTTTAATGTCCAACGCGTGCTGAGCGAACTCCAGCAACTCTTCTGAACTCTCTAATGCATTTGTGCTCTGAGTTAGCTGGTTCTGAGGGAAAGAGACGTAGAAAATATGGACAACACTGTTGTAAAAACACATCCGATATCCATCCATTATGTATACTGCTTATCCTATACAGAGAGTCTGGTGTCACAAACACACACTCACACACTATGGGCACTTTGGACCGCACTCAAGCTCTTTGGACCCACCAAGCCAACCAAACTAACAATCAAAATGCTCATAAACACAGAATAAGAGGAGAAATTGGAACCTGTTAACCACTAAGCCACCATGTCATCAAATATGACTCAGCTAATTCTCTTTTTAGCCCAAATGTAAACATTACCTTCTTACTTCCACCAAAATTAGTCATTAACAGATTTCTGGCTGATGTATATCTGGTTAAACTGTGTGAAGTAGGTCGAAAAACTGAAAAGATGTTTAGCTTTGTACTAATTAGCAAAGTTAGCTTTGTAAAAAATAAAAAAGCAGCAAATCTCAGACCAACCAATTTATCTTTTGCTAAACTGTTTCTTTAACTTTTTACATCACAACCATTTCATTAAGATTTACATTTTATCCATGATGAATTACCAGCTTGTAAATCAATCTTTGAGCAACATTAAAACCAATCATTTTGCTTGTTAGCTAAAAACCCAGGTTAGCACTTTTTAGCAACAATCGTCAAGAAAGCTGACTAACATACTGTAGCTACTGTAATACTGTATCTGGTATACAAACCTTTTGGCCAAAATTTTTTTTAGTTTTAATAGCACGCCAATGTTTATTAGCTTATATTGATATTTTGGAAAGGTGGAACATTGTTTAGTAGCATCATTAGCCTTGTAGCTACTGAGATAGCATGAGCTTCAATACAAAACTAATAAAGCACAAAATAAGAGGAGAAACACTGTGGGCACACCGCTTTAAGAATAAGAGAAGAATTAAACCTTAGCGGACTGTAAACACTGTTAAATTTTTACTATGCATTCTATAAGTGTTTGTAATTATGAGCACTGTTCTTGCCAATAACCTTAAAACCTTCTAAACGTATGAGTGTTATAATGCTTCTTAAAGATTTAATGAAAGTGTGCACAGAGTAAAAGGGACTGAAGGCTTGCTGCTGAATCATTTTGATTCCCATCACATTCCTAATCAGACTTTCGGTTTGTCCTTCCCCAGGGACACTCTTCCATTCTAGCTCAGAATGTTCCATTCTAGCTCCATTCTAGCTCAGAATGTTTTGAAATTTTAAAAATACTAATGGTCATGTTTTGTACATGGCCCTCCCTTGGGGTTGGCAAAAAAATGTATTCAGTAATGAAATAAGTAAAGACATGCAACATGCACGCTAACAAGGATTAACTTGCCCTTTAGATTCCTTCAGGGTCCAACACTTTTGTTCTAAAAAAAGAACTTTTTTTTGCCCCAGACTGTACATTGTTAACGGCTGAAAAGCTTTCATGGTTTTTGTTTTGTTCTATCTTTCCTGCAGTCCCTCTCCTTTCTCCTTTTTCTCCCACCCTTCTCTGGTTCCCACTGGCGCAAGAAAACAAGGACTACGGTTGACACTGAGGCTGCCAGGCACCAGTACTTTGTATTTGAATACGACTCTCTGAACATGACTCTTTCCAAATCACTTACAGACTGTAGTTCTTAGTTATCACCAGCCCTGTCCCTGAGGATCTGCTTTACTTAATAATTTGGATTAAGTAAGAGTTGAAACTGACTTTCTTTAAAACATTTAAAGAGTTTAAGTAATAGTTAGCTACTGTACAGTATATAATCCGTCTATTATGGGTGCATTAGGATAAAATCAATTAATCTGTGTAGTGTGTAGATTCTTTGACTTTTTAATTTTGCAATTTTCAAATTAGCATAATTTCAGATGTAATCGCACATACATATTCATATTTTTAGTTCCTGTTGCACTGTGAGGCACCTATTAGACAACTAATAACAGTTTAATGCCCCAGTACGAGGCATGTTGTGTGTAGGGCTGACTGGGCTGGGTTCTAATAGCTAATCTCTCATCCGGCCTGGTTTCACTCATCAGTATTGTCTCTGTTCAGTGAGCTCAGTGAAATGCCGTGGCAGCATGATGACATCACCCAGACTAGGCCGAAGAGATCCAAGCAACTTCAAGCACATATACATTCACAAGAAATATTTTCTTAGAAAGTCTTTATTTGTTCCTAAAATCACTAATGAGGATGCCGTTACCTGCAGTTCGTGTGATTTCCTGGCCTGTTCTTGCTTAATAGTGTTGGTCATACTCTCCTTAGTCTCTTCCAGGATAGAGAACAGCGTGTCGAACTCCTCCTCTAAGTCAGACACCACCTGGTTCGAGTTGACCTGATCACATGGGAACATACAGTAAATATTTATTTCAAACATGTTAATGCCAGATGATGCTATCAGGGAGGAAAAAAACTGAAGAGGCTAGTTTTAAAGTTGTTTACATTAGATTTTATTACTTTGCCTTACCTGAACCCCGGCCAGCAGGTGACTCAGCGTCTCGATGAAATTGTGGAGTTCATCGTTTTTATTTGCTAATGTCGTGATTATCCTTTGTAGGGCCTCCTGGAAGGAGGAAACAGCAAAAAACTTGAGATTTACATCAAATAAATAATTCTGACAATAAATTCTGAACTGCAAAAGCATTATTCAGTATATAGTGTCGACTCACTGGTGACATTTTGAAGAATGTAAGAAGATGTACTATACAGTAGTAAACACAAGATTAATAGTAAAAATGGCAAACACAGTAAACAATTTGTTCTAACTGATTATAATGATCAGTATTTTTGTTTAAAGAAGGCTACGGTTTATAGGAGAAGCTTGTCCCATACAGTATATTAACTCATGTGGAAGTCTGTCTGATGCACAAATCTACCATCATGCCCAAGTTCTTAAAAACACTATATGTCCAAAAGTATGTACATTCCTTGGTTAGGGTTAGACTCATGTATGTGGCTCTTAAACATCCTACAACACTGAAAGCACACAATGCTCTATAAAGTTTTTGTTTGCTGTATTAAATCACAATTTATCTTCCCCGGAACTAAGAATGCCAAACCTGTTTCAACATTACAATGCCCTGTGCACAATGTGAACCTAATGAAGGCATGGTTTGAGAAAGCTGGAGTGGAGGACCTTGTGCATCATGCACAGAACCCTGATCTCAACCCTGCTGAACGCCGTTGTGTGTTACTGATTTCACTAAAACTCTAGAGGCTGAACAGGCAGAAATTCCTATAGTTATCCATCGATTTTCAAGGATCAGGCATTCCACTTGCTAAATGTTCACTCAGAGCCTTAAAGGCAATTTGAAATTCAAAACTGACCTAGTTAGTTCACGTACCTTAATGAAAATAATGAACACCTGTGCTAATCACTTGAGCAAGTGTGTTTTATCATTTTCCTAATAAGCTATGAACCAGATTACCTGTAGACTATTAGGCAACAGTCTTTCTAGAGTACCAGCCCAGTGCATATAATGTTCCAACGCACATCCTGTAGCCTTAAGTACTCAGAGGCGTTGAAGTTAACATGAATAGCATTTAAATTGTACTCGGTTGTGTGAAGCTCCATATATCACTGAAGGTCAGCAGCTACAGAGTTCCCTTTAAGCATTCTATACTTTGACAGCTTTCTAAATTTACTTGATTTATAACACAAACCTCACATGCAGTCAATACTCCAGTGTCATTCAAACATACACTACAATAAATCTCAAATACGTTTAAATATAATTATAATTATTGTTTCATAAGTCCCTATCGACCACATGGCGACACTGACTGAAACATGTATACAATACTCCTGCAAGGCTTGCTGTGTTCCTATTGACTTATGTAATTATTTATTTTCGGGGGGGGGTGGGGGCTGGTGGTACCCATGAGTTCTCCCAGCATACACGAGATGACTTGGGTAACATAATACAGATTATGTATGTTAGGTAGACCAGGAGACTGGATAACAAGGTACTTTCACTAAGTGAAAAGGAAAAGAAAACAAAAAGAGAGAGAGCGAGAGACTATGCTAGGTTGATTTAAGGATTAGTCTACGCAGCTATCTTTAGACGAGGCGCAACAGGACACTACAGCTCTGTAAGAAAGTAGCAAAACAAATAAGTCATATATGCAAATAGATTAAGGCAAGAAACCTTGCACACAATAAACATGGATTGAAGGAATGTTTCCATTAAGTAGTACTAATTTAACCCTAAATAGCTAACTCTTTGATATTAACTACTTGTAGTTAATTTCCTTTGGGATCACTGCACCAAAAGTGCAACCTTGAAAAACCCATATAATATAATCTACAAAAAAACATTATGTCTTGATGGAGACTACAGAGCACTTCTCCTGTATAAGTCACTCTATATATAAGGTTGCATATTCTACAGTAAATAAAGGTAAAATGAATCAGTGCTACCATTACTTCCAACTGTGAAATAAATAATATAAAAACAGCCATGTCCTAAGCAGTGAATTAAAGATGGCTCTCTCTTGACCCCTCTCTGACCTCAACGTAGTCATATTATAAGTGATTATCTAGAACCAAACCTTATTATCTCACTGTTGACTATACACATTAAATATGAGACAACGTATGAGCTCAGAGAGCACAGGGATAGCACTCTACCGTATAGTTCTTCTCTCAAAATATTTTTGGAACAGTTCCGGATATTTAGACATTCAACATATTTATGTCAAGTGAACCAACATCAGGTGACCAGGGCCATCTTTTAGACACCTTTAAATCCACCATGGCCATGACTTAATGGTGGCTTAGTGGTTAGCACTTGTCGCCTTGCACCTTCAGGATCGGAGTTCGGTTCAAATCTTGGGTCTGCGGGCATAGAGTTTGCATGTTCCTACTGTGCTTAGCTTAACATGCAAGTTAGGCTAATTGGAATTTCCAAACTGCCTGTAGTTTGTGAATGACAATCGTGTGTCGAAATGGCAACCCAATCCCTTGAGTAACTACCATAGAAAAGGCGGCTATACCTCCAGAGTGTGGAGTATCCGTCGTCCATTGTGCCGGATGGCACGCGGACAAACCAAACTACCCCAAAAAATCCAACATCACCATGTTTTGCCCTATGTTACTTTTGCCAAAACTGGTGCAGTATCACAGCCGACATGCTACAGGATGTCAGCCATATTTCAACAATTTTCACTGTTGAAAAGGTTGATCAGTGGCATTTCTTCAGGAGAGATGCTTACCTCCTTTAACTCAAACTCTTTACCTCAAAAATCTCTTAACCTCTTTACCTCCTGTCTTATCATTCGCTCTCCCCTTATTCTTTGTACTGCTTATCCTGTGCACGGTTGCGAGAGGCCTGGAGAATATCCTACGGAACTACATAACTTGTACAGCCTGGATGGCACCCAAGCACACACACTTACACACTAACATAATATCACGTACATACTGTAGAGTTAGCAAACAAGAGGCATATTATTACAAAAAAATTTTTTTATTACCTACAACTTGTATACAAAATGTCGTGGAATAAAGGTTTTAGTGTCATAAGTATTTTTACTGGCTATATTAGCCAGCTGGCTATAGGCTATTAGCTTTGGGGCTCCAGGAAATATTTTTTTTTCCCAGATAAATATTAAAGTAAAAAGTGCTTTGATCCCTAAAATAAACACATTTAGATGACTGTCTCATCATTAGACTTCCAATAATAAGTTATAGTAGTTACTGATAAATATTGTGTAAAACTGCTTGATTAGGTCATTTGATGTAAAATGCTAAGAGGCTAATTTAAAGTTATGGCTGAATGGAAAAATTCTGAATATTGAAATTATTCCTGTGTGTCCCACTCTTCTAAAGAGAAATATAAATAGTTCCAGTGAAAAGTGTGGAAATATGACACAGCAGTTTCCTAAAATAGACAGAGGCTTAGCTTTACTGTGTATCACAGGACACACTGGCATATGATATACTGTTACACTGCTGTAACCAAAGCAAAGGACACACATATACTGTTCACACACACACACACACACACACACACACACTTCCTATGTCCCTAGGTTTACATTCATGTAGCATTCGGATTCTTCAATGGGGGTCAATACAAAAAACAGGACATAAACGGATATTAGAGTTATGAGAATGATAACTGTATTCCACTTTGAGCTCAAATTTGAAAACCTAATTTTTAGGTGGTGGTTAGCTAATTAATATTAGCTAATTAAAATGCTCATTATGAAAGAATGCTCTATAAATACAAATTCTTCTTCTCGTTATCCTTCTTATTCATTGTTAACACCATAAAACTTTACATATTAACAGTGATTATCTATTATATAATGAGTAAATTGGTGAACATGTGTGCCGAACAAACAAAAGTCCGATCCACAGAGGCAACCCACAGGATCCAAAGGATCTTCTGGAAACGACCTGGTGCCAAACACTCTTGTGGAATCATTCCCAGAGGGGCCAGAACCGCCCCAGTGGTACAATGGGAACCTACACAATACTGGGCATAATGTTTAATGTTGTAATGTTATGGCTGATCGGCGTATACATTTCTAGAACATTTCACATACTGTATATTAAGAGTTTTACTTTAATAAGGCATAAATGCATGAACAATGTTGATAATCCCAGTGTAAATATGAAGCACACATCCACTCTAACTTATATTTCGACTAATTGAATATATTTGGGGTAAGTAGAAAACTTATTAAATTAAATTTTTTGACTGTTCCTTAAAAGCCCATGACATCATCATATTGTGCAAATTCAACTTTTAGCACTTCCTGGGAACCCAAAGCCATGTCAGTGGTTCAGACATAAAGGCTATTGATCCTATCAAATCCCAAAACTAACAGATCTTTCCATCCTTCCACTTTATACTGGATTTACCTATTCATAGTTACATTTGGACATGACGTCTCAGCATGCGTCATGCGCTGCTTTAGCTTTTCTTTGTTTTGCCCTTTGTCTTAGTTTTATCCTTGCCATTGGTTTGTTCCTTCAAGGTATGCACTTGTTCTGTGTTGAGGCCTTAATTAGTCTGTCTATTAATACTCTACTGTTTCTGTATTTTGTATTTTTTTCATGTCTCAGCTATTTTTGTTTTCAAGGTTTTGTTTAGATCCTTGACCATTTCTCCATTTTTCTTTTATTGAATATTCCCTATCTGATGTTGCCTGTCAGTAGTCTGAACCACATTATAGACATTAACTACCATTTTAATTTGCTTAAAATACTCATAATAAATATCACCCCAAGATTATGCACCTGTGTCGTTCCAGTCCGAGACATTACACTAATATAAAATTCTGTATGTTAATGAAACCTGACGCTGTTGATGCTTTATTACATAGAATGGCAGTGAAATCCAATTCCCCTACCTGCTGCTCTCTCCTCTACATAAGTGAATGGGTATAAAGCCTCAAGGAAAGGTAATGCACACCTATAATGTTACACTTCAGTCCTCTCGCTGACTAATCGCATGATCAAGTTACTGTACGTACCAAGCCACCTTCATCACTAACCACATGGAAATGTGTGTACCCGAAACAGCAAACACTGAACATGCAAATGATTATTTATTAGGCTGACAATTTCTCCTTTTTATGCACTTAAAGCAGCATTATGTAATTAGTCTTATTTTTTAAGATTAGTTTATAAACTACAGTCACATGACTGACAGAGTGTTGTATCCACACACTATCATGTGTTCTAAGTAGGACGCCAGCTTTTCAAATAGGTTTTCTCTGCACACTAATAAACATTTGCTAATGCCACAGTTTAATCATGTTCTATGTACAACAATTGGCCTTAACATTAAAAACACCTGTCTTATATTGCGTACATCCTTCTTGTGCCGCCCAAACAGCCGTACCTGTCTTGGTATGGATTGCACAAAAACTCTTAAAGGGTGTTGTGGTATCTAGCACCAAGACATTAGAAGCATATTTTTTACATCCTATAAGTCATTTTGGCCTCTATGGACTGGACTTGTTTGTCCAGTACATCTTGAATATGCTTTATTAAATTGAGATCTATAAGAATTTGGAGGACAAGTCAACACCTTTGTATTCCTTGTCATGTCCTCAAACCATTCTGAACAGTGTGTTGGGGCGGATTATCCTGCTGAATGAGGCTACAACCATTAAAAGATGTTTAGGTAGGCGGTACATATCAAAGTATTGCCAGGACAAAAGATGTCTCGGCAAAACATTACGCAGAGTATCACATTGTCTTCTTCTCATAGGGCATTCTGATGGAATCTAAGATTAAGATTCAACTAATTGTCACAAGTACCTTACAGCAAAGGGAAAATATTTAAAATAAAACAATAGAGCACAAGGTAAATTACAGCACCCCTGGAGAGGATAGGATTAAGGGCCTTGCTCGACTTGCCAGCGCTGTGGTTTGAACCCTTGACCTTCCGATCAGTAAGCCAGAGCCTTAATCATTTCAGCCACCACCACCCCTAAACATGTTGTTTTATGGGGATGCCTGGTCATAAAAGCATCATACCAGGCCACATTCTTCCAATACTCCATGGTCCAGCTCTGAAATTCACACGTCCATTGTAGGAACTTTCAAAGATGTGGACAGGGTCAGCATGGGCACTCTGACCATTCTTTGTCTATGCAGTCCCATACATAGCAAGCTGTGATGCACTGTTTGTTCTGACATCTTTCTATCATGGCCAGAATTTACTTTTTGTGCTACACTACAGTACAGTAGATCTTCTGTGGGATCAGACCAGAAGAGCAAGCCTTCAAGCCACATATGCCCATGACCCTATCCAGTCATGCTACCATGTCTTCCAATTATTCTGTATAAACTCCTTTCTGTTGCCACAAACATAGAAGCATAGCATTGTCTAAGATGTCGTGAAGGCATTATACAGTAATTGCCCTTCACTGGGGATAATGGCCCTGACTGAAACACCTGAATTCAATAATGAACAGATTTGGCCAAATACTTTTGTCCATAGAGTGTACAAGTTCTTGTGAGGATCAGGGAACTATTAAGGCTCAGAACCATTGGCCTAGTCCAGTTAATCTTCTTAAAGAGTTAGTGTGATGACTTGTTAGTCAGGATGCAACTTGATATACAGTATATACAGTGATATACAGTATGTGCATCAGAACAATCCTATTTAGTATTCAGTGTTGGTGAAATAGTCCCAGGGTGCACTAGGATGACATGCATGATATACTGTAACACTCATCCTGCTATAGTCATGTTATAATATAATTAAAGCAAACATGCTGAGCAATAAAACGTGCGACCTTGAATCATGGTTCCGGATATACAGTAGTACAGTAGAAACGAAAGGTACACAGAAGAGAAGGAAGAAAGGACACTCCCAAAGCAGAGTTACTGGATAGGATACAATGTAACGGTACGGCGCCTATGCGTTACAAGCAGGTCATTAAACACACACACAGCAACTAAATACGGTATAGAAATAATGCTACTTACTTTTTGAGAGTCCATACCGAGGACTGCAGAAATAACACGACCCGGATCCGGGCAGTGTTACAGGACATGGAGCGGCCAAGTCTCAGCGCGAGCGAGGCGGTGATGCCGATCCCTACGGCTCAGAAACGAGGAGGAGCACCCCGCGCGTGCGCAGTGCACCAGGAGCGCGCGCACAAGCACGCGCGTCCTTTATTCAAGAAATCATTCAATATTCTTTATTGTCACTAAGCTAAATACAGCGAAATTAGAGTAGTCCTTACAGAGCGACTAACGCTTCAATTTTAAGAATTGAAATAAATATATGAAAAAGCTAAATAATAATAATAATAATAATAATAATAGTAACAAATGCAGTCAAGGTGATAGTAATAAAGAATCCAGTTATTGTATAATGATGTATAAGGTACTCCAACCATGTGGGGTATTGAGTATAATATTAGTATAGAAATGTGTAAATAAGTTAAGTTAATGTACACAGATCAGTATTGCACAATATTGCACAGTTCTCTTACAACAGGTCATAAAATAAATAAGTAATTGCACAAAAGTCCAGCATAAGGAATTTGCATATAATGAGAGGGTATTAAGGTGTAATGGAATGTAAAATGTAAAAAAAAAAATTGTTATAAAGTGATATAAAATGTAAAGTGCAGCAGAATGTAAACATACAGAGAGTATAGAATGTAAACATATAGTGAATAGGCACAAACTTATACACCGTTTACATTCCCTAAAATACTTACAGTATACATACATACATACTTTATACCTCATATACTTTTTTATACTACATATTCTTAACATACTACATCTTACATATATTCCCTACAATTTATACTACATCTTACATATATTCCCTACACAATTTATATTCCTTACACACACATATACATACTGTATATTCCCTTCAAAATAGCCCAGGCAACACGAGTATCTTATACATTCATCTTCTATACCGCTTCATCCTGTATTCAGGGTCGCGGGGACCCGGAGCCCATCCCAGGAGACCCAGGGCACAAGGCAGGGCACACCCTGGACAGGGCGCCAATCCATCGCAGGGCACACACACATACACACACTCACACACCCATTCACACACTACGGGCAATTTGGGAACGTC
>JAQQZS010000017.1:4207515-4217589 GCA_030068045.1 Platyallabes tihoni | reverse complement strand
TCTCCTGGGATAGGCTCCAGGCCCCCGCGACCCTGAATAGAGGATAAAGCGGTATAGAAGATGAATGAATGAATGAACGATGCACTACTTGGCAGATTAGCCAAGAAATACATTTCAGAGATATCTCTGTTACTTCCTTCCAAGCTTTATTCTTTTCATTCTTACTCTTTCTATATACAGTACATGTACTGATAAGTTGTATATTACAGGATGAGATAAAACCTTTATTAAAAGGTTTGCTTCCAACTGTCATGCATCAAACAGTAAACAGGGACATAAAGACAGATAGGAACGAGGAAGTGTGAAGTAATGTCCAGAAGATTGGTTCGTTTGAGCGCAACTTGGGTTTGACGTTTTATTGTGCACATGCTTTGAAATTGTACAGTATATGTATCCTCTGTTCTGATCAGTACTTTTCTACAGTGTGCTTTCTTTTAGTCATGATGTAGAGTACTCTGTAATGCAATGGTGTACACTACCAGTCAAAAGTTTGGACACTCTTTCTAACACCAGGATCCTTCTTCATTTCTAATTGTTTCTACATTGTAAACAATACTGACGTCATCCAAAATATACAATGCAAATGCAATTGACAATACACTGTTCTTGCAAGAACTGTTCTGGCCTGTTGTTGGTGTTGTTTCTCAATGACCTAATGTTCCATATGTGTTATTTCATAGTTTGGAAATCTCCAGTATTGTTCTGGAATGTAGAAAATACATCACTGAATTTAAAAAAACGAATTAGAAGGTACGTCCAAACTTTTCACTGGTACTGTACGCCCTGACCTCACATCCACTACATCCATCATTATCTTATCGCTACAATACTCATACTGTACATCATGTGATCTTCAAAAGTCTACTTATTAGTATGTGTTTTTTTTTTTTTCTGAAGAAGAACTTCCAAAGTGTCAGAGTTACAATGTGTCATCAGGAGAAGCTTTTTGACTTTAGACCAGGATGTTTTACTCTGGTGGAACTAAACTGTCCATTTAGAACCATGCTTTGCTCTGAAATTCATTTATTTAGATGAATTTTCATTGATCAGGATCAGGATTGTTGAGACCTGCAACAAAATGATTCAAACTGCATTTCCTCATAGAAATAATGGGGATCAGCTAATAGTGAAGGAAGGTAGGTCTAAAAGAGGAAAGAAAAGATAAAAGGAAAGAAAACATAGATGTTATAGACTCCAAGAGACCACGAGTCACATGGGACATCACAGTGGCTTAGTGGTTAGCATTGTCACCTTGCACCTCCAGGGTCCGGGTTTGGTTCCCCCAATGCTTGGTTGGTTTCTTCCGGGTACTCCAGTTTCCTCCCACAGTCCAAGACATACAGATCAGGCTAATTGTCGTTCCCAAATTTTCTTGTAGTGTGAGTGTGTGTATGTGTGTGCCCTGTGATGGATTGGCACCCCGTCCATAGTGTAGCCTGCCTTAGGTTTGCTGTGTTGGTTTATTTTTTTTTATCAAAACTGCTGATTGGCCAGTTTTACAGCTGTGTGACAACACTGGGGAAGGCAGTTTCGTTGTTTTTGAACCTTAACTATTTAACATTTTCAAAACTAAAAAACAGATATTATGCAAAAATTATCTTTATAATCTTTATTGAATAGTTCTGACAGCAAAAACATTTTTATTTGTATAAAATTTAGTGGTTAAATTCATATTTATATTTATGAAATATGTTTATATGGATTTACGACCATTTGCAGCATAACACGCCTCAAATTCTACTGTATGGTTTGACTCGGTTTTAATAAATATTATTCTTTGACATTCAAACAACCCTTTTCTTCATAACTGCTATGATATACACCACCACATTTCCTACGACTGCTTTATGCAGATTTACAGTCCAGTTGACCTTTAATACAATAGTCTAATGTAAATTTAGAATGCACCGAACACACTGTTTAAAGATTTCATTGTTAAAGATATGCGACAGCCTTCCAAAACCAGTAATAAACCACAGGAACGAGCGTGTCTAGTAGCGCCTCTGGTTCAGTAACCGTGCGCTCAAGTACCCTCCCAAAACAGCCACTAATCACTCTAGGGACAACAATATCAAGCCAGTGTTTTACTTCTTGGAACGAAAGATAAGAAGCAAAGCCATTCTTCATTCTAACAGCTTGGTTTGAGATACTTTGGAAAGATTTTGAACTGAACCCGGTAACATAACCTTAGCTTAATTAACATCTTTATTTATAGCCCACAAGATTGTCTACTGCATTGATATTGTTTTTTATAAGGTAAAGAAGACTGTCGTGCTTTCATGCCAAGACTAGCTTTAGTTTGTAGTAAAAACATTCTGTTTTACTTCTGAATATGGAAAAAAAAGACAGTTTATGGATCAAACAACTGTGTGTACTGACCTAAAAAATAATGTCATTAGTACGGGCTGCAGAAATGAGGTTCCTCTGCAGTGTTTTTTGGGACATAATCTTCTTGATAGTGTGAGAACATCACCCTGAGGGTAGAGCCGTTACTCCTCTGAAGTAAAAGTCCAGTTTATTTTATTTGTGCACCTTACCAGGTAGTTTTTCTACTCTGTTTAGACCCTGGGCCTGCTGGAGAGGTTACTGTATATCTCACAGTTGGCCTGGGAATGTCTGACGATCCCAAAGGAGGAGCTCAAACTTGGGACAGGGGCTTTCCGTAATTCTGAGTAGTTTGTCGCCATTAGAACTGAATATGTCAAATAAGTTATTTAGAATGTTTTTATGAAGAATTGCCCTATTCAATAGAAACACATGGTCAAACCTGGTCACAAGGGCAATGAACAAAACTCACTCACGCATCGTCTATAGCACTTTATCCTGTATACTGGGTCGTGGTGGGCCTAAAGCTTATCCCAGGAGACTCACAGGGCACACACATACACACCCATTCGCACTCTAATCCACACACTACAGGCAATTTGGCAACATCAATTAGCCGGACCCTGGAGGTGTTAGGCGACATTGCTATCCACGCCATGATCTTAACTAGTCATCTAAATCCTCAACATTTTTACATATATTAAATGGTTCTGAATATACTGCTTAAAGTTTTTACTTTTGGACTCTAATATTTACTTCCCTGCTTTGTTTTCATTGTAGTTCATTTCATGATTCTACATCCTTGCCTATGCAAATCGTGAAATGATACTAAACTCAAAAGCAAGTGATCAGAACGCAGAAAAACTAGACATGAGCAAACAGGGATTTGTTTGTAATATACCAGAGTGAGAGGTGATTTAAAAAATATATATGTTAACGTTAAATGCTAACAATGAGGAATCAGGAACTGTCACTCGATAGTGCAGTTTTCACTTATACAGTACATGATACACTAGCACGAAGGAAACTAAGGCTAAGAAGAAGTGACAGGTGGGAATCATTAACACCTCCAACTGCTGGAAGATTTCAGAGGTTCTATAGTTACATTCCTCGTGATCATTCCCATTAGTTTCTCTAAGATTTTTAAATAATTCATTGTCTTTAGTCGTTCCTAATTAATATACTTCGAGGCAAATAACTGAAATTTTTTATTTTCCTTGGGCTTATTCCCTGTCTCAGGGTTGCCACATCAGATCATTAAATGCACAAGTTATCGGCGTAGGTTGTAACACCGGATTCTTGCCTGTGTATTTTATGAGGGCCTTGGCGGTGACCAGGCTCTTACCCCTGACCCTTTGATCAACAAGCCAGAGCATCAAGCGCCTGAGCCACTACTGCCCCCAAGGCAAATAACTGAATAATGGATATTAATTCCATGAGAATGTAAGAGAATAAATGAGAAACAAAAACAGGAATTATTGCCCATATAAGGAGGTGGAACGGCATCTGCTCAAGTACACACACTTGAGAGTGAGACTGATCTACTAACCAAACGCATATGTGTTTCGTAACAAAAGTGTTTGCATTTGCTCTAATAGTAACACTTTCAACTGTCATACAAGTCAACAAAAATGGTGATAATCCCGTAATAGACCTTTGTTATGTTCCATTTATCATCTGTACGTAACATGATTAGCAGTTATGCTGTCAGACATTATCTTTATCTAATCAGCACCTCCCACATTAGAAGTGTCTCAGATCCAGTTGTAATTCCTCACAGATGCGCCGTAACCTCTTGTGGAATGTTGGGGGGGATAAAAAAGAAAAAAGTTCAACATCTGTTTCTGACAGCTGGTCAAGTCAAAGGCATGAACGCACGTAAACTCTAGTATCAGTGAGCTGACTTGCACGTCTGTTCAATTATGAAATACAGATGTCAAGATAGGGCCGAGAGTGTGACATCGCTTTGTGTAATTTTCTGGATCTCGTTTTTCGTTTCGTAACGATTGCGGAACACGGAAACGGCGGGACACGATTCAGCAGTTTGACAGCTTTTAACGATCAAGCCGGGCGGTTAACTTAGGCTGGGGGAAGTTTTGTAGGCTTCAGGAACTATTTCCCATTATCTTGTCCCCAGATTGTCCACTAGACTTCAAACAGACACAAAGCCTGCATAATGCCACATGCAGAATGAATGATGCCTTCCTAAAAATAAGAATCTGTTCTCCTTTACATGAGTGTGTGTGTGTGTGTGTGTGTGTGTGTGTGTGTGTGTTTAAAGTTAACCCCCACACCCTTTTGCACAGATCTTTTGCACTTGACTATTCCTGCCACAACAATAGCTGGGCATGGTTTCCCTCTTTGCGCACAAGCAAATTTCCAGAACTCTTCAGAGCCTGTGCAAACTGATTAAAAGAAGCAATAAGTCGTATTTTGACACATACCATTTACGGTATCAAGCAGGAAGTGGAGCGTTATCTGTTTTTCTCATGACTGAGGTTATGTAATTTGCACATCGAGAACGGATGCCAAAAAAAGAGAGCAATCAATTAAGCAAGTGAGAATTATATTAAGAAATTAGACTCCTATATTCAGTGCACCATACTAATGAAGGTATATTAACTGAGCCAAACACTATAACACAAACTACTTGTATATGAGCAGTTCAGTTCAGTCCAGGCCGCATTCACATGTTCTGGTCCACTAATGCTTGTCATGAACATGGTATTTGGGGTATGTTTAAAAAAAAATATGTTAAAAAATTGTTGCCGTGTGTGTCATAGCCTGACTGGCTGATCAACAGCCAAATACTTAATTCCTGCGTGGAGCACTGTAAACACAGTTGACTTTTCTGGTGACAACTAATGGGGTTGAAACATTTCTATGCAAAAGCATGACATGCTAATTTTATACAAGTTTACAACCAGACATAAGCATATGAATACTTATAAGATTGACCGATTACTTCTGCATCCTCTCATCAAGCTTGCTTTCTCCAGTTGATGTCCTGGTAGCTAAACATCTGGTTGTACGGTATAGTACAAACTGATTCCCACCTTTCCCTGAACTTTTGCAGAGTACAATTTGTTTGACTCCTGTGTTGTCACTTGAACTTTTTACAACTTTCTGGGGCAAGCAACATGAGCAAAGCAAAGCAACGAACCTACTATTCACTCCATTAAAAAGCCACTAAAAACTATACTCAATAACCCATCCAGAATCAATAAACCACATTCAATAAGTTGTACACAATAAACCATGGTTCATGAACTGGATTTAATAAACCAAACTCAGTGTTCTGTATTAAAGAAGCCATACTTATTGAACCATACTTAATGACCTGTACTCTAGAAGTAATACTTCCTGGGCCATACTCATTACTAGGAAGCAGTGGTGGAAATAGGACTACACAAATCCTGTAGAGTAAAATGTAACTCAAGTAAAAGTAGAAGTCCTTCCTTTACATTTGCACTTGAGTAAAAGTCCAAAAATACTTACATTTAAATGTACTTAAGTATCAAAAGTACTGAGATTGTAACACCTGCTACATGATTAAGTGTTTCACGGGGGGAAGGCAAATCATGCAATTATGTACTGTATGATAGTCAGCAGGTGTCGATGTTACCTCTTTAAATGCTACACACCCCGTTATTATGTAATGGAAATGTAGTGAAGTAGAAAGTACAGATATTTGTTGTAGGATGTAATGGAGTTAAAGTAAAAAGCATGCAGTAATAAAAATCATGCAATTAAAGTGTAGATAAATGTAAAAAATTTTTACTTAAGTACAGTAACAATGTTAATGTACTTAGTTACCTGCAACCTTTGCTACTAAGTCATACTTAAGAAGCATTATTAACTAAGAAATAATATGTTACATTAAATATTCCAGAAACATGTTATACTCAATATCCCACTGCCAATAAACTCTACTCAGTGAGCAGCTTTCAATAAGCAGCTCAGTAAGCAGCACTTAATTTGCAATACACAATACAGTAAGCCATACTGAATAAGCAATACTCAAACATGTGGTTTCTATGAACTGTCTAAGGAAACACATCTATTTGATGGTTCCAGAGTGTTTATCCTGCCTAACAACATCAAAACAAATCAAAGCTGAGCATGATTATATAGTCTGATATCAGAAGAATGTATTTCCTATGTACCCAGCAGATACTGGAGTAGGTGGAGAAAGTTTACTTTTAATAACCACCTCAAAAGACTCTCTGATTAGTGTTGAAGTTTTTTTTTTCGTATGATGTTGGCTGACCCCATTTCCTATAGCTCCAAAGCGGGGTGTGTGCATTATGCTAGAGAGGACAGGGAGTTGGGAATTGGGAGTTGGTTTATGCCAAGGCGTCTATGTGGCGCTTGTGTAACTGTTGGTGTGTCTTAAACTGGGACCGTGTTCAACAAAGGAAGAAGGATGCAGTGTGTCATAACACAGATATTGCACTTGGAGCTCAAGCAAGATGTAGCAAAGTATAGAAAGAATTCTGGGTTTGTGAGATTACCTGCTGTACAAATTTATGTGCGGTGCATGTTGAAAGATTTTGAATATCATGAAATTTTTTGTAGTTCAATTTGTGAAAGTGAAACTCATATATTCTAGACCCATTACATATAAAATGAAATATTATATATATATATATATATATATATATAAAAGAAACTTACGGCTTACATCTCATGAAAATCAAAAATTCAGTATCTCAAAATATTACAATATTTCCTAAGATGAATCAGAAAAGCTCATTTAGCATAAATAATTTCATCAATGCAGCATGACATGGAGGGGATCAGCCTATGGCACTGCAGAAGCTCATCTGTGCTGTTGGGTCTTCTGTTTTTGGCACTGTGGGCAGGTGCAAGGTCCTTCTGGAGAAGAAAATCAGCATCTCCATAAAGCTTGTCTGGAGATGGGATCTAGCTCTAAAATCTCCTGGTAGACGGCTGTGCTGACTTTGGACTTGACTTGGTGGATAAACACCAGTAGATGACATGGCACCAAAATCACCTGTGGAAACTTCACATGGGATTTCAAGCACCTTGTGGCCTTACACCTCCAGGGTTGAGGGTTCAATTCCCGCCTTGGGTCTGTGTGTGTGGAGTTTGCATGTTCTCCCATGCTTGATGGGTTTCCCCAGCTGTTCAAAGACATGCAGATTAGGTTAATTGACATTTGCAAAATGTCTGTAGTGTGTGTGTGTGTGTGTGTGTGTGTGTGTACACCATGCAATGGATTGGCACCCTGTCCAGGGTGTACCCTGCCTTATGCCCTAAGTCTCCTGGGTTATGCTAGTATAGTTAAGGCTCTCCAGGAAGCCTGGAGAACTATTCCTCAACATGGCATTAAAAATGTAAGACAGTCTGGCTCTTTGGGAGCAAAATATAAAGAAATGAGCATGGTTCAAGACTTCTGCCCAGTGCTGTATGTATAAGTTAATTTAGAAATGGTTTGTGTTGTACTTGGAAATTTACTAAAGTGGATAAGACCTTGTTGATCACTCTGATGAACAAATTGTATTAATAATAAATCATAGCTAATTTCCCTGTTTGTTTGTTTTTCAGTGGAATGCAGATTAAACTATAGTTTGAAACAGTTTACACAGTTTACACAGTGGTGCGTCCATCCAACCCAAGAGAACAGATCAATTTGCAATCCTCTTTTCGCTGTTAGTCCACCTCCTGTTAGGAAATCTATAGCACAGCTGTAGGTCCAATTCTGCGCAGAACCTTTTCTTTTAGTTTAGACACCAGTCCAGGGGGAATGACTGGAATGAAGCAAGCATTCCTAACATCGTAGCAATAGTCCTACTGATCTCTAAAGCATGGGTGCTTTTTATTTTTTCAGGCTCTTCAACTGGAAAATCAGTTCCATACCCCCATCAGTTCAGATTTATTTCATGAACTTCAGTTGAAATGTTTGCCGTAGCATTTTATTTGATTCATTAGACCGATAAAGTTTTTTTTTTTTTTTTTATAATGAGCTTTCCACTGACAGATTTATTGAGCGTTGCATCAAACCTGATCAATTAAACTGCCTAATAACTTATAATAGATTTGTTTATATTAGGTTGTGATTTCTTCTACTGTAAGAAAATTGGAGGGAAAAAAGAAAAGGAGTGGATTTCAGGACTGCACTTTGAGAGCAGGAATACTCCAACAGAAATATACAGTATGTATGTATATACAGATAGATAGATAGATAGATAGATAGATAGATAGATAGATAGATAGCAAGCAACCACCATAACATTGTAGAATTTAACTTCATATTGAAGTTTTGTTTAGTTAGCTGTGGCGATCATAAACAATTCCTTATTGGAGCTCAAAGACTTTAAATCCCATGGGTGACCCCAAACCCTGATAGTATATAGTTCCAGGATTTGGCCTGTGGTTGTTGCTGTAGTGGCTTTTATAGCACCTTATCAGTTGCCAGACCACAGAGAGCCGCCTAGGGGTTTGCATGCGGTTCATAGAGACAAAAAAATCAGATAAACCAGTTGTTTTACTGCCCACTAGTCTCTTCTGTAGATATGACCCATGATCCTTCCCAGGAATCTTCATTTGCTCTGGATGTCCTTATCCTGGCACCTTAACATTCGGATTTGTGGTTTTACTTTATAATGCCAAGCCTGCAGAGTTGGAATGGACTTTTAAGCGTTCATTCAGTCAGATATTTTTGGTGTCCCTAATACACATATTTCCTTTTGCACCTGAACTACAAGGCTAAATACGAAGTAGTAGGAGTTAACAAAGTAGCAACCAAATGTCATCACAATAGGCCCTTAGGACATGGAGATAAATCGTTTGAAACTGTAGTGATAGCTAACTTGAAAGTGTAGACTCTAAACTTATTTCTACTCAAATCTCCATCAGTGAACTGCTGGAAACCTCAACAATGTGGACTGTGTAGTAACTAAAACATTATCCATCCATTGATCTAGGAACCTCTGTAGTCCAACTACTGTAGGGCGTGTGGATGCCAATGGTGATTAAAATTAGATTTATTACCATTTTAGTACGTAAAATAGTTAATTAATTTACTATGGGCAATTTGGAAACACCAATTAGCCTAATCTGCATGTCTTTGGACTGTGTGAGGAAACCGGAGTACCCAGAGTAAAGCCACCAAGCACAGGGAGAACATCCAAACTCCATGCACACAGACCCAGAGGTGGGAATCGAACCTGGACCCTGAAGGTGCAAAGTGAAAGTGCTAACCACTAAGTCACTGTCCCGTATAAGTAAAACACATTTCCTTATATTCAACTGTTCTTTTGAGAAAAGACCAACTTTTTAATTAAAGTTATAGACTCGAATATTTATTATATGCGTTCCCTTTTGAATCTGGTTCCTCTCAAGGTTCTTGATCATATCATGTCCTTGTCACCAACACCTATGACTTCTTCATCAGGAACAAATTGACCAAGCTACAGTACAAAATCTATTCATTTTAATATTGTTGTAATGTATTGTTAAATGTGCCACACAAGGTGAGTACATATCAGGTTATGGAAATACATACAAAAATGGTTATTATTGCATTGATTGAGATCATTGTAATTTGGACATGACCTGGTTGGAGTGAAAATGCAACATTAAGAAAAAAAGCATAAATTTCCCATGAAAGATTTGAATATGTGTCAAGCTCATTAGCAAGAATTATTTCGTTACTTACGACACGAAGTCCATTGAATTCTTTGTCTCTTGTATTTTATTTCTTGGCATCAAAGATTCAACACT
>JAQQZS010000017.1:4184942-4196939 GCA_030068045.1 Platyallabes tihoni | reverse complement strand
TGGTCCAGTCCATGAGGAGGAGATGCACTGCAGTACTTCAAGCAGCTGGTGGCCACACCAGATACTGACTGGTACTTCTGATTTTGAGCCTCCCTTCATTCAGGGACACATTGTGAAACATTTTTAGGTTATGTCTTATGGTGTTGACTCTTTTAGTGTTTATACAAATATTTACACATTAAGTTTACTGAAAGTAAAAACAGTTGAAAGTCAGAGGACGTTTCTTTTTTTTTCTGAGTATATAATAATAATTCGAAGCCAATCAGTGAAGGGGTGTGATCACTCCAGTGTGTTCATCAGAGTCTGCTGAGAAAATTTTACACCATCAATTGTTGCAATCAAGTTTGAATCCCGATTACACCACAGCCATCATCGCCAGGCCTCCAAGAGAGCGAAATTTTCATCCTTGTTGTCCCCAAGGGGAATTGGCCAAGACTTACACATCTTTTTATTTTTAATAATGACTTATCTGAAACCTTATCTATTTCTCAGAATACGCTTCCAAAGATGATCACAGAGACTTCGCGGGAGAGCTGGAGGTTCTGTGTAAACTGGGAAATCACCCCAATATCATTAACCTACTGGGAGCCTGTGAGCACCGAGGTGTGTATGCCTACTTCTTAAAGTTTAATTTGTGCCATTTTTCAGCAGTTTGAAACATGACACAATGAAGATCACCAATGTCACTGTATCTCTTTCAGGTTACCTGTATCTGGCTATTGAGTATGCTCCTCACGGCAACCTGCTGGATTTCCTAAGGAAAAGCAGGGTACTGGAAACCGACCCAGCATTTGCTATTGCCAACAGCACGGCCTCCACGCTCTCCTCCCAGCAGCTGCTACACTTCGCTGCCGATGTGGCTCGAGGCATGGACTACCTGAGCCAGAAACAGGTGAGCAAGCCAGCAGTGTCTCTCTAGGAAATCAGACGTTAGTGGAATTCTCAGAAAGGATCGGATTCTTGGAAAGCATGCGTCTTTGGGTTAAATGATGTTAGCATGTCCTTGGCTATGAGCTACAGCTGTGATTTATGTTCTGAAATAATCTGGAAACCCTAAATAATTCTGTGCTGTACCAGTGCATGAGCTACCTTTGCTTCAAGGAATATTTTCCCACCAGTTTTCTACTATATTTACCATATTTTATTATAAATTAATACCACAGAAGACAGGCACGGTGGTGTAGTAGTTAGCATGGAAGCCTCACACCTCCAGGGTCAAAGGTTCGATTCCTGCCTCAGGTCTTTATGCATGGAGTTTGCATGTTCTCCCCGTGCTTGGTGGGTTTCCTCAGGTTATTCTGATTTCCTCCCACAGTCCAAAGACATGCAGATCAAGCTAATTGGCATTTCCAAATTTCCAAAGCAGTGAGAGTGCTTGTGCAGTCCTTGAACTCGACTGCAAATCCAGATGTGATATTTTAACCACACTCACAACTACAGATTTCTACTCTCTGGAAAAAGTAGTCCCGTCTCCGAAAATCAGATTAACACATACTGTAGTCTAAGATTTCCTTTAATGGGACTGATTTGCTCTTTCTTGTAGTTCATCCACAGAGATTTAGCAGCCAGAAACATCCTGGTGGGAGAAAACTTTACGGCGAAGATCGCCGATTTCGGGCTCTCGCGAGGACAAGAGGTGTACGTCAAAAAGACCATGGTAATGTCTCGTTAGATATTTATACGTATAATCATATCGTTACTTTCTAAGGAAAAGAGCTGAACGGTTGGGGGTTTCTGTGTACAGGGCCGGTTACCTGTGCGATGGATGGCCATAGAGTCTCTCAACTACAGTGTGTATACAACCAACAGTGATGTGTAAGACACTCCAGATCCTAATAGCAGAGAAACTAGTCTTGATATTTCTGTCGTTCTGACCTTTAATACAAGAGATTAAAATGGGTTCTTTTCTTTTTCTCTCCTTTAGCTGGTCATACGGAGTGCTTCTCTGGGAGGTGGTGAGTTTAGGTGTGTTTACACTCGGAGATCTTTTAATGTTAAAATATAAAACATATAATCCTAAACTGTAAGAGAGAGTGTGTATTGTGAAGCAAGACTTGTTTCTTTGTTTTATTAAAAGAAGAAAGGAGAGATGTGATAGTGAGGAAACCGAAAGACTTTAACAGAAGAATAAGCAGCGGTTAATATTTTTCTATAGGTATAATATACAATGCATCTCAATAAATTAGAATATCGTGTAATTAAATTCAAAACGTAAAATTGATATATTCTAGATTCATTACATGTAAAGTAAAATTTTTCAAGTCTTTTTTTTTTTTCTTTCATTTTTTGATTACAGCTTGGCGGCGCGGTGGTGTAGTGGTTAGCACTGTTGCCTTGCACCTCCAGGGTCCGGGTTCAATTCCCGTCTCTGTGTGCATGGAGTTGGCATGTTCTCCCTGGTTTCCTCCGGGTACTCCGGTTTCCTCCCACAGTCCAAAGATATGCAGGTTAGGCTAATTGGCGTTCCCAAATTGCCCATAGTGTGTTAATGGGTGTATGTGTGTGTGCCCTGCGATGGATTGGCACCCTGTCCAGGGTGTACCCCGCCTCGTGCCCTTAGGCTCCAGGTCCCCGCGACCCTGAATACAGGATAAAGCGATATAGAAGATGAGTGAGTGATTACAGCTTATATACTCATTTGAGAAAATTACTATTCATACAGTTTAAATACTGTGCATCTCTCAGCCTAGTTCAGTACACGCAACCACAATCGTGTGGCCATTCTCAGATTGCTGTGTTGAAGCATATTCATGGAAAGTTGATTAGAAGGAAAAAGGTGCACAAGTAAGAGGAACGACTGCAGACTTGCAGCAAAGTCAATTCAAGACTTTGTAGAGCTTTACAAGGAGTTGAGTGAGGCTGGAGTCAGTGCATCAAGAGCCACAAAGAAGTCTCCAGGAATTTGGCTATGACTGACGCATTCCTACTATCCAGCCCCTCCTGAACCAGAGATACCGTCAGAAGCATCTTTCCTGGGCTTAGGAGGAAAAAGGACTGGATTGAGGAAAGTCCTCTTTTCAGATGAAAGTAGATTTTGTATTTCATTTGTTAAACAAGGCCCCAGAGTCTGGAAAAAAAGTGGAGAGGAACAGAATATGGAATCGGCTGGTGTAGATTTTAGAGCACTTCATGTCAAGCTTTTTGGAGATGCTGATTTGCTTCTAGCAGGACTTGACAGCTGTGCTTGATTGACTAACAAATTCACCTGACCTGAACCCTATAGAGAATCTATGGGCTACTGTAAAGAGCATGAGGAGAAACAGATGAGCTTAAGGCTGATATCAAAGCAACCTGGTCTTCATTAATGAAAATTTTTGCTTTACATAAACTGTAAGCCATAATCATCAAAATTAAAACATTAAAAAGGCTTGAAATATTTGACTTCATGTCTAATGAAACTATAATATTTGAGAGTTTCATTTGTTGAATAAAATTATGAACTAAATATTTTTATGACATTCTAATATAATGAGATGCACTGTATATATATATATATATATATATATATATTTTTTTTTATTTTTTTTTACTTTATATGGCCGAAAGTTTATGGACAACTGACCATCACAGCCATCCGTAGTAGAATTTAGGTCTAGGTTGAGGTCATGGCCCTGTGTAGGACACTCGAGTTCTTCCACTCCAACCTCAACTCACCAAAACTGATTAGGTGTGTCTCATGGTCTGTCTGGTTCGCAGGTGGCACGCCGTACTGTGGCATGACCTGCGCTGAGCTTTATGAGAAACTGCCTCAGGGGTATCGCCTGGAGAAACCTCTCAACTGTGATGACGAAGTGTAAGCATGTGTTTTCGACATTATTCCTACGTCATAGTTACCTAATAAACACATTAACAACCAATTTATTGTGTTGATGTGTGTGTGGTGTCTCTTTTATTTGTAGCTATGAGCTGATGAGACAGTGTTGGAGAGAGAAGCCTTATGAGAGACCATCGTTCGCTCAGATTCTGGTCTCGCTCAATCGCATGCTGGAGGAGAGAAAGGTGAAGCAGCAGCACACACACACTAAAACACGATCACACTTTTTAACTCTAATGTTTTTGCATCGCATAGAATACTAACCTTTTCCATTTATCCTTTATCGCCGTCTTTCTTCCAGACGTACGTGAACACAACGCTGTATGAGAAATTCACCTACGCAGGAATCGACTGCTCTGCCGAGGAGGCCGGATGAGCTCCGCTTTCTCTCTGTTCACTCTGTGCCTCGGACATGTATCATAAAGTTTATCACAGCAATCCTGGGGATCAGGATCACGGACTAGAAATCCTTTTTTTTGTTTGTTTTTTTTTGTGCACACATCTTGTCTTTTTTTCTTGTAATTTTGATTACTTTTATCGGAGCATACTGTATGTCTGTGTCTTCTCATTCGAATTATGCTGTGATGCCGTGTGAGTGAATGTGTGAGTGAGTGCGAGTGTGTGTGCTGTGCTGCAGGATAAACTGTAGATTTATCTTGTAGAAGTGTTTGAAAATCCTAAGCTGGACGTGGCAGCCATTTGGAAAGTTTTGGTTGCTGTATATTGGGCATTGTGCAAAACATGTTGGATAGCTTTCAGTGGCTTTTAAAGGACCAATAAACTTCTTCTTGTGAAACGCTGTCGTCGCCCGGGTGAGAGGGTTGTGAAATAGAGCCACGCTGCAGCTCAGCGAATTTTAAACGAAATATAAAAGCATCATCTGCTTGTTTAATAAATCAAATAATCCAAACAAAAAAAACCAACAACCTTGAAGGACGATAAACATATCAATAGATCACTTCACGCTTTCCTGTTACTGCTGTCATTTTTATCTAGACATCTGCCTTACCTTTTTTTGAGCTGATTAAGCATGGTCAAGACAAAACTTACAGTATGATTAGTGCTGCTAGCTCAGCAGTTTCTCAGCAGTTCAAGATGATACGCATAACCGGAAGGGTGGAAGTTCACATCCAAGGACAAAGATTTATACTACTGTTCGGCTTTCTGCTCTTTGGGGAAAGTGTCGAGTGGTTTATTTGCTGAACACAAACTAAGAAAGGTGTGATGCTGATTAAACAACGCTGTCACTACCGATCAGAAACATCTTACAGGACTTGTTGGATTCAAACTGCAAGAATGTTGTGAAAAAGTTTAGACTTTTGTCTCACTTATAAGGGCTAAAGGTTGGACTTGTTTTATTATTTTTTTTTATTATAGAAAGTTCACTTTAAGTGACCATATGAGAAACAGATCCGCTGGTTGGTTGGTTCTTAGAATGTCAAATCATTTTGAGAAAATAATGTGAGCACCGTTCCTAGAAAGCCGACATCAGGGCACGTGCTCGGTGAACACCGCAGGGACGGTCCATCTTCCTAGAACCCATCAAATATGTTACTGGATAGTCTTTGTGTTATGGGAAATTACGTGATTTGGATTTGATTGTGATGCATCACGTGAATCTGGAGTTCTTCACGAAGTTACACAACAGAGCGCGAAAGCATGTTGAGAAATAGCTTCTAGAGAAATGCTGAAAAAACAACAACAAGAAGAACAAAAAAAAACACTGACATCTAAGTCGCTGATCAGGTTTGATAAAACAAATTAAAAAAGAAATTAAATAAATATTAATAGGCAGTACTCAAAGATGTTTGAGATGATGTTTAGATATTTAATAAGCTAATAATCTAAATGTATTAGCCTATACATTTACATCTATAGCCTTTTTTTAAAAAAAATTTACGCAGCCTCATTTCCACTAATTTTCCATTCAACTTTCTATGTTCATCAGCTAAACATTACAGGTGTAGTAAACAAATTATAGGTTTTATCCTTAAATCAACATTTCCAACCTACATTAACCCAAACATCATTACTAACATTTCCGCAGTGTTAAATTAAGAGATATTCTGAAGAAACTGTTCCTCTGTTGAAGTTGCGCTTAAAGAAAATGTCCTTTCCATCTTGGGTTCGAGCTGAAACGTCATTCAGACCTCCAGAATCATCTCAGGGCGTTCTTGTGAACGGGTCGGCTTCGGCTTTCTCCCTCTGCGCCAGGATGGTGAACACCTCGTACAACCGGAACGCCGCGAAGCCGGTAGCCACCAGACTGGCGGCGCTGAGGATGTACCACCAGTTGAAGAAGCCCAACGAGACGCCCTTGGCGATGCAGTAGAGCCCGAAGCACACCAGCGCCACGGTGGAGAGAACCTGTACGCACAGGGGTGGCCCGGAGGACTCCACCTTCTCCGCCATCTCCGAGTCGTCACTGGCGCCCTGATGCTTGCGGTTGAGAAAGGAACGATCTCCAAAGCATCGCTTCACGCTTCCAGAGAATCTCTATCCTGTCCAGAGAGCTCGGCTCCTTTATATACATCTCGACTTACAAATCTGTCACGAAAATCTGCTGAAGGTAGGTAAGTCTGACTGAGGTCTAATCATCCTCTCTGAACAAACACGGATCATCTGAAATGCCCCAGCAGGGATTACGGCGCAGATCTGGAGCGAACTGGCAATCAGCGAGAGTGTGTTCTCTAAAGAGCTTAAACAGGAGGCACAGCGGAGAGATTTGAAACCGCGAGCTAGAAATGCTGGCTCCTTATTTCTGTCCTTGTGATGCCACAGAGGAGATCGTCCAACTGCGAGGAGGCGAGTTTTAGGGGATAAACACTAGAACATTGTGTGCGACATAGATTTTTAGGACATGTCAGGCTGTGGATGGACAAATGAGGCCCATGCAAGATACAGGGTATTGCCCCATCCCAGGGTCTGGTGCTCAGAAACCTGAAATGTCTCGGTGAAAAGATGGTAGCAAAGTAATATGGGGTGTTTAAGTCGAACCGGTCAAATACTTTTGGTTTCGTGGAATACCAAAAACAGTTAAACAGAGTAAAAACTGTCTTTATTTCTCTATATAGTCTCCCACTACACTAATGCACCTACCCCAGCTTTTCACCAGTGCTGGTGAATGACACCATCAAAGTTCACACGATCGGACTGCCTGCTTCACATCGGCAACGCTGGCCTCCCAGGAACTCCTTAATGGCCCAAATATGTGCAAATGGCTTGGAGCGAGGACTGTATGGGAGATGAAGCAGTAACTTTGAGCCGAGTTCCTGTAATTTCTCTGTAAGGTGGTTTTGGTGAACGATTGTGTGTACAGTTCCTACAGACAGATGCATCATCTTTCTTCCACAAATTGACGATTTTCAAGTTTCTTTAACACGTTTACACTATTCAGATGTTTTACTGCGGCTGAGAGTCTCATGTCTTTTGTAAATGTCAATCGCTTTTTCTCCTTCATTCAGAAGAAGTTTCATCACTAATCCTGGTTTGACTTGAGTTAAGGACCAAGACTAAAAGCTACATTAGTGATTTAATCAGGCATAAAGGTCACTCATGGTCAACCACTATGTGGTACAAGTGGATCAAGTGCAGTAGGAATAAAGCGTGTTTACACCCTTCATTCTCTAAGCGGGAAAAAGACAAATCTGTCATTTATTTCTCTGTTCATTTAATGTCTATAAAATACCACATAAATAAGTTAGCTTTATTACTAAATGCAAATATATGCACCTCTGTTTATATGCTCTCATAAATGTATTTATTCAAACTTACTGTACCTCATTAATGATTTCATTAGGTTTAATATATAATAATATAGAGTATAATAATATATAATAATAAAGAGTCTCAAACAGTCAAATCTGAAAATACTGAGCAAAAAGAAATAGATAAAAAAAAAAGCAAAAGAATTACAATACAAAAAAAATCCTTGAGGTTAGCTGCATAAAGAAATATATATATATATATATATATATATATATATATATATATATGTTTATCTCACATTCAGGAATCTCATTTCATTGCATCGCTATTAATTTTCACATGTCACTTGTTACATCAATACTACTATCGTACTGCGATAGGGTATCTACAGCGGTTAAGTAGTGCAAAACAAAATAAATCCGAAAACATAAAATCTTCTTCTATACCGCTTTATCCTGCGAACATAAAATAACAAATTCAAAAACAAAAAAAACTAAAACGACAACAAAATAAATTCAAGAACAAAATAACAAAACTGAAAGCAAAATAACAAAAAAAACGAAAACAAAATAACAAAAACAACAACAAAACTGAAAAAAACAAAAACTAAATAAATTCAAGAATATAACAAAACTGAAAGCAAAATAACAAAACCGAAAACAAAATAACAAAAACAACAACAAAACTGAAAAAAAAAAATAATAAAATAAATTCAAGAACAAAATAACAAAACTGAAAGCAAAATAACAAAAACAACGAAAACAAAATAACAAAACCAAAACGAAAAATCCGACAACAAAATAAATTCAAAACAAACCAACAAAACCAAAACAACATAACAAATCAGAAAACACAACGACAATTCAGTCAGACCCGAACACATGGGTGTAGTCGTTTTAGGTTTCACCATTTTGTTTTCGTTTTGTTATTGTTTTTGAATTTATTTTGTTTTGAATTTTATTTTGTTCTTAAATGTGTTATTTTGTTTTGCACTTCTCGGCCACTGTAGCGAATCGGCACGAAAGCGTACCTCTTTACTCATTCCTGTAGTAAGTCTAGTGTGATATATTTCACAATTATTTCAAAGCAAAGCAAAGCACACACAAACTCTGCTATGTGAAAACATCACTTTTTTAAGACACACTCACCCTGCTTTGCTTTCCAACATTCAAACTTTTTGATGAATCAAAGTGAAATTCATGCCTTTAACTAAGCCCTGTATCAGAAATATCCAAATTCATTTCTACGAAGGGACAGAAATTAATGCTTGTGGATGACCACGTGCCAAAAATATGAGGACGAGTTAAGATTGATCCACACTCTGGTCTCCGCGGTCACTGCTGTGCAGGTGTGGATTAGTAGATTAGTAGTTTTCTGAGCAGATTAGTGTTTTCTGTGGTCTGAGGGTGAACCTGGTGCTAAAACGACTCAAGGAAGATCATATACTGAAAGAGTTTGGATATCGGTAAGCAAAATTTGGACCAATACTCTAAGGAAGCAACAAACAAACCAAAACAAACAAAGCTCGCAAAATTTAAATTTAATTAGAAATATTTGTCAGTTTTACACTGATTAGAGGTCTCTACTGGGACGGTCCATAGACAAGAGGAATGTAGAGTTTAAAGTCTGAACACCACTCACACACACACAGACACACACACACAAAACACACACACTATAAGCTTTCTTTCATTCACTGTTACTGCATTTACAAATGCCAAAAATGCAGAAATTTGTTCATTGAAGTTGTTCTTGCATAATTTAAAAAAACCCTGTATTTCATTCAAAAATAAAAAAGGAGCATTGTTATATACTACTATACACTAACAGTCAAATATTGATGTTTGTGTGTGTGTTTGTGTGTGTGTGTGTGTGTGTGTGTGTGTGTTTGTGTGTGCGTGTTTGAGTGAAAGAGAGAGTGAGAAAGAGAGAGAGAGATTATCATCATAAAAATCATATCTAAGGACAAAATTACTTTTTAAAAAAATCATTAAAATCATCCCATTAACCCTCAAGACAAACAACTGATATGTAGATTTTGGCAATCTGAAAAACACACACACACACTCCATTAGTTTTGCGTGAGGGTTAAAGTCACTAATCCTGTGCAGTCATTAGACAGTGAGTAGCTTTACAGCTTTACAATATTATTTGCATCACTATAAGGAGATCGAGCTCCAGCCACACTGCATAGTTCTAGTCCCCAAGTAGTGCGTAATCCTATTACTGCATTAGATCGCCACCTGGAGGACGAGCGCCGCATGTCTGCACGTGCCGCTTCTCACCACCAGCAGGTGCTGTCGCTCTGAGGAAACTCAAACCCACAAAGTCAAACTGTGTCCAGTTTTCTCGATATGTCAGACTTCAGCAGCATCACATTGTCCGAGTTCATCTGTTCATCCGTGACATCGTCCGGTTGAGACTTAACTTTTTTTTTTATGGGTCCACAAGGTCTGGTACGGGGCCTAAAGACACATCCGTGACGTCATCTCTTTCTGAAATCATTTTTTAAAAAAGAAAACAATAATGATATGTTTTTTAATGCGGAGAAGCTCCAATACAAATTATTAGACATAGTTAGCTCCCATTTAATATTTTCAAAGCACATAAGACAGAAGAAAACCTCATAACCGTAATTTTATCTTATCTTTCCACATACAGTACAAATACAGCATCTATAGAGAGGAAAGACAATAAAGCTTTGTCTGGTGAGAGACATGTAGTCCACTAACATTGACATAGGACCCAGGAGTAGCTTAGTGGTTAAGGCATTTGACTTCTCATCAGAAGGGTGCAAGTTCAAACCCGATGAGATAAAAACATAAAAATGTAAGTCACTCTGAATTAGGGCTTCAACCAAATGCTGTAAATGTAGACGTTACAGGAAGAGACTGGTTATAGACTGTTATAGTCTCCTGTGAATCGCGTAATATTAGTGGGGGTGCCAATAATTTTGAAAATGTTTTTTTTTTGTAATAAATAAACACAATGCAGTCACATGTTTATTGATGAAATCCTGCACTGTGCACATTTAATATACACAAACATACTACTAAGGGTGCCAATACTTTTAGACAAAATACAGTATGTCAGTTTTTTTTTTGTGTGTGTGTGTGTGTGTGTGTATAAGTATTCCAGTCCAGCCTTCATTACGGCAACACACCACACACAAACAGATACACACAGTCGTCTTTGTGCCCTAGCCTCCATTGAACCCCAGTGCATTATGGGATGTCAGATTGTGCGGTACTGGTTATTCTTTATGCTCGGTTTCAGACATGATACAGTAAACCACCCTGAACAGTGCACTATGGCCGGTGTTGTGTCTGTAGACGTGCTTTTCACCCACAATACGCTATTTAATCCTACAACGTACGTCAGAATATTAATATTTATTTTTGGTTTTGGACTTATGATCTAGCGTGGCTGTTCTCTCTCACAAGGAGAGCTTATGATGAAGTGAATAAAGGCGTCTTTGTTTGCTGCGCTGTGTATCGACGCCTCCGGCGCTCGTTAAGCAGGGCGCTCTTTGCTACATGTGAGTGCTGTGATGTTCACCCTGCAGTGAGAAACGGATTATAATGAAAAAGTGAGATAGATTCACACTCACTGGACATAAAGATATGGAAGATATGTGTGTGACGTGTTCAGTCTCAACACTGTGTAGTTGTTTATTTGAGTTGGCGCTCTTGGCACAATGCTGTCTTTTGTGTTGAAGTGAGATAAACAGTAGAGGGCAGTAGTGAGCCTCGGACCCGGTATCACTCACCAGCGGCTCCAGCTCCTTGCGGTCTATGAGGTTGAGCTCGGTGCAGAAGTAGTAAAAGTGCTTGTAGCAGGTGTTGACATGGGCCTCGGCTCCCATCAGGATGATGCGGTCGAAGTGGTGGATGTAGACGTGCACGAAGACCCGGAAAAGCCGGCACAGGATTTTCTTACAGATCTGAATGAAGTTTTTGGGAAATGGAATTCCTGAGAGATAAAAAAAAAAAAACAGAAAAGACAGAGAGAGAACACTTGGTGACAAATGCTGATCTTTTGTGAAACAGGATCGTCTTAGTGCGAGGCTTTATCCATAATTACATTTAAACACAGTTCATGTACTGTAAGTGTAGAAGGCTGTTTAACGTCTATTACATCAGCATTGGCTGATAGACAACTCCGGATCATTGAAACGTTTTGTCCTTGTCATATGAGAACGGAGCACGTCAGAACGCTTGATCAAGTTTATCATTTGCATTTTGTTTCAATGACGACACAATGCGTATCCCAAAAAAACAAGTGTAATACAGTACGGTACAACAATGCGCAGATACCATAGTTCAGGTGAAACAGATAAATCCCCCCCCCCCCCCTAATTTTCTCCCTAATTTAGTCGTGTCCATTTCCTCCCCGTCACTAGGGGGCTCCCACATTAAGGCTACTACTACTCAGCCGGGAGGGCCGAAGACTATCACGTGTTTCCTCCGAACCAC
>JAQQZS010000017.1:4101032-4132945 GCA_030068045.1 Platyallabes tihoni | reverse complement strand
GACCCTTCATTTCTTTGTAAGTGGGCAAACTTAGAAAATCTGTAGGGGATCAAATACTTATTTCCCCCACTGTAAATGAATGAAAAGTATGACGTTATTATTAGTATTTGATTAAAAGACTAACAAGTAAGTTGATTGTTGAAGAATTGCTGTGGTGTTGTAGCCTATAGGAGGAATAAAAATGATTCAGGACATGTGTAAAAACTAGGGCTGTCAATATTAACGCGTTAGCGCATGTGATTAATTTAGAAAATTTTACGCATTACTTTTTTTTTAACGCAAATTAACCAAATGACCAAAGTTTAACCCTAATGGCTTCCCATAATCGCAGTACGGTTACCCGGCTGTACATGATAATAGCATGTTAAACGTGGCTAATAAGATGTCTGAGGAAACATCATAAAGTTTCATCATAAAAAAGTTTCATCATAAAAAGCTTCTAGATGGAAGTTTGGATAAAAACAATTTATTTTGCAGCACAGTCGTGTAAACCTCAAGGCTTTCTGTACTGTTGTTAAAGAACTTCGACATTACACAAAGAGATGATGATAAGCTCTGTAAACAGGCTTAACAGAAAAGGACCGAGGCTTGAGCCTTGAGGAACACCCTTGTAATCTCAGGGCAGTCGATCATTCTTGGAAATCTGCCCAGAGTCCTACCTGGTGCATATTCTTTCATAGACTGATGAGAGCGTGTGTGTGTTTGATGCTCAGGCTAAAATGAGGTGTTTTATCCGGTACTTTCACACACGTCTTGCGCTCTCTGCCCATTACATCGGTGAGCATACCTTTTGAACACGGGCGGGGAAATGCCTGGGGATGTTACCGTTTTTTTTCCCTTTCTGAGAGCATGACTTCATTCGTTCTTTAGTTACAGGAACGTATCATAGAGGAGATTCCTTTAACCTCCTCCTGCCTTTTTTTTTTTTAACAAATATTTTTCAGTTCATTTGAATGTCTCAAAGCGTTCATTTCCTTTCTACTCATGGCCATGCTTCATTAGATCCTCTAGCCTGTAGAGTGAGAGAGAGAAATAAAACACACACACACACACACACACACACACACACACACACACATGCAGACACATAAAAAACCCACAGAGCACGTCAAGGCAACAATAGTTGCCAAGGCGATGTAGGAAATGTTCACCTGAAATAGCTGCATGTACCAAGCACTTGTGCTCGCGCGCGCCTCATTCCACTCATCTTTTATTGAAGCACTCGTGTTCAGACCGGCGTTGTTAGCACACACACACACATATACATACGCAGGGAGCGGGTGTGTGGCTCTTCCCACTCCTGTGTTGCAATGTCGTTACACACCCATACACTCCCAAGACAAACACTTGAGTGACGAAAATCCCTCCTTTTACCTGCCCTGCTCTCACCTCGCTCATTTCGTACATCATTAACGCAGCATGACTGATTTTGTGTGTGTGTGTGTGTGTGTATATGTGATGTCGACATCCTCATCAGGCGCTAGTATTGATGCTTTCTGGAATGCACCTACTTCCTGCTTTTCAACCACAAATATGAAAGAGTACATCATGTGCCTAATTCCTAAAGGTGCGTCCTTTTCCTTTCCTTACCCAAGGGCAAGGCGGCTGAAACCGCCACCTCCTTCAGATAATTGTTTAATGGTTAAATAAAAATGTCTAGGTGTAAAAATAACAACACAAAGTGGGAATGCAAAGAAGTCATGTTCTCCATTATGTTTGTTACAAAGATTACGCACTGACAGATTATTATTATTATACCATAAAACATTTCTAGCAGCTTAGATTTAGTCCATAATTCTGTAAGGATCACGAAGGGAAAAAAAAACTCTCAAGACATCCGTGGAGAACGGATGCAACTCATTGACCCAGTATTTCCTCTTCCTGTGTGTGTGTGTGTGTGTGTGTGTGTGTGTGTAGGGGGGGGTGGTAAAGGTGAGTGGAAGAGGAGGGTTAGTCATTCCACATGGCTCATGGAAAGATGAGGGACTTGCATGGATACACACACACACACACACACACACAGACACACACACACACAAACACACACTGAAATATCGTGTAATGAGCCAGCCACTGTTTCATTTGCACTTCCCCAATAAAATTATAATTTAAAAATAATAATACATTTTACACTTAGAAATGTATCAGAATTAAGACTTAATTTTAAAATAATGTAAAAAAAAATGTTCCGGACTGTCTGTTATCTTTTAGTCAGATCTACTTTTAACAGTTTTTTAAGTTAATATGAAAAAAAACTTTTGTACACGATTCAAGTTACGGCTTTAACCGTGACCGTTACGCCGACACTGGAGACTCCTTCCATCTGAAAATGCGTCATAATCTCTTACAGAAAGCATCTGAGTGGTTCAACAGAAACTCGTTCACCTTATTATCCTACGAACCCTAGATCGATCTCCGGGTGATGCCCCGGCCATCGGGAGGAAGAAAACAGATTGTCCTCTCTCTCTATCTCTCTCTCTCTCTCTTTGGGGCAGGAGGGATGGCGTACTTTCACTCCCGCATCAATCATAGCGACACCGTCCACAGGAATACTCAGGGCGTCTATGATCTCATGCAAGTGGAATGGGGTGGATAGCACTTTCCTGCGAAAGAGGAAATCTTTTTCGGAAAAAAAAAAAAAAACGGTGCGGTTAGCACCCTCCGCACCCTCCTTGGTTGGTAGCTGTTGCTGAAATGATAACACCGGATTAGGAGAAGCGTGGGAAAATGAATCCACACCTTCTGAACTGTCAGAATGGAAAATTCAAAAATTCAAGAGCACTGTGTTTGTGATGATACTGTATATAACCTGACCTCTCAAGGGTTAACGCTTTAAGCAGAGGATTATGGGTTATGTTTTACGGACAGAACGAGAAGGTACAGGATGGCGTTTTGAGGTTTTACAAGAAATACTTCATTTAAAAAAAAAATAAATGATTCATCTGCTTTCAGATCCTAATGACAGTGGCGCTGGTGCAGGCGTGCTTGCAGGGTAAAGGTGTCACAAACCTGCTGAATAAGGACTTCTACTTCTTCTTATTATTATTAATATAGATGTTTTATTTAATACAGGTTGTATTTGACATTTACATTCACGAGTATTTAACAACAATGGTCAAACCTTCTGCTTTGAGGAAAAAAAAAAGACGTGTGCATGTTTTCTGATCATGGGTGTCGCGTGTATGTGGAAGAGGACTGATTGCGCCATTTTCTTTCCCCCAAGTGACGCAGCAGCGTGACAAGATGACGTCTTTGGTTCTACTTTTCTTGGAGGACGTACAGTAGATAGATGAACCGTCATCCGTCAAGGAGGAAATGTTTGCGGAGATAGATATATACTGTAGATCAGTTAACAGCATCAGTGTTAGCGATCTAACATTACTATTACACGAACCATGAGGAAATCTGGACATCAGAGCTAACCCTGAATTTCTCACCCATTTCCATTTAGGTTTTTTTTTTTTTTTTCATTTTAAGAAAATTCTCAAAGTGACTGTGTGCTTTAAATAAAAAAATCACAACCTGAGACGGATAGAAATGTACTATTTAAAGCCGGAGTTTCTATTTGCCATCACAAAAGCAAAAGTTTCACGACGCAAACACACCCACGAGAGAAAGAGAGAGAGGGAGCAGTCAGTAGGTCAACAGGAAGTCAAAACAAAACAGTGCGTTTCCTAACAATGGGGCATTTTAATACTATGTCATTCTGCGCACTTCGATCCTCAGCTGTGACTTTTACTTTCACAATGACCCAGGCGTCTATTCCATGTACTTTACTGGAAGCCTCTGGCTTATGGGAAAGGCTGTGCGCGGCCAGAGGGCGGGTGGTAGCGTCGAGTATGACTGTGCTCCCCGATGCGGGCTGCTGTATAACATTGTGTATGTGCGACTCACACTTCTCACAAAGTGGTTTTGTCGAGTTTGTGCCGGGGGGAAACCTCCATGACAAAAGGCTTTTGGGTCGTAGTGCGCCGGCTAGAGATGGCGTAAAAAAAAAAGGGTTTTGATTGTGTAGCCAGGGCATCTCCCTCCGTCTGAACTTCCTCCTCGAGATTCTGAAACAAATCACCAAACGCCGAGAGCCACACACACACGCAATAGCTATCAGTTACACCTATGATTTATGAGCAAGCCCATGGTGCTGCTGCCTGGCCCCTTGGCAAACACACACACACACACACACACAACCTGAGAATTATAAACAACAAATGTTCAACCAACGGATACTCAAATCTCATTGGTCAGAAGCTGATAAATTGTTCTGCAATGCCAGCACTAATCCTAGTCCCAGGTTTAATATCGATCTTTGTTTGTTATTGTTATTACCATAGAAACCTTATCATTTCTAGATCAACCATTCATTCACAATGACTAGATGAACAGATTTTTTTTTTAATTAAAAAAAAAAAAAATTATTCTTTTTACATTTATATTAATGTTTAACATTTATAGGTTTTTCCCACCTTGGAAAAACTTAAAAGTTCAAAATGAATTAATTTAAGAACCAGACCAGAAATTCTGTACGCATCGAAAAAAAAAACGTCTATAATTAGTCACGAAAGTTGCCATGGGTGTGAAAGCTGCTGTAGTGAAAACGCTGCAAATTTTACAAAATTGGGGAAATATTCACTTTTGACGAGGCGAAAACGCCCACATTTTGTTCCATCGTAGTTGAAAAGGCGAACAGTGCTGCGAAAAACGTCTTCAGCCACAACCTCATTACTTCATCCGGAATGAAATAAAATGCTGTAGATTAAGTGAAAGAAATGAGAACAAATGTTTTACTGCGACCGGCTATAGATTTAAATATTTAAAAATGGGTTGTTTATCTACTCTTCAGCAGCGACCTCATTTCCCCTCTCGTCTGTTCCAAGCGCTCAGCATTCAGCATCACCAGAACACTAATCACCGGCCTGATCATCTCTCATCATGGGAGAGATACAGGGACTGGGGTGAAAATGCAAGACTTGCAAGAAGGAAGCCTGAAGGAGGAGAAAAAAATACAAGGAAGTCTGGACCTTTGGAAGCAAAATATGAAGAAATACCTTTTCTGGCCAGTACTGTATTTCGAGGCTGATTATTCTGTATATCAACATATAATTAGACTTCCCTGGTTGTACCTCTAGGTGGTTTATCGATAACTGAGTTTTGTTTGAATCATTTCTCGTAAAATCTAAAAAGAAACGATTTGTCTTTTCGTGAAAACAAGAACGTAGATCTCTCTCCTCACTCACAGTAAGAGCACGGTTCCGTAGGCTCGACCTGCAATAATTACACACTCCCTGTTTTTTTTTCTCTTTCTTTCATTATCATCATTCACACCCACACACACACACCCACACACAGTGTGGACAGGAACACCTTTCTTTTCTGACCAAGATTAAAATCTCATCTTGTAAAGCACTCTTCAGATCTCTGTGCGTTTTTTTTTTTTTTTGTCCTTTAATACATTGTGGACGTTCAGCCAAATCAGAGACGTCAAGAAAAAAACAGGATGAAAAGCGAAACTGCAGAACGTCAGCAATTCCTCGGAGCAAAGCTGCAAATGATAATCACCAACCCACTGTCAGGACTAATTCTAACGTCCAACGAAGTGTTTTTTTTTTCATCATACAAAAGTGTAATTACCATAATTTTTCATAAATTAGAAACAATAAATGAAACTCATTAAACAGGTGTACAGTTGGGGTGCAAAGGTTAGCACACCCTAATTTGTTTTTGAATTGGAAAGAAACGAGACATTCACTGGTCACTGGTTGTTGGAATGAACAAGAATGAAACATGAATTCTGAGACACAAAAAGGGACAGAAACAAAAGAAAATTAAAGGAAACTCGTGACATTTTAGATTTGAGAAAAGAAGTACATAAAATCTTTTGTTTCCCCATAAATTTTTAAGAATGTTTGTGACTCTTTCCACACCAAATGCCACAGTTTAACAGAAATTAGTTCCCCCCCCCTAAGGGTCCGCAAACTTTTGCACCCAGCTGCACAACCTTTAGTTGAAATCAAACCTGAGACGAGCAAAGCATTTTTCAGAAACCTACATCTTTATTGATTAAAAAACATGAAAACAAGGAACAATATTCAGAACTGATATAAAAAAAAATAAAAAAAAAACACCAACAACAACAACAACCATGAATCAAAAGCAAGGCAAGTCGCCCCTTAGTCATGTCATCTTGTACTGTAAGTGAACCGAGACTGCATTTCCCATCAGGCCATTAGGCTGAAAAGAAATAGAAGGAAAGAGTAGGAGTTGATTTGGGCGGCGGGGACATAAAAAATATGTGATTATTATTATTATTTTTTAATAGTTAAAAATTTTTAAATGATTGTTTTTTCATTAGAGTAAGCTAATATTGTCTTACGAAAGGGTTGATATCTTTGGTTAGAAGGCGGGACGGACAGAGAGAGCTTGTTTCGTGCGTGAACTAATAGAGAACGTCATGATTACCGACACACACCCTGACGTCAGGACATTTATATCTCGAAGACCTCTCGAACGATCTCACAGCTTTGTACTGTAGCAAACAGATTTAGTGTGAAAATAAAACAAAGGGATTCTCATATTTATGCGATTTCATCCTGGCCAGTGGAAACACAGCCATAAATATCAGATCGGATGCAAGGAAATGCCACCGGTGAGACGTTTCAAACCAACAGTCGACACAGCTGTAAAGTCCTGAAGTGCACATCACAGATTGTAAAGTTCTCCTCCTCCTCGGCCCAAAAAACTATTCATAATTAAGTCCTTCGTTAGCGTAAACTTTCAGGATTTTGTTCTCGTAAACGTTTTTCCTTGAAATCTCACTTCACAAGAGGCAGAAATGCTCAAAAGCGTCAAAAAAAACATTTAATACCAGCTCAATAAATAAAGTATTTCAGGAATGAGGAAAGTTCTACGAACCAAAGTACAGTATGCACGATTACTGTTCTCACGCTTCATTTAAACATTAATCGTTTTCGCTTTGTACAAAAATAGAAGTTTGTGACATCCAAAAAACAACAACAACAACAAAAAACAAACAAACAAAAAAGTATTCAAGTTTCAAAAAATAAATATTTCCCTTTTGATGCTGTGGTAAAGTTCAATCAAACACCCTTATTCAGAAGGATAAGAATATAGACATGTATGTTTTTATAGAGCTGTATATACTGTATATAAATAATAAAAACAAATGTTTGTTTTTAGTAGGAAAGGCATTCGGACAGACATTCAGTGCACCAGCAATGTGATGAGCATCAATCAAACCTGGGCAAAAAAACAAACAAACAAACAAAAAAAACTATGGGAAGTAGGCAGGTGCCGATACTTATGAGATGTACACAATATTATCAGGTATGACACTTTGAAATGTTGTCAAGCGTTCAGTTCTAGACGGCACCCCGGGGGCTGGGATTCACAATATTTATTTATTAAACGTCACAAATTTCAGGTAAACAGGTGCCAATACTTACGCACAACAATATCATAGATGCTTCGAAACATCTTTGAAAATTTAATAGTGGAGCTAGCATGACAAAAGCTGTCTTTTAAATTTCTTTTTTGTTTTTTACACTATTACAATTAGTTATCGGGACATGCCTAGTTGTAACTTAACGAATTGCAATTTTTAAAAAAAATGAAAAAAATTGAAAAATAATAATACAATTCTGAAACATCCTTTCCCACTTGCCTTATGATTGATCATTAATCTATAAACAATATTATTTTTAAAGTTAATATAAAGTAAACTAGTTCTGGACTGATTCTTTGATATCGTACCAACAATCTGAATTTTTTTTTCCACAAAAACAAAAAAAGCAAAATATTACGCTGTACACAAAGGATAAATATTAGACATCATTTACTGTTTCAATTTAATGTGCAACTATTTAGTTCCCCGGAAAAAAAAAAAAAAAAAACGAAACGAAAATGAGACTTTTGTGTTCTAACCTGTACAATCCTCATACACGAACAACATAAATATCATAGATAAAGTTTTTTGCATAAATAAATCGTTTTAGATTTTTTTTTTTTTTTTTACACACACACACACACACACACACTAAACAACAACTGCAAAATACTATTGATCGAAAGCCCTTTTCTGTCTCGAAGCCCTCATATGGAAACACGTCACCTCTTTCTTCTCAAAGCCTCAGCGGTTTAAATGAAAAGGAGCAGCCACGAGGCGTTAAAACACGACCGACTGTATACAGTGCAAAAGGTCTCGGAATGTTAAGGAATTTTAAAAAATCTTTTCTATCGGATTCCGTTAAAAGTGCCGCACGAGAGCTGAAACTTGTTGTTGTTCGTCACATAAAAACAAAACAGTCAATGAATTAATACTCAAAAAATTGCTTTAAAAAAAAAAGAGAGAGAGAGAGAGAGAGAGAGCGATAACTTTTCCTGTATCCTTTGTTCACAAATTGCACGATATCAAACAAACCGATTGACAATTGTACAAAAAGGCTTCAGTGTCTCACTCAGACTGGACTACAACAAAGAGGTCTCCACTTAACTACAACACTTTTGACTTTTTTGACACTTAAAAAAAAAAAATAAAAATTAATATGAACGGGGTATTTGTAAATACGTGTGTAGACACCTTCGGTCATGAACGGAGGAACGGCACAACAGAAAATTTCCTCTCACGCAGTTGGGCCACTTTGTTTATACCGAAGAAAAAAGTCTGATTTGCAGAATAGTGCATGTTGTTGAATTAAAAAAGGCAACAAAAAAAAAGTTACCCTGCGACTGTGAAAGAGACATACTCCCATCCTAGTGAAGTGTAAAATCACTTTATCACAAGCTGCTCATCCTCAGCAGATCAGGATTACTTTTTTTTTTTTTTTTTGGGTCGAAGGAATCCCAGCTGTGAGTCTGCGTTTCTGTCTGCTTCCTTCTTCCCAGACGTTGGGTTCGATTAGTATTGCTGTTAGCCGGTCTCTCTGTCCTTACTAACCCGATTGAGTCAGAGTCCAAAGTGCAGTCAAACGAGAAACGGCTTGTAAGTGGAATCGATGAGGCGTCTTCCCTTCCTTTTTTTTAAAATCGCAGTCTGTATGCGAGGAGAGAATGTTTCCTCATAGCCAGAGATCGCATCTGAGAGATCTGACTCGCTCTGATGAGTTTTTTTTTTTTCCCTCGTCCTCTCTGGCGGGTCGGGACGAGGTTTCCGTTCTCTTTATGCCCTTATCTGGGGTACGCTGTTACAGCGACATGAAGTAGCAGAAGGGAAATCGAGGGTTCAGAGCGGAGGAAATAGAAAGCACCTTCAGCAGCTAGTGCTCTCGCTGCTCTTTGCCATGCCGGCCGATCCGACCGCGATCTGACAGCCGTTGGTCACGTGGTTCATGACCTTCTGTTTGAGCTGCGCGACCTGCTCGCGCAACATGCTGGCGGTGGACGCCAGGTCAGAGTTCTGCGTCTTCAACACCTTCACCTTCTCCTCCAGACGAGAGATGCGCTCCAGCTTCCTCTTGCGGCACTTGGAGGCCGCGATGCGATTTCGAAGCTTCTTCCTCTCTGCCTTGATTCTCTCCTGTGACTCGAGGTCAATAGGTGAGAGGGACGGCGGAGAACCGTTTGGATCTCCTCCAGGGGGATGAGGAACCTCTGGAACGGTCTGAGGAGCATCCAGACCTCGAGGATGAGGGTGATGACCCTGGCCCTGGCTGGAGTGGGCTGCAGCGTGAGCCGAGGTGTAGGGGATCTGACCCCCGGCGTATGACGCAGGTAGCTGGTTGGGGTTATAACTGCTCAGGTTGGTGTAGATCGGCATCTCTGCGCCAGACATGAGGTTCCTTTGATATGGCCCCTGAATGGAAGATGACGGAGAAATGGGAGCCCCGACCAACTGGTTCTGTTTGTGCAGATCCGCCAAAGCTTTGACGAAGCCGTCTGCGAAGCCTTCCTGCTCGTTCGTGGCCTGGTGCCTGTAAATTAAAGGGTTAGTGGAAGAGTTAGGCGCCGGGCTTGTCGTGACCAGCCCCTGGTTAGACTGGATGATCAAGTGCTCCAGCTCGGGATTGGACAATTTTAGAAGGTTCATGTCGGACGACGACATCAGAGAGCCGTTCTGGTTGGTGTTCATGCCCAGGCTCGGGTTGACGCTGCTTCCCGCCTGGCTCTGTAACTGCTTCAGGCCTGGCGTGCCTCCCATTGCTCCGGGAAAACCGTGCACCATGATCTTCTTACTCATCATCTTGTGGCTCGGATAGCGATCGTAGTCAGAAAGTTGGCCAAAGTTTGGAACGCTCGGCGTATCATCGTGGTAGAAGGGTGTTTCCATCTTACCTGTCATTGACACAGGAGTGGGAAATCTTCATAATCTGATTAGGGCTGTATCAGAGCTTTAAGCATAGTCCACACCGGAAAATCTTTATAGGACAACCTGTAAAAGAGAGAGAGAGAAACGGATATGATAAATACAAAGACATCGAGTAACTTCTGAAATCACTTCTGAGATAGATAAGTTTGTGACAAAAGATTAGAACAATGAGGCAACTGGGACACACCATGACGTATTAATTCAGATACTTATTTAGATATGTTTATTCTTATGCGCATGTTGACTCGTGTAGGCTGTAAAAAAAAATTAATTAAAAAAAAAGCATTACGTTTTATCTTAATAAGCAATTCAAGCGATGAATAATGATTACAGTAACTCGCGCGCGTCTCTTACTGTCTGTGTAGGTGACAGGAAAACCCGAAAGAGCAATCACAGAAAGCACCTTCCCATAAAACGCATCCCAGTGACTCAAAAGTGTGTGTGTGTGTCAGCGAGTGTGTGTGTGTGTGTGTGTGTTCGCGATTAGTCAGTAATCAGACATGCAGTACCGTGCAGGCGGGCAGGCAGGCGCGCGCGATCCGATCCGATCCGTCACCCGCGCGAGCGACAACGCAGTTCACTTCACTCCAGTCCGCGAGCTCCACAGTCTCCCCGGAAATATAATCCAAAAACCAAGTGAGCGCAGGACGACAATAATACTTCTAACACCGCATTTATGATATTATTATTGTTATTTTATATTTTTAAAAAAAATGTTTCTCTTTAACTATTAACTGTCCGTTAGGTGCGAGCGCGTGACGTGCGCTACTCGTTCCGTCTCCGCGCGCGACTGCGGGACCTCGCTGCTCGGCTGCGCGCTAAAAACTACACGCCCTTCTCAGCCTCGCTCCACTTCCTGATGGCTGTCCCGCGAGCTCCTGACTCCGCCCCCCTTTGCGCTAGAATCCTTCTCTGATTGGGTCAGAGGTGGGGGGAAAAAGAAAAGCGTAACCGTTACTACGGTTACCGGATAGACGGGCTCGCGCTAAAGAATCGTTCTAAGTCTAGTGAGTCGATTCTTCGAGCAAAGCGGGATGGAACGAATCGATTCGCATTCGTTCTAATTTCATTTCATGACCTATTAGCGGTTCATGCTAACGTTTTGTCTACCTGAGAAATTGTTTATTGGCTAATACATTAGCAGCCTTGTTTTGATGTTTATTATTACAGCGTTCATGTTATTAACATTGCTTTTAACTTGGTAAACCAATTACTTAATAAAAGACAAAACAAAATTACCAGCAAGCAACATATTCTTTCCCTCAATTAATTTAATTCTTATCCGTTATTGCTAAGTCTACATAACAAATTGTTTTATGGCTAATATAAGACTAATATAACCTCACACATGTGATGATTACCTCACAAAGATACAACTGAACTTTAAAAAAGTTATTATACCTTAAAATTACCAACAAGACAAGCACCCTCGGAGCTTTATTATCTATATACAAGTAATTTAATTCCATTCCCTATTAGCAGTTTATGCTAATGTTTTGTCTACATAACAAATTGTTTTATGTCTAATATAAGGCTAATATAACCTCCCGCGTGTGATGTTTATCATTACAGCATTCATGTTATTAACATTGCTTTTAACATTTTAAACCAATTACTTAACAAAAGACACAACTAAACTTAAAAGTTATCACACCTCTAAATTAGCAACAAAACAAGCAAAATCATTTGAGCATTATCATCTATATACAGTGATTTTCTTTCTTTTCCAATTAGTGGTATGCTAACATTTTGTCTACATAAATTATTTATGGCTAATAAAAGGGTAATATAACCTTCCTAATGTGATGTTTATCATTACATGTTATCATTACAGCATTCATGTTATATTAACATTGTTTTAAACATGCTAAACCAATTCTCTCACAAAAATACTACTAAACTTAAAAAAAAAAAAAGGTTATTAAACCTCAAACCAGCTACAAAACCAGCAAAATCTTTTGTTTGCTCAGACCATTATCATAACCAAAATTCTGTTAGTTTGTTTGGCAATAATATATCTGCTGAAACATTGGAGCACCGTGAGACGCAGCAGCGATGTGGCCGCACACTCCATTTGCAGGTAGCACACGGGTATCAGAATCTGCACGCGGACTGAGTCGTGGGTACCCGCTAGTAGTTTGATGATATTTGATATTTGTTTGTGAGTCGATTAATCTTTGTTGAACTGATTAGTATGTGAAACCCAATTTTATAGATAACTATACCACCAGCAAACCTCTTATGTAGACTTTAATCTGTTCCACATAAACTGAGTAAAAGACACAGATGACATAGAAATAATCAAACCTTTAGAAAAAAAAAAGAGTTCTTTAATTTGAACAACTCTTAGTGTAACTTATTATCAATGTGGCAAACTGGCTTTATACATGTATAATAGATCTTCCATGAGAGCTTTAATCTAATCTGGATACACGTTGTTCTGTCTAGTTTGAATAAACAAACACCTTCAAAACAATATGCTTCATATAGCTCTATTAGAACAAAAGCTCTAATATTTCACAATAATGTCTAAGGTAACACACAGTAAATGTGTTTTTAAACCATTGCAGTAATAACGCTTGTCCAACTGTAGGTGCTTGTTCAACACTGAGGGGATTTTGTTGCATTCAACGCACACATCATTCCAATACTAAAGTGTGTACTTCTGGGAAAGTGATTGTACTGTCACTTATTTGTCACTAACACAAGCAGATGTGAGTGATAATATGTACTTATTTTCTGCTGATGTACACTATATTCTTGTTCTGTGTTTCAGTGTAAAGGGTTATGAATATTACAAAAAGAATCAACTAAAATTCTGATCTGTGTTAGGGTCTGTCTTATAGAAAAAAAAAGATCAGTGCTTTTCCTTAATTAGTCAGATCTCAGATCAGTCATATGAATGAGCTTTTATACTTAAAAGCTTTTGTTACAAATTGGATGGCTTGTGAATGCCCTAAGAATGAAGAAAAAGCTTATTTCTGTAAAGAAAAATCACATATTACTTATATATGTGATATATGCTGTATCCATCCATCCAGCCAGCAATGGTCTTTACTGCTTTTCTTTTCCTCTGCCAATTGCCAATACTTATGAGAGGTATAAAATATCATCCATGGGGGGCCTGGGGTCTATCCCAGGAAACTCAGGTACAAGATGCGGTACAGTGCAGTATCGTGAACAGATTTCAGGACACTAGCACACACACTCACACACTGGGGCAATTTGGAAACACCAATCAGCCTACACCTCACATCCTTGGACTGTAGGAGGAAACCAGAGTTCCCACCAAGCACAGAGACAATACTACGCGCACACACACACAAAATAACCTGAATCAAATGCCGCATTTGAACTATAATATATCACACCACCGTTACAGTACTTGAAACAAGTGGCATCATTTTAAGTCACACTCCAGCCAAAATACAAATATAATTGTCTACACTTCTTTTATTAAGCTGCTGACTCATGTCTTACTGTGATACCGGGGTCTCTAGATAAGATTTCACTGTTTGAGTGCAGGGATAACCCCTATATGATGACACATTTTGAAGGTGGATGTACATATTCGGGAGGAGATGTGGAGGGAGATGATAGGTTCAGTTAGCAGTCAGGATTTCTTCTGGGGTGTTTTTCCTTAATACATGGAACACACTATGCAAAACGTGTCAGAATGAGGGACGCAGAAGTGTATTACAGAATAGCACAGGAAAGGAATAAAACAGGATGGTCGCTTGCTGTAATGGGAGCATAATCCTATTATGTTAGTAACACTATCTGAACGTTGAAGCATTTTATTGCTCTTATACCACTGCAATTTTACCGGTTAACTAAAAAATAATAAAATAAATACTCATCGGTTTGTCGTTGAGTTTGAATTTGGTGAACGTCCACAAGACATCTCTTATGTTATAGCAACAAAGCTCGTCTTTTCTCTCTGTCTTTAAGTTAAAGAGAAAAATATTGATTAGGCTTTTCATTCTACCAAGAGAAATCAAAAAAACCTAGAGGCGAAAAAACCTACTGAAGAAACGCTGACACTAGAGACTCCTTCCATAGATCTGAATTAAAGGTCTCCTTATAGAAAAAAATGTATTCATAAAAAGAAAACTACTGCGATGGATTGGCACCCTGTCCAGGATGTACCCTGCCTAGTGCCCGAAGTCTCCTGGGATAGGCTCCAGGTCCCCCGCGACCCTGAACACAGGATTAAGCGGTATAGAAAATGAATGAATGAATGAAAAAGAAAACTAATCAATTAAATAAATAAAATAATTACTGGCAGCGTTACTGTAAGGAGACTTTGATATTCATGGAAGGACTATTACGGTTCATAAACACCCGTTAATAAGAAAAACAAGTCGATTCTTCATCATCCTTGTCACTTTTCTTCTTCGTATATTACTATTAATATTATTTGCAGTTATATGTTCATACTGTATATTTGACAGATTTGAAAAAAAGATTTGAAAAATAATATTATTAATATACAATGTATATTACAATTACAATGAATATACAGTAATGCAATCATCATGAAGATTTACATAAAAGCAGTATATAATTTTTACCTTTATCTTTACAGTATAACATTTATACCTATTTTTCAGATTTCCACCTGACTGCACTATTGCAAACATTGCATCATATATACCTACCTACCCAAACCCACCTACCTATCTAATAGCTTTGTTTGTTCTTTGGGGAAAAAATATGCTACATGTTTATGATGTAAAAAAATAGAAAAGCAAATAAAATCTACAATACTAAGCTCGTAGAATTGACGTTTTACGCTGGTGTCAAGCCTTTACCTGAACTACTCTCGCTTTAGTTTCACTGCTCCATTGCAGTGGCGTTCTCTACGTGAACCGTTTCCATTGATAATATCATGGAAGGTGAAAAGGTGAAGGTCTTCAGAGACGGTGCTTTGGCACAGAGACGGTTTCAGCGTCACAGAGAGTGCGTTCTGTGCCGACAAGGTTGAGGACAGTGTCAATGCCCCAAGCAATAAACGCTGCTACCCTGACCAACGTGGAGGCTAGCTCTCTCCTGTCTGCACGAGTTAACCTCTCTAAAGGTGATTCGCTGCAGGATATTATTCCTCCATCCAACCCAAAGCACACACACATACACATACAGTTCATACTCATACTTTCATACACATTATTGATGATTGTTCCTTCATCACTGTATTCCCATCAAGGTCAAGAGTAATTTTTGGGGCTCATACAGCCACCTCAGGCTTTTACACACCAACAGGACTGAAAATGAGTGATGTGATACAGACAGACTGAGCTGTAGATGAAACAAAAGGTCTGTGATCTTGGCCGAGATGAAAATTAAGTGTCTTATACTGTTAGTCACATTTTAAAAAAATTTATAAATTCAGGGTGCTTTCACATCTGGTTGAACATGTGCTCTGGTGTCTGAATCAGAGCGAAATTGATACTCATGGTTCGTTTGCTATTCAATTTGATTTGGTTTCACAGGGTGCACAAAGCAAAAAGCTTTAAAAAGTCCTGAATTTAAGGCTGAAAACCTTCTCCTCTCTATCACACTATCGTTTGTTGGTCAGAAATATGGCGATGGAACACATAATTATTCAATAGTTATGCAAATGAATCCGCTTTAGGTGCTGTTAAATGTCTAATAGCCCCTTGGGGCTGATTAACCCTGCTATGTTTAACCGTATTTCTTAAAAATATTTAAGTTTGCTTCCTTAAAAAGTATTCATGCTCTTCACTAAATATTTTAATATTTTAATAAAATAAATATGAATTATTCATCACAAGTTAAAATCCTCTGGGACTAAAAACATACTACTTACAGTATATGTGATGAACAAATGAAAAATGAAAACCTCATTATACGGGTTATTTTCCGCCCTCAAATCAGATATCGGAAAATGAGCCGTTATCCAAATTTTTGGATTGTTTCAGTTTTGAAAACAAATCTTTTTTTTAAAATCTATTTTAATTTATAACATAAAATGACTGAACAAATTAAACACTAATTTAAACAGCAAGTTTAAAACACATTTTTCTGCTGCATCCACCATTTATTCTCTTCAAATTATGAAAATCTGGTTTAAAAAATCTGTGCAGCTAGGAAATAAGACATAAAATATCTGCAACACAAAACAAACAACATGTTTGATTTACCTCATACATCTGAGTCAAGTCAGAGTCAAATGGTTTTCTTATCGAGCTCTGTTGGAGATGGGCCGGTATCGGTTCTCGAACCGGTTGTTTTGGTCCACACCCGAGCGTGAATGCTTCAGAACCACACAGAGGCAGAAAACACACCTTTCGGGCTAAATCCTGCATATTTGAACACGCCTTAAGATTATAAATCGGTGTGTCTAGCTGTTTTTGTTGGGTAAAAACAAGAAACTATGTCTCAAACTTTTTGCTGTAAGTGACTGCTCTGTCGATGACTTGTGCTGCAAAAAAATTTAAATAAGTGTAAAATTAAATCCAGTTACACCAGATGAAAGAGGGAAGTTGATGAACCCAACTTTCGGATTAAAAATTTGTAACGCAAGTTTATCATTTCAAAGGCGAGCACAGACTTTTTTCTTTTTCATTTCAATACACAGTGAAAGCACATGGAAGAAATAATCTTTCAGCCTATTTAGTCTCTGATGGCAAAAGAGTTTTGCTAAATTTGTAATGTACTGTATAAAGTAATGAACACCCCCCTTTTTCTCAGCACCATCCATTCATGCTGTCCATTTAGCTCGCAACTGAATGCCTTAATGACGGCCACCTTGGAGCGGTAGCAAGAAAAAAGCGAAGCCTCTTACCTTTGTGAAAAGCATTCTGCCTTTTAACACCACGGCTGGTCTGCTATTTATTACCAGCAGGAATATTCTATGTAATCATTTTGCCAAGCAGCAGCCAATGGACGATAGCCAGTCTTGCATGGAAGGCTATTAAAATATCACGAGTCCATTAGCTAATTCATTTAATTCAGCGAATATACCTTTTAGCTCGTTCTTTGAGCTTCGTGGAGTTCTTTTGCAAACATGGACATGAACACATGGTCAGGCCGTGTTTTAGAGGTGGTATTTAAGAGATATACTCATGGCTGAAAGTGGAAAAATCATTAAATGTTTGGGAATTGTACACACAATCATTCAGGAACACCAATTTCACGTTGCAGGAACTTGTCTGGGAGTTCTTGTATAGTCTTGACCTTGCTCCAAGCCATTTCCACATGATCCATTAAAGGAGTTCCTGGAAGGCCAGTGTTAAGCAGGCAGTCATGGCTGATCATGGCTTAACCGTGCATAGATGGTATCCAAGCACTAGTGAAATGCTGAGATAAGTGCATTAGTGTAGCAGGGGATTAAAAAAGGGATTTTTTTTTTAAACCTCTAATAACTGTGTTCTGCTTAAACACCCCTTTGTATATAGAATGAAAATTGTGATCATGTAGTTTGCTCTCTTGTTAAATCTACTGCTAAAGCAACCTTAAGAACCTACATTAGGTTATTGGTTCTGCTGCAGCCACACATGAATAAGCTTTAACCTGGAGACAGATAGAAAAGTTGTCCGCTTTTGTAAAAAATAAAATAAAATAGAATAATAATAATAAAAGAGAAGAGAAAACAAAGCACACCTCTCCTTAAGACCAGTCAGTGTTTATTTACCCGCTGGGCTGCCACAGATATTAGTGGAATAAATGACCGTGTTCAGGACGAGAGGCTTTTGAACAAACAGCCAGTGAGGTAGCGTCTGAGCATGTAGAATAAACACGCATTTGCGTCTAGCTTTGAGGAGTGGCTGGTCAGCTGCCAGTTTGTGTATGCATGTGTGTGTGACAGATTATAGGTTAGTGGTCGCTCTCTTTTACCTGACACACACTTCTAGGCAAAACTACAGTCCAAGTCAAAGCTAGAGTGTAGAATTGGGTCGTTTTTCGAGATTCCTGAATGAGAGCCGAAAAACTGCCAGAATAATCCGTCTTAATAGACCAGCGGAGACAGGGTTTCTACCTTGTTTTCTACTTCACTACCTCTTATTTGATCTTTGCTACATACATCTATTACAGTAAAAATGCTAGATATACTGTTCATAGAACACTTATCTATCTCATCTGTGTTTCTCTTATTAACTGTACAAACCCAAAATAACCTTCTCAAGCACAGTGACCATGATAGCAGGTGAACGTGTATGGGAATTACAGCTCTTTTTCGTGAGTCATATCATTTCATGCAGGTCAAAAATAAGAGTCTATTCTTTTGTCTCCCAAATGACTCACTGACATTTTTTGTTGCCTAGGGTAGAGCTTTTTACATCCTGCTTGAAAAAATAACACAACTTTAAATTGCATTTGATTGAATTGGAGGCAAGGTCCTACAGCTGTGCGCACGTAACTGTTTTATTGCTATCGTGCTGCTCTGCAAAGATCCATTTCCTTTAAAAGGGGCGCGCAAAAGTCAAACCGGGACTTTTATAAAGTGAGAATAAAATGAGTGCAGTTACAGTATGAGAGTAAAAACTAGCTTTATTTCTCTATATATTCCCCTGCTACACTAATGCACTTATTCCAGTGTTTCACTAGTGTAGGGTAGAACATTTTCAGAGCCATGATCGGACTGCCTTCTTCACATCTGAAATTCTGGCCTCCCAGGAACTCCTTTAGTGGCCCGAACACTTGGAAATGGCTTGAAGCGAGATCAGGACTGTACGGGCGAATGTGGAAATAACTCCACTGCCAAGTTCCTGTAATGTACTGTACAAGTGTAGCGGTGGGCCATGCCTTGTCCTGCAAAAACAGAACACCTTTGGTGACCAAACCAGGTTATTTTTCTTCCCATTTAAGGAAGGGGCAATTTAGGAGTTCCTGGGAGGCCAGCTTTTCAGATGTGAAGCAGGCAGTCACATCATGGCTCTGAAAACTTTCTACCTTGATGGTATCTACAGTATGGGCTGGTGAAACACTTTAAAGAAGTGCATCAGTGTAGTAGGGGATTATATAAATAAAAAAGGGAGTTTTTACTCTTATAACTGTGTTGTGTTATTCTGCGCAATTCAAATGTCCTGGTTTCACATGAACGACCCTTGTATTTTGATAACTGAGTTAGACACAAGACTCACCGTTCATCAAACACAATGGCTTAGATGTTACCTGGAAGCACTTAAGCAGTTGACAGTAACATAAATCTATGGAAAAAGAAGAAAGAAAGAAAGAAAAAATGGCTCACATATGTGAACTTGATCCCAAAAGAGCTGAATTAAAGAGTCGACTTGTTCACAAATGACACTGATCGCTAGGGCAGAGGTGAGAATCTGACATTGCAAAATCCGCTATCTTAAGTGAAAATATCTTGAATCTAGTCAAATTTATAGATAATTTATAGAATTTTGCTAGTTTTAAGCATTTTCCTATTCTTTTTTGAAAGCCAATCTGCCAATAGAGCAAGAAATTTACACTTAAAATTAAAAACAAAAATTTGTCTAGACACATGCGTAATAATTAAAGATTTGATTCATTTTAAGCTCATTTTTGATAAATTTCAGTAGATCCAATATATATTTACTAAGATATCAATTTGGAATGGGATCCTCTTTTTCTTGTTAGGATCAGGCAGTTGATGAGAGGTATCAGGTATTTGACGAGTTTAGAGAAAAGTTTTATTTACAACTCTTATGATGGGGTTAAATTTATTCTGTTTATCTCTAATAGAACATATTCTATACTTAAATACTTCATGTAGGATGATAGAAATGATTGGAGGTTGGCATGGTCAGGGACACCTCTTTCGTGATAGCTGTTGATGAATGTTATTTGATATCTGAGGTACAGTATTATCCAGCCCATGAGATGTGGTGGTGCTCCAGTTTAGTGGGCCACCTCATCCCCTACATGAGTCATGCTCCTCTCTGGTTGCCACAGAAACATTGGTTTGGTTGAATGTCAAATTTGGATACGGATTGGAGACATCAAATGGCATGACTGAAAGAGTTGAGGAACAAAGAAAAGTAAGTGCTCTATTATGTCGCTTGTTGTGAGTTAGTGAAAAACTTTGTGTTCTTTGTACAATTACAGTTACACAAAACAAAAGAGAGACTAATTAAATGGATAAAATAGTATCTGTTATCTTTGGAGGGTTATTATTTATTTCATTTTTATCCTATGTTTCTGTACTGATGGGAGTGGCCTGTTCCAGATGATTTTGTCCCCAATCTGTGGAACCAGGGCTCACTGATTAGTTTGATGATAAACTCATCATCAAACCAGTTTGGCGAGAGGTCATGACTGTACAAAGGATGTGTCGATTACTCCGAGCCAAGTTCCTGTAATGTGCAAGCGGTGCTGGTGAACAATTGTGTGTGTCTTTTCCGCAAGTTTTCCTGATCCCAAGGATCAGGCTTGTTACCTTGGCCGGGAACGTCATTCACAGATGTATGGCCTTCTTACAAACGTTTGCATTATTTAAATGTTTTCCTGTGGTCAAGAGTCTCATCACCGTACTGTGCTCAATTTCTGTAAAGGTCATCAGATTTACATCTTCATTCATAAGAAATTTCATAGCAAGTTCCAGTTTGACTTGAATGCCCCTAGTATAGTCAAGCCTTCTGGTAGCTTGTGGTTTCAGCTTTGTTCATTACAGACCTGAGAACCCTTTAAAAATATATATAAATTACAACTATCTGCTGTTAAGTGTATGTGTTTGTGATAGGTTGCTCCGTATCATTCTTATTATGCCATTGATAAGACCTACTTTTATCTACTAACATGACCAGCCATCACTAAATTTGCACCACCATTAATGCTACATATTACACTTGCCATTGCTTTAACTGATGCTAAACTTGTGCCTAACCCCAACCATATTCCATCCGCTATCAGGTTAGCTTTGAAAACAAGATCTGAATTGAGTGCTCCATTTTTTTTGGCAAAACCATTTGCCAAAAAGTGCATTTAGGCTCCCCTCCACTCCGTTCCGCTCCATCCCTCCTTCGCTCTGAAGTGAGCTGTAAAAACAGAGCTGGGTGTGCTTTGACTTAAATGTCTGGCCTCGTGCCGTCTCAGCGTCACTCAAAGCGCTCTAATGAGGCCTGGCAAGAGCAGGCTTGATTTATGCTGGTTCTGCTCGGCGACAGACAGAGGCTAATTAACGGCAGCAGCTCCCATGCTGAATACAAAGTGGCCAGTGTGTCAGTGGACAGAACTGCGAAACCATCATCAGAGCATGGCCGAGAGGGGATACTGACACAAATGTGTTACAGATGATTGGCTGGACTGTGACAAGTTTGAGTGACTGACTGGGTATAAGTGCCTGCTTTTCCTGTTTGGTCCATGCTTGATCCTGCATTAGGCATTGCATTTTTGGCTTGCCATTAGTCTAAAGTGTTTTGTCGCTCATTCAAGCTCAGTAGTTAGCTGTTTGACTCACCATTTATTGATGTCATACAGATGATGACGACAACTCTCCAGCCATGCTTGCTCATAGTCTGCCCACAGACAATCCAAAGCCGAGCGGAAATGGGGTCACCATCGCCTTTCTGAATTTGCACAAAAATCTGACAAGAAACACCCACTTGTAATGGAAATTGGTCTATTGGTTTCCAATAGGAATGCAGCAACAGACCAGTGGTAATATACTGTGAAGTATATATTTCTCTGCTCATAATGCCCCGATTGGCACTTAGGATGGCTGTCATAACACTAGCTACATTTACAGTTACTATTTTTTCATTATTTAGTGTGGGGCAGGGGTAAATAGATAAAGTGGACTACTCATAGGAAGGTATCCGGTTCAAGCCTCAGCACTGGCAGGTTACCACTGTTGAGTCCTTGAACCCTCAATTGCTCAGAAATGAGATAAAATGTAAGTCACTCTGGATAAGGGTGTCCTCTAAATGCTGTAAATGTAGTCAGGATACAACTTTTTTGACATGGGCAAAGTGGTTCTGCCTCCTGTGAAGTGTTTCATCTGCCAGAAATAGAAGAAGAAGAAGAACCTTAAGATCAGGTTAGGCTTCCTTCCTTATCTTTTTGGGTTACGACTGGTTACAGGAATTTAGTCTCATCAATGATTGGTTAGACGCACTATGTGTGAACAGGCGAGCCAATCAGTGCTCCTTTCTCACCCAGAGACCCAGTGCATACTGTACAAGTAGTAAATACTGATGAGAGAGAGTTTACCAATTAAGAACGGGAGCTAAATATTCTGTCCCAGAAACTTCCTCTAATGTTATCCCCGCGAGAGGCAAACATGCTCATGAAAATATTTATTCTGACAAGAGAGAAACAATCTCAAAGTTTTTATATGGATAGTATTTCTAAAAGACTTACACCACAATTTCCATTCCAATTGAAAATTAATTTAAATCGGGCTGGATCAGATTAGACTGTTGTGATTGAGGTGTTTACATGATTACATTATTTCCATCATTAATGGAACATTCAGGTCCATATAACTGACATGTAGCTACTGTCTATTAAAGATCCTCCTTAAATGCCTTAAGGTGTTTTATCAGGCTATTTGTGCTTTCCCACAAAGATATACATGTATGAACACCACTGGCGCCTATTAGGTTCATAGACTACGTCTGTGAACTGAGTACCGTCATGTTGCTCTACTTCATATCTCTGCACGGCTCCCTGCTCAAGGCAAGAACAACACAAGGCTGCACTGCACATTTTACTATCTGTAATTACTGTCTGTACACAATGTCTCATACTAGTTGTTATCTTGTAGATGTAAAGTGGGATCTGAAAACCATAAATCCATTTCAACAAACTGGAATAACAGTGCCAATTCAAGTCCAGAATTTTTTTTTTTAAGTCAAAAGAGTTTTTCAATCCAAGATTTTGTTTAGGGTTCACCATTTTAGTAGCTAACGTATAAGTTTTGTTTCATCATATGCTGTCCTTTTACATGAACAGTAAATTTGACTTTAAAAAATGGCCATATAATTCATTTACTATTCATTTTTGAAAGGTTCTATGCATCATTACTGAAAACTGAAGCATCCTTACTACTTCCTGTTGATTGGATAGTCTGATTGATAGTCGAAATTGGTCTGACCGAAAATTCCAAACCTTCTTTAAAGGTAAATCATGAATTAATTAAGTAACTATAACACCATAATACACTCGAAATACGTTAAATAAGTGAAATGATCAGTGCAGTTACAGGAGAGGGCTTGAAATGTTGGTGTTTATTGACCAAGCAAGAAAATTAATCAAACCTTAGTCTGCTGTCTGCCCCAACGGTGCCTCCTCATGCTCACTGGTTGATCTTCATCCATCTACTGTCCCTAGGCAACTATTGACATTGACTAAATGCCAGTGGTTCTTCTCAGTTAATCTGATAGGAGAGACTTGGGTTGAAAGTGAATTAAAGCCACATAGAGACAAGTGAAGTGTAATGATGCTTTATAAATGAATATAATGAACAATAAAAAAATGAGTAAGTTTCCCTTTCTGTTTCTCTATCCTTTTCTGTATGCACAATAAATAACAACTAAAAATGAATTCAGTTTAATATATCAGGGGTGGTTAGAGCTTGTGGTGAATGAAAACCAATGAACATTTACAGAAAATTTCAAGCACAATACAGTGATGAGACTCTTAGCTGCAGTAAAACATTTGAATAGTACAAATGTCTGTACGTCTGATCATTGAAAAGCGATGGATAACCTGTCGCCAACTTGCAGACAAGACACGTCTGTCTGTTGAACCTGTACACACAATTGTTAATGAACACGATCAAGCCATTTGCACATGTTTTGCTTATTACGGAGTTCCTGGGAAGCTAGCATTTCAGATGTGAAACAGGGAGTTCGAACTTTCTACCTTGATTGTATCCAAGCATTAGTGTAGCAGGGGATTACATAGACAGTTTTTACTCTCCTTAGTGTGTTATATTATTCTGCACAAAAGTCCCGGGTTTGACTTGAAAACCCCTCAGAGAAAGGGTTTACCATGGTTGCGTCTTCCCCCCCCCCCCCTTTTCTTTCTGTTACACACAATTGAGTCCATAAATATCAGACACAAACGTTTACTACTGTATTTGTGTGTGAGTCAAAGAGAAAGGAAGAGAGATAGAGACTTATGGAGATTTAAGTAGTATTTGTGATGCTTAATTCATTTTGACACTTGGAAATGTTAAATCCCCGGGGCTTCTGCACACGCTCATGCTTAAGTAGGTTAAATAGAAGAGAAGCTCCTGGGATCAATTTCAGCCTTCTGCATGCTGGCATACAAATACAGTCCATTCTATTTCTGAACCATGTAAACTGACAAATTATTAAAACATTTGAAAATAAACTAATAAATAAATAAAGCAATACAAGGTAATGAAATTGACTGTTTGATCGGCTCCTGTACAGCATCCTGACCTTACGTCAACATTTCAGTCAATTTGAAAGAAAGCTGCATTAAAAGATACATTTAAGATTGATCAGTTAGGTTAATAAATGTATTGTTTATGGCATTATAGTAAACAATTTTTTTTAAAACTAGCATTGTAGTAAATAAGTTAACCGATAGACTAGATTTTTAGTAAACAAAATAACTAGCAGTAACAAACTAGCATCTTAGCAAACCAACTCCCAAACTAGCAACATGGTAAAGAGTATAAACAACAGACTAGCAATATAGTAAACAACAAAATTTTAAACTAGCATCTTACTACAGAGACTAACTACCAAACTAGCATTATGGTAAAGAGGCTAAACAACAGCATTAGAGTGAACTAAGTAAATTTTAAACTAGCATTTTAGTAAAGAGACTAACTACCAAACTAGCATTATGGGGAAAAGTGGCTAAACAGGATAGTATTATGGTAAACAAACTCAATTTTAAACTAGCAGAGCTTACTTTAATGCTCATTTGGGAGTTAGTCTCTTTACTAAAATGCTGCATTAGACTAGCATAGACACAGAGACTATAGAGTTGTTATTAGAACAAACTGAGTATTTAAAAATTAAAAAAAAAAAACAAAAACTAGTATTATAGTAAACAGACTAACTCCAGAACTAGCATACCAGAGAGGCTAACTACAGACTAGCATAAAAGAATATTTCCCCCTTCACTTACGGTAAAGATGCTAAATTATTAACTAGTATTTTAAAAACACTATCTCCTTCAAGTATAAAAAAGATGCTAAAGTGTATAACTAGCATTACAGTAAACAAATATTCATTATAGTAAAAACTCTAAGCTAAAATTATAATACAAAGGCTGAAATGTCAACTAGCATTATATCATTATAGCGACCAGGCTCTCTAAAAGCACACACATGCTAAATCAGAAATTTAGCACAAATTAACAGTAATATAATTATACTGTAAAGACTAAAAGATAACCTAGCATTTAAATAAAATAGTTAACCCATGAATGAACTTTATTGTACATCACTTGTTCTCCTGTTCAAGTGACATGGCTAAAATATAAAGTAGCGGTATATTAAGCATGCTAAAATACAAACAGGTTCGATGTCGATCTTGTCCAATCCCCATACACTGGATGTAGTGCTGTTCCCAAACCCAGCTAACATGGGAGGGTTGTGTCAGGATAGGCATCCGGCGTAAAATCTTGTGCACATCAGATGGTCTGCTGTGGCGACTCCTTGACGTAGCAGCCGAAAGACCAATGACATTTGATAAATGTCTAGCCTATGGATTAGCATGATAGTGATCATGCATTACTAGCATTATATTAAAATAAAAGGCTAACCCATGGAGTAGCATTATAGTAAACTGGCTAATCTCCTAACTCGTGTTATAGCCCATGTTCTGGGTTTACTGAACAGAGAAGTTCTGGCTATAGCCAAAATTATTTAGTTGGTTAATTTAAGGGACACTATGGAGCTATGGCACTCGGTTCGATTCCCGCCTCAGGTCTGTATGCATGGAGTTTGCATGTTTTCCCTGTGATTGGTGGGTTTCCTCCACGGACTCTGGTTCCTCCCACAGATCAAAGACATGCAGATTAGATTAATTGGCATTCCCCAATTTGCCCATAGTGTGTGTGTGTGGATTGGCGATATACCCTGCCTTGTGCCCTAAGTCTCTTGGGATAGGCTCCAGGCCCACTTCCACCCTGTATACAGGATAAAGCGGTATAGATGATGATTGAGTAAGTTGCGCTAAGGCAAGTTTCTGAGAAACAGCATACAGAGGAGGCGGCGAATCCTGAAAATTTAAAACCCTCTCTGGTTTGCCAAGAGGGTCATCGAGTAGAGGTTACAATAAAGACTGATTTGGTATGATTTTTTTTTTTGAGTCGTATCCAAATGTATTGTAACCTCCTAGAGATATCCTGCCTTGTTTTCGTCTTCTAACGTTTCCTTAAAATAAAGACTATGTCTTTTGCTATACTCAAAAGAATTTAATGTGATTTGATGAGATGTGATCAGTGGCAGCTGAATTTGTGACCTTAGTCGCTTGCAATCTGTGTATATGCGTGTTTGTGTGAGTGTGTTTGTTAGACAGGGATGGAGCAGTTCATGCGTTTGTATTTTAATTGTATTGTGAAGTGTCAGCTCAGATATAAATAGCTCTGTAGCTATGTGTGTGTGTGTGTGTGTGTGTGTGTGAGTGATGGATTTAAAGGTTGCGCTGGCTCTTGAGCCTGAAGAATAGCTGCATTGAACGACAGTTGTATAACAGCAGATCACTCATGCAGCATTTAATAGATTTGATAAATATTCAAGCCTGCATAGAAAATGAATACATATAACACATTAAATACAGTCTATATTCATTGCCTATTGATTTCCATAAATACATACATTTAATGTAAGTTTCAGGCAAGTCAAATTTGTCTCACACCTAGAAGCCCCTTGGATGAGCATACAGCCTGGTAGGAAAGAAACTCCTGGTTTTTGCATTGGTTTGTTTTTTCAGTACTCTCATGTCGAGTAATTTTTCCCGCCTGAAAGTCCCGTGTCCTGTGCTGACTCTGAGTTTTCGCTTTGTGTCATGGTTATGAGAGAAAATTATTTATTCATAGAATCCATCAGTGCAGGTAGTGTAAATTACATTAGACACAAACAAAGGATTTACGATTATATTTCCCTGACTTTCAGCCTGCTTTTATATTCATATATGCCTTTCCTGATAAAATAAACACTATGATCTAATATTATTACGGATGTAGTGTAGGGATATCCTTTAACAACCCCATGGAACAATGATTTTGTATTCTGATTTTATTTCCTCTGCTGCAACAAATTTGATTGTACAGGGTTTAGGGTCAAGTGTTGCCAAGCAGCGGAGACTTTCTTCACTCCCTAGCGAAGATGACTGAGAGGCTGTTGGCTCATTAATTTCTACACTTGTTGGCTGTAGTGAAGTGAATCGAGTGTACATTGCCCTAATTATTTTGCTAACTCGACAATCGTCAGACGTAATGTTTCGAAATCACTGCCTGTACTCCTAGCTTGCATTGAATAAATAAAAAGTTCTATAATTCAACAGTTGAAGTTTATCCAACCAGTCCGAGTGAGGTTGTGCCAGGGCATCCCCATTCATAGTAAGCCCCAAGCCATTCTTGTTCCAACGTCCCAGCCCACTATTCAGTCAGACTATTTGTTGTTTCTCTTCTTTGCTAGAATGTCTCTCTAACTACAGTACATAGCTAGCTAACTGTTGGTTTTCCTCTACAGGTTGCCTTTCAGCTTTTCAGTCGTTTTAGGCTTTTTCTTGTCTCCCACAGAGTAATCCAATGACAAATAGGGGAAAACCTAATATATTACATCCTAATGAGAAACATATTATGCAAACACCAGCTGCATTTTCTGAATCAGGATTGCTAACTAAGCCAATTCCCTAACGTCTTAAACTGTGGGCTTGAACTCAAAATCACACTTGAACAACTTTAACTGTCCAAACACAACCACTGCTGACAGTAAGCCTTGTGTGATGACGGACTTGGCATGAGGCTGGTTTAATAGAATGGTTTCTTATGGCTGTGGATGAGTATTTAAGTTAAAGGAGAACATTTGCTGCATTTTATGATTGGTTGTTGCTGTATAGATATTTGGCATGAATGTATTATAAAGCAGAGTCCTGGTTATAATGCCTGGTTATAACTTAGTTATCTGCTGGATAATGTCTTATAAATTAACATACAAACCATTCGTGCTGATGATTCATAATTCAGTTTGATGTTTGATGTTCATTCTAAAAGAGAGAGAGAACCCCTCCTGCAGAAGAGTGCACCCTGCTCGAGGGGGACAGACGATGCTTGGCCAACATTAAAAATGTCATTTCGAGAATAGCAGAGCGCCATAAACACGTCATCGAGCTGAGCGCTGAAGGATGGACCTGTCTGATGGAAGTGGAGTAATTAAATCCAGTCTGTGAGCAATGTAGAAGAGACAGAGAGATAGTAACTAAACGCTAAACTTCTGCTCTCCAGACCTAAAGGTTGTGAGATCAAATCCCACACCGTTGAGGACATCGAGCAACCCACGTAACCCCGCAACGCTCAGCTTTATGGTTCGACTGCGTCATGTAGATAAAAGCTATCAATCTATCAAACGTAGGGAAAAAAGAGAGGGGCTTGATAAAGGAGTGCCTCAGCATCACTCAGTGAGTCAATCCTCTCTTGTAATTGTCTTCTCAGCATTTGATGCACAGTAATACTTTTGTCCTAGAACGGTTGGTGGTTGTCAAAATGATTTCACTGTTCGCAGCGACGTTAAGGTCACGCTAAATGGGAGCATTTCAGAATGACTTTAACTGTTTGTAGTCAGACGTGAATACAGCTTCGGTGAACTCGTTCGATGTTTCCCTTCGCTGCTTTGTCATTGCATATGTGATGTTTATCACGCCAGTCTGGATTTCCCTCATTTTTATCTAATCCACGTTGGGCCTCTCCCTTATTGTTTTTTTTTAATTTTTTTTTTTTATACATTTCACAGGATTGTGCTGTAAACAATTGCCAGATTCTCTTCGTAGGTTTCTATGCTAGGGCAAAATCGCATTATTATTATGGTGATAATTTTTTTAATTCAGCAGTGGAAGTAGCTGAATCACTGCAAGATAAAAGGAAAGTGATTTCTCAGCGGTTAAGCCTACGAGTTTTACACCAGAAACCTTTAGCCTTAAAAAGCTTACTCGTTTCCTGCTTCAGTTGTCTGACACTTCGGATCAAAACGTCAGCAAAATGAGCATATTTATTGGAAATTACAGCACCTTATAATATGTCCAGTGAGGCTGAAAAGTCTAGATCCATAACCAGGAATGTGTTTAAAAGTTTAAATTATAGTACATAGTCAAACTGACTTGTGTGTACGCTGAATACAAGAATGCTGAACATTTCCTGATGAATCACAACTGATTTTACAGGCAGAGATCATTTCCTCTTTTGGTGCGATTATTGTTCTTGGGCCGATTCCAATGCTGTATGACTTCAGATGAAGTCGACTGGTCTCAAGTGTGGATCATCTTTTGTTGTGATGTTCTGAAATCATTTTGGGTCTAAAATGAAAAGAAATATAATTAATTTCTAGATTTTTGTACTCGGCCAAAACATAGTCTTGGTATTGATTTTATTTATACATATAATACAGAAAATGTGTGCCAAAGAAACTACTTCTGAAGTTTATGCAACATGGATGTGACCGATCTTGCTTCCCTAAAAAGATTCTATTTTTTTTTTTCATTTTTATTTCAATGGCCATTTTTCAGCATTATACTGTCTTGCTTCAAACAATAATCATTTAAAATGCAAATTATTCATATTTCTTTATGAGTATTGATACTAAAGTCGGTGTAAGCTTCTAGAAGCATATGACCTGTTGCTTAAATTGAAGCATTGCAGTTTTTGATAAAAAGCAAAAAATCTGTAGTGTCCGTAACCATATCAAATTCATGTTGCCATATCTAAACAATTTAGCATTTTAGAATAATAATTTTTCTCAGCTTTGTTTCTTTTCATGTGAAATATAAATTGGCCAAGTTTCATCTGAATGAGAATTAAGATCATTAAAAGATGAGAATTTTTACGGACAAAAGTTACGGACACTACATAAAAGGGCACAAAATTGTATGCAGCAGGTGTGTTTCTTTTTATCTAATAAAAATATAAATGTGTATGTATACTTAAAAGTGAAGCATGAATCAGGAGATAAGAAACATTAAGTATTATGAAAAATGGTGTCATATGATCCTACACTTTTTCACCTACAATAGGTGAGACGTTGTTTAGCACCAATACCATATTTTGGCCGACTGGAAACATACAGTGATGTATTAAGTTATGCATATTTACTGTAAATGTTTCAGTTATTTACTTCACATTAATAGTACTTACCGGAATTAGTTGACAGTGGATATTCTTTCAACTGAGTCAAAATCGCCCTTTAAACACACACAAAAACTTTTTAACACTTTTAATATCCACAAATGTTATAGTGGAAAATGTGCATGAATTTTCAATGCAATTGTTATATAATGTTTTAGTTAAAATCTAATTTTTTTATTCATTATTCAATTATGTTGTTCACATAACTGCTGTGAAGCTGTACATGACCTCATCGACACCTATAAGTGGAAGCTTACGTCAAAATAAATGAGTCATGTGATAAAAAAAAAACTGCTTGCCAAAAATGTTGAATGTGACGTGTCTATAAACCACGTACGTAAATGTCACGTGTGAATCATACGGAGCGAAGACGCCGTGAAGAAAAGATGAACCCGAGAGCATGAGAGTGATCTCGGGGATGAGCGAGAAATGAAACGGGCGAAGGCGAGAGACTGAGAGTGTGAGAGAATGAGTGAGTGAAAGAGGAGACGGATGGAGGGAGTGGTGGAAAGATGTGATGGGATCATGTCTGCTTTATGAGCGAGGAGTGATGTCATATCTGCTAATGATGCCAGACAGGGCCGGGATTTATCTCAGTGCCCAGACAAGTGCTGGTCAGTGTGTGAGGTGAGCGTGTGTGTGTGTGTGTGTGTGTGTGTGTGTGTGTGTGTGTGTGTGTGGTAAATGGAGTAAGCTCAAAGTAAGCTACGTAACATTCTCCACTTCACTGGTGTCGCTCCACATGTCTTAAAAAGAAACACCAATTTTCCAGATCCTCTTAGACATGTCAGAGTGTTGAGTTAATGCAGATACACACTCTTAGAGTAATTAAGAAAGTCTCAGTCAACACAAACACACACACACACACACACACACACACACACACACACACACACACACACACACACACACATACAAACACTGTGGGTTTTCTCAAAAGGACCCATTGTGTTCACAAACACTTCTTAGTGGTGTCTCCATCACAACCATATTGCAGGGTTGCCAGATCTACAGATTTCCAACATAAGTGTTTTACCAGCCATACACTTAAGCTGGTGTTTTATTTAAAAGTGCAGACAATCAGTGTGGGCTATATGAGCCGTCATTAAGATTTAAATTTTTTTTTTACCATGATGTTTGTAATATTAATAATAATATATAATAATAATGATAATAATAATAATAATATATGTATAATAGGGATGTAACGGTATCAAAACTTCACGGTACGGTAATACCTCGGTATGAATGGCACGGTACAGTATTTATTGAATCATTTACAGGAAAAACAAAACTAATGAAGAGACTCGAAAAA